>JAOXNX010000026.1:26996680-27017091 GCA_028566075.1 Solidago caesia | reverse complement strand
ATGCCCCTTTGCCATGTCACCCGCCACGTGGCGCGAGATGCCCCTATGGGGGGCTTTCCCCACTCCCATTAGTCTTAGGAAAACCTTTATGTGAACGAGTTTATATTCACAAAAGAGTATAATAATTAAATAAATGTTAGTTTTCCCGTAAAGATATTCAATGGGGGATCCGTGCAAATGGAGTAGAGGTGACCACGCTAGATCACGACTTTGAGAGGACCTCGATTTTTAAAAATTTGTAGATATGTATTAATGTACTCTAAATATTTATTATAAAATCCATAATTTTTTTATTAAGGAATTAATAGATATAAAAAATATAATTAAATGCAATATTTTAAATGTAGACTACTACTAAAGAAAATCAAAAATTAAATATACCACAAGCACACAATACAACTTAATTTTTTTTTCTTTCAAAAATAGTATACAAAAACAATTAACGTTTTGGATTTTACGAAATATATTAATATATAGCTTTTTCATTATATTTGACCTATTTTATGAACTTACACAGGACACCCAAAATTCATTTGTCGGCCTGTTATTGTTTAGGCCGTTCCCTAAGGGTCGCCGTGCCCCTCTTCTACCTGCTCGTCGACCAAGACGCCATAGGCAGCGTCTGGTCTTGGCTCGGTGGCGTCGATGACTGTCTTGTGGAAGAAGAGGGAGGACGTGAAGGTGTGGGGTCGGATGGAGTGTATGTGTGTATGAGTTTATATATATATACATATATATATATATATATATATATATATTTAGTTGAGGATGAAGGAAGAGAGTGTTCATGATAAGGAGGGGGTGTGTGTGTCTTGAAGAGAGAAAAACTGATGTGACAATCAAGATGAGGTGAAGATAGTGTCATGATAGGGAAAAACCTTATAGTTATGTTACAAAGAATTAACATTTTCAAATACAAAGCATTTATTAATTTTTACTAAATTATAGCTAAAATAAACTTAAATTTTTTTCTTTGAAGATAAAAGTTATATATATTATCTAAAAGTATGTTTAGGTCTAGATTTGTATATAACTTTTATCTTCAAAGAAAAAAATTGTATTATTGAGGTCCGGTGTTTGAATTTATTTTATTTTTTTTATTACCGTTTCCTCACATCTCAACGATGTTGAATGATATGTTTGGTTTTTCATTGAGATGGACAACCGAATTATTGGTTTTCTGAGTGCATTTATAATCGGTTTTCTAATCCCATTTTTGGTCCTTTTTTTTCCAGCATTATCTAAAAAAAATAATGATGATAGATCCAAGTTCGAAATTGGTAGATCTGATCTTGATGATAAATCCAAATTCGAAATGAGACATATTTTTAGAGATAGGTCTGTATCTTGACGAGATAAAATCATTGGATGGTAAAGTTCGGACACATTGAAACTTTAATTAAAGTAAATGTTTCTGTAGTTCAACTTTAAAGTATAGTTTAAATACAATTAAGAAGATCTCAAACAATACAAACACACACACACCAAATTTTAAAGTATTTGTTAAAGCTTAATTAAATTAGCATTCAGAAGTATATAAATTTATTTGGCGGTATGACAAGTATTCATATTGTAGCAAACCAACAGAAAAAGAAAGAAAAAAAAAACATTTCAGGCTAGTTTTTGCCAAGAAAAACAATGGGGGCAGACGAGTTCTCAAAATCAGTTGATATGGGAATTAAGCTATCTAAACGTATATACTATGGAAAAGATGATGATATTGCCACGTCTGCTCCTAAGCCGGCAGTAATGACAAAAACACTCTCCCATTGTTCATCATCCATGTCGTCATCCCAGTTGCCAGACAGGCGGCATCGTCCGACCGGGCTGATGGTTTATGCGGTCATTACCGAGCCTGATGTTGTGGACAATCCGGATATCCGGAGCTACCAGCCACATGTGCATGGGCGTTGCAATCCACCAGCATTGATTCCTCTTCATATGCATGGTATCTCGATGAACGTGGATTGCTATTTGGACACTGCGTTTGTTATGGTTAGTGGTGCTTGGCGTGTGCATTGTGTAACAGCAAGTTCATGTTGTGATTGTCGTATTGCAATTCCCATGGGCGAGCAGGTATTAATTACCATCGAGTAATTATATATATATATCTTACACAATTGTTCATAACGAAAATTGAACTCGCAACTTTTTAGGTTACCTCGAATACTACTAAGATAAAGACCCGAATTAATTAAACTACATTATTAAAGAACGAATTACAAAATAACAGCTTCAATGTCGAAATCATAGGTGCTTAAAGGTTTGTGGAAATTGATTTAAATCTTCGTTTAGTTTTTTTTAATTATTTAAGTTTACGTTAAATAAAGTTTCTTTGAATATAGAAATTGTAGTTTTAGTGGGTAGTGAGCTTCTTCTAGTCGTTTGTGTGTGTGTCGATCAAGTTAACATAAGTGTCCTGTGATCGAAAGAAAGGAGAAGGAAAATAAATATGTTTAAAAAATGAAACTTGTGTTCTTGATGAGTTTCTTCAAGAAAAGTAGAAGGGAAAGGAAGTGAAAGGAAATGTTGAAACCCTTTTTTGGGATGAAGGGAGTTTCTTGCAACTAAATGCTCAATCGAAACATGGTTTGGATAACAGGGCTCAATTCAAGGCATTGATGTTGAGACCACCAAAAGATCATATTTTACCAAATTTATTACTTTAGAAGATGAAAAAGATACAGAAGGAGTAACCAAGGGAAAAGATGGGTTCATGATGAACCGCAACACATACACACTAAAAGTTCCTCAGGTTTCGCCTAATTAAACATTGTTGCATGACAAGTTTGTAAATTTTGCTTTTTTTGACGGGTTACTTACTCGATTTATGATGCTTAAATTAAATTTTAAGGTTGAGGGAGGATCCATGATTCAGATTAAAGTTAGATGGTCTCAGAAATTGTTATATCAAGGTAATCATGAGTTCTGCCTCAATTTGCCATTCAAGTTCCCGTATTATGTTATACCTTTGCCGAAGGAAATTCCTAAAAGACAGAAACTGGTGGTAAATGTTCACTCTGGTAACGAGTCTATGATTACTTGCAGATTTGCTAGTCACCCTTTAAAGGTATTCCATATCATGACTTATAGCTTATTTTCTTATTAATTAGTGGGTGATTTGTACACAAGAAATAATAGCACTTCATATTACATCACCTTTTTCCTTGTATTATATGAAGGTAAAGTTGTCAATTTGTGATACAAATTAATCACCTCCCTTATCTGTTATACTCCTTTCTCCCAAAAAACGTGATAGTTTTGTTTCCAGAAACCTCAAAATCAATGCACCAAGTTTTAACCCCTTAACAAAGTTCTAATCGGAGTTGGATATATGGTAATGCTCATTAATTAAGATCGATTTTCCTAGTATGTCGTTATTGAGGGGTACTTATTATGTTGTTATCTAACATGCCACATTTATCATGTGTAGGAGGGAGTGTTAGATGAATTGGCCTTATTTTATAACCTTATAATACTGAACTTCTCTTTGTTAACCTTTTGAAAGGAGGTACGACAACAGGCAGGGGAAGCAAGCTTCTCATATGAGGCAGAAGTTGTAAAATGGTCCGCTCAAGACTTTGCTTTCACTTATTCTGTAAGACCTCAGATTTTATATTTTTACCATGGTGTGCATAATCAGTTTCAATGGTACTAACCCACAACTTAGGACTGAGATCTTGTGGTTGTTCACTTCCATACGGAAGAACACAATCGTATGTATAGATTACCTTAAGGGCTAATTGTATGATAAGGTACTCAATTTGGTTACCTTTTGATGCAATTTTGTTTGACCTTCAATAGTAACTAGGTAATATGATGGTGTATCATTTTCGCTTCATAGCTAACTACTTGATATAGTAACTATGATGGGTTTGACTACATCCTTTCAGGTATGCTCGAACGAGATTTTTGGTGGTCTGCTCCTGCAGCGTCCATTTTTATATGATTATGATCAGAGAGAGATGTTTTGCTTTTATCTTTTCCCTGGAACTAACAGTGTTAAAAAGGTTAGTGACAAAGTCTAAGACATCATTAACTAATGAAAACTTTCTTTGCCTTCATTCTGTGCTTAATAATGATATGGTTGTTTTTGAATCTTAACAGCATTTCAGAAAAGAAGTGGTATTTTTGGTAGACATAAGTGGGAGCATGAGAGCTGCTCCTCTTGAGAAATCAAAAGATGCAATAATCACATCTCTCTCAAAGCTTAATGAAGGAGATACGTTTAACATCATAGCTTTCAATAATGAAGTTCGATCATTCTCGTCTTCATTGCAGATGGCAACTGAAGAAACAATCACAAATGCAACTGAATGGATGTGGGAAAACCTGGTTGCTGAAGGAGGAACAAACCTCATGTGCCCATTAAAACAGGTACTTATACTATACATAGAGTGTAGGAAGATTGTTACATGGTTAAAACTCCAGATTCATTCAATTTCGTTAATGAGATCGTTTGTGAAGTGCTGTTTAAGACTGGTTATCTGATTGGAGTTTTTCCTCTAATTAATATACATAGATCATAGATGATTTGATATGCAGGCAATTGACATGGTTGGTAAAACTGGTGAATCCATTCCTCTCATTTTCCTCATTACTGATGGCACCGTTGAAGATGAAAGAGAAATTTTTAATATGGTCAAATGTAGTCTTGTAGACGGAAGCATGAGTTCTCCCCGAATTTGTACATTTGGTATAGGTTAGGCCTTTTACACTCTAACTAATTAATATGATTTCTATTGTATAACTATGGCAATTGTGTTTCATATTATTCTTCGCAATTAAATTGTATGCACTTTTACCCATTTCCAGGTTCGTACTGCAATCATCATTTCTTGGAAATGCTTGCACATATTGGAAGGGGATACTATGATGCTGCATATGAAATAGGTCAGTTCATCAAATACCAAGATTCTAATATATATATATACTAGATTAATTAAACTCATAATTTAAGATTAATACTGTCCCCTTAGTTTAGTTGGTAATTTAAATAGATTGGTCTGGCTATACTTCTTTTGCTCTTATCATCAATGCTTGTGCCAGGTTCCATTGATGATCGTTTGCAACGACTGTTGGAAAATGCTTTGTCGCCTATGCTTATTAATTTAACTCTTGATACTCTGGAGAAGCTCAAATCATATGAGGTACGTGCATTTACCTTTTCTAACTGAATTTTGGAAATCCTTTTTTTTTTTTCTTCTTATTTAACTTGTTTCTTTTCATTTACTACTTCTTTTGTTTGTTGCAGTTGTACCCATCTCGTATTCCTGATTTGGTGTATGGGCGCCCATTAATTGTATCAGGTCGATTCCATGGGAAATTTCCTGAATGTGTGAAAGTTAGCGGTATAACAGGGGACCAAAGTAGTTATGTGACCAATATCAAAGTGAGAAAGAGATGCGACATTAACTTGGAGAAGGTATATATATGATTATTTCTTTTGAGAGACAAAGAATAATACCTATAACCGCCTACGCCAATTGTCTTTGTTGAGACTTGAGTTAATTTTGAAATGTAAACATTCATATGAATAATGACTTCTTTCCATTCTGTATAACATCCCCAAATCCAACATCTAATAATAAAATCTTTACACACTTGGCATTAAGTTAGGAAAAGTTATTTAATGTTTTTTTTCCTAAAGTTACATACCCCATAATCTGTGGGATTGGTTATTGTTGTTGTTGTTGTGTTTAAATGTTACATTGCGTTTCTATTTCCAGATATGTGCTAGGAGGGAGGTGGATATACTCACGGCACAAGCATGGTTAGACCAAAACTCACATTTGAAGGAGAAGGTTTCATTTTTTTTCTTATTGAATTTGTAAGGCTATAAATTTTTATTGTGCTAACTTTAGATTGCTTGATTGTAGGTTGTAAAAATGAGCTTACAAAGAGGAATTCCTTCTGAATATACCTGCATGATTGTAGCTCATAATGATAAAGTAAAGTTGATCCTCAAATCGTTTTTAGGAGATGAGGTATGCATCCACGTACGGATGACAAATTACTAAAATCCATATGTTTTTATATAACTGCAAATACTTGAACAATGTTTATTGTACTGTAGAAGAGTTCAAAATCAATGAATCAGAAGGCGATATACATGAGGCAGATATGTGTTGGATTTGGCAACTTGAAGGCCACTTTTACAAATGTACCTCCAGGAATCAAAGATGAAAAGTTAACCCGTGCCGCGACAATAGTGATGAATGCTGCATCATCGTTTTATGGGGTTGTGGCTACTTCGGGTTGTTGGAGATGCTTATCTGAACTCAAAAACTCGCAATGTTTTCTTGCTATCGCTCAACTCTGCACTGCTTTTGCTTGTCTTGAATTTCTGGATTGTTGTTGTGATTTGTGTGACTCGTGCATGGATTTATGCCAGTAGAAACTTTAAGACGACAATATACATACGTGTGAAATAAATAATAATAATGACTAATAAATTTGATTAAAACCATTGATAAGTTTTCGCTTGAGTTAAAATTCCTGTTCTATTATGAGCTATTATTTGTGACTTCAGGATAATTTAAGTGCATTATAGGAAAAGTAAAGCTTAGTTAAAATCTAGACCTAAAAAATGTTAAACTTGGATTCGAGGTCTCCAATAGCATTTGAAACCAGGGGTTTGTTTCGCGCCAAAAATACCCTGTCCAACCCATACTTTACTGGAGAAGCTCTTACACTGTTCCCTCCAGCTTAGTTATGGAACGAAGGGAAGAAAGGGGAAGGAGAATTTAAGCTAAGTTACTCTCCGTCTCTCCTTTCTTTCCTTCCCAAAATGGGAGAATTGCTTCTCTTCTCTTTTCTCATTTGTACACTCTGGAGCTCAGCATTAAGACTTATAAATATGCTTGATGGATTTGAAATAACCAACAGTGCATAGCTTAAAATTTTTAGTGAAATTATAGGGTTTTTATTGATTTCGTAGTAGGATGTAAATCTGACGTACCATGGCTTTATCTGTTCTATTGTTAGTTAGAGTCAGGTTAATCTCAATTTATAAACACTAATGTTATGGGATATCAGTGAACTGTGAGGGATGAGGGATCTGTTCATCAACTTGAGTCACTTCTTAAACTTAGTTTTTCATAAGAATCTATTTTTTGTTGTCATATTAATGATAAACAGAGTGTGCTACATCTTAAGTCTTAACCTACCCATTGTTACTATTTCTTAGCTTGCAGACTTACAGTTAATTATGATCCTGAAAGTTGATATACACAAACTGTTAACGAAGTTAAATGATCATTTGTACGACTATACGGCCAATGACAAAACGCTATATGAAACACAACATTCAAACATCATCATCACATACACAATGTTTTTCCCAAGTGCAACTGAAACCCGGCCACGACCTCCTGGTTGTTGGGTCACCTCAACACCGCGAGCCAGGCCAAAGTCCCTTTGGTATAAAAAAAAAAACTTACAATTCCAAAACAAAAAACATAAAAAAAAAGGCATTGCTATAGCAGTTATGCAAGAAACTGATCGAGTAACATTAGAAATTTGAACACAAACACAAGGAATATTATGCTAGATGTAAATTAAATATCAGTATGCATGTTCATTAATAAGAAAATCAGAAACAAAACTCTGCATAAATAGATGAACAAACAACAGGGCTTACAGGGGAGAAGTGACTATCAAGCTTCCTCTTTTTATACCAAAAAAAAAATCAAAAAATCGTATCCTACAATAGTCTGTTTCTTTCACTGTGATCTTCTCCTAGAGTGCTGAGAAACTGCATATCCTTCGAACAAATCCAACACCGCATTCTCAAGATCTTCCACAGTGTACTTGATGTAATTATCAGAAATATGATTCCCATATCTCCCAAGAAACGAGCGATAAGCAGGGACCAGTTTCTCCAATATTGAGATCCTTAGCTCCTCGCGAAGTTGCTCATCAGGTATGAGCCATAACGCTTGCGTCCTATGGACTTCATCAAATATGACATTAAAGGACTTAAACCGCTCTCTCAACGCACTTTTTGAAACCCCGGATGAGAAACTTCCAGTCGAGTGTAATCCTTGGTCTCTCAAACAATGCAATACCCCTATCCAAGTTGCTCGCTGGTGATTCGTGGCAGCCTGCCTAAAGATCCTAGTTAGAGTTCTTAAGTACTGATCTCCAATCATTTCCCTTAACTCTAATGACCCTTTGATCTTTTGAACAATGTAATGAACATTATTCATAATGAACAAATGAGCCAGCGAATTGTCTTTATAGTGTTTTGATTTCCCTTCCAAATTGAATTGCAATATAGTGATTATCCAAATCAAATGAAGAGCTAACGGTGATTGCCCTTCATGGTCACTAAAATCCATTTCCGGAGCAGTGGAATCACAGTGTCTAGATCCGGTTGTTGGTTTAGAAACAATCAATTCTCCTAAAGTTAGCTTGTAATCCGAAATCAGGCTTACATAATTCATCACATACCTTGTTAACGGATGAATCGTCCCTCCAGGGACAGGAACCTTAGAAGGTTCTCTAAGAACCGCATTTTCAAACTCGGATAGCATCCCTCTAGCAGCCTCAGCTAATCTAGACAATATCTCGGTTGCCTGGACTCTAATCGACTCAGCTGGTTTCGAATCAAACACATCATCAATATCAGGCAACAAATCTAGTAATGAATCATGCAAATCTAGAATCTTAAATAGCTTCTCCGGCGACCTTCTGCTTATACTAATTGCTTCAGCAAAGTTAAAAAGCTGGGTCGCCGGGGATTTAACTGTTTCCATGAAACAGGCATCGTCCGCGGATGATGTCCCCAGATCTTCAAAAATCTGCTTACATAGTTTCTTCTCACTTGAGAACAAAACTCTAATGCAAACTTTAGCCGCTCTAATCCACCTTCCTATTTTCGTGTTCAAAGCCTCCCACTCGAGGCGTTGGATATCACCAATACTTAGCTTCTCAACTCCTAGCTTCTTAAAGCTCCCATCTACAACGGATTTCCTAACACTTCCATATACTTGAACACATTCTCTAAAGTACCCAGCAGCGATCATTCGTTCAGCAATGGAACGAAGATCTAATACGCTTTCATGGGGTATTAGATCTTGTTCCCTAATACTGTTCATGGATCTACAGCTTGCATATGTAACACTTCTTTCATTACTTTGTGTAAATGAAGCAGAACTAATTCTAGAAATAGATTCATTTTTCGCTCCACTGGTACTATGGTCATCTTTCTCTGGGGACTCACTCCTACAACTGCTAGTTCTAGGAGTGGTCCTTGGAGTCAGATGAGCTGATGAGACTGAGTCAGTAACTTGCTCGGTCTCAATAGGAGTCGAGTTAGTTATCAAAATGCTACGAAACTCGTCTTCTAAACGTGCCATAGCGATCTGGATCGCGTTGTGGGCTTTGTTTGACTCATCATCTGAGAGTGTAGTCGAGTTTAAGGATTGTTGGATTTGATCAACAGCTAGTAAGTAACGGTTGATTTCTTGGCGATCGCCTTCAAAGATCATTCGGAACCTGGCATCTTCAGATGCTGTTGAGTCCCATCTAAGGATGATCTGTTCGGCCGTGGCATCGGTCCCTGGAGGTTGTTCCATGATGACCAACAAAGCAAGCTAGCTAGTCTTTAGTTTTTGGGTTAATTTGTGTTTAGAGGGTTATAGGAAGGATTTTGGGTAAACTGAAAATGTGAAAATTGAGGTTTGGATCTGTGTATGATAAAATGTACTAGTATAATTTGTTTTTTGGTTTGTGCAAGAGGATATGATGGTGAGGACAGAGGGACATCAATGCATGAGATTTGAAAAATTAGCTAAAATACAAATGATGCAGGAATAATTAAATGCGAGGGAATTAGTTATGGTTTTATAATAAGCTAGTTATCAAACAATATCGATTTTGTAAAATGTAAGCAAGACATGTGCATTATTAATTAAACTTTCTTAACTTACGAGATGATCCTTAACTCTTTCACCCTTTTACCTATATTTTTTTTTGAAAAATGCTAAATACAGCCCTAAGGCTGTAGTTAACGGGCATAAAAAAATTGTACTTTCCATATCAAAAGTCCACCCCCTGAATTTTATGGTAAGCATACAACTATTTTATGCGCCTTAACTACAGCCCTTAGGGCTGTATTTAGCAAGACTCATTTTTTTTTCCTGTTACATCACTGTCATCTTTTCACCATCACTATCTTTTCTTTTTCTCCTTAATCTATTACTTTTAAATTTAATACCTCGTTATACCTCACAACAAAACAAAACAAAACAAATAACATAAATAATAATTAAAAAAAAATAACCGGAACCGACATTTACCCCCTTCACCTTCATTGATCAGCATCACCCTCCTTCCATCACCAACCCTCATCACCGGCTCCTCTTAATTAATCCTTCACCTATGCTTCTTTTCCCTTCACCCCTCCCTTCACCGGCCCCTTAACAATGGTCTTAACAATGGTCTGAGAACATTTCCATTGCTTTAGAATTTATTACATTAATAATATCGACATATCATGTCATATCAGTTTTTATTAAATTTTAATTTTCTATAAATTTATCCCTAGACGTATAAGTTTTATTTATTGTACTTTTATTAAATCATTGTATACTATCTTATAACGAGGTTTGAGAATGGCGGGTCTCACACTTCTTCTCTCTCATTGGTTCATACACATACACTCGATGTTTATAGACTTTCAGAAACTTGACGAAAGTATAGAGAAGTTTATAGAGTTGAGTACATATAGACATGAACATCTCTTGTGAACATACATTGAAGATATATTACTTGTTATCAATCAATAAATGCAACAGGGGAAACTTATTGTACATGAAAATGTTGCATATTTCCTTAAACATACTCCGTTACACTTTTCAATAAATATGATAGATCAAGTGGTCACCTGTCACTGTTTATGTGGGGCCCCATTATGAGGGGCGGGGGGCTAACAAAAAATTGGCCCGAGTTCTATCATCGTCTCAGATCGGATTTAATCAACTTCATATGATGGTATCCACTCAAGTGCACTTACCTCGGTACACTACAACCTTGCAGGGTGGTTGTGTAGGTACCAATGCGGTACAAAGGATTAAGGGTTCCTTCCGATTTATCCCTTTTTAATTTGGAGTACGAAACTTTAAGAAACATTCAAATTTGGAGAAATTTCTAGAGTAGACTAAATTTATTCCGTATTTTTTTTAATGACAAATTATCCTACTCCTAAATTATACAAATGCCTAAAATGAAACCCATGACATCTGAAAATACCATAAATACCTCACATCCACCCACCCCCACAAATGTGGGGAGTGAGACTTGAACACGGATGGCAAACCCCAAAATACTAAGACCTTACCAACGGGTCATCAACCTCATTGGGAACTTACTCCATAATTAAAGTATCATTATTCACTCAAGCCACTTTGTGATTTTTATTAATATTTTTTTGCGTATAATACTACTGATATACATATTGCATCAGAAGTTTGGCACAGGATTGAGCATTGGTGCAAAATCCTTCCCATTTTTGCGTTCTTTGTTCATGATTTACTGGAGTTGCAAGGGTCGAGTGGATTGAACTCAGCTGATAGAAAGTTGCTACATGCGGTTGTGTTACTATCATGTTGGAGTATTTAGCAAGCACGCAACGAGCTGATTTTCCAAGGGATACCTTGGTCTAGTTTATGAGTGGTGGATAATATACAATCTCTCGGTTACCTTTGGATTAAGAATCGGACGAAAAGGTTATCTTTAATATGGGCGAATTGGAAGAAACTCTCCATCTTGTAAATTTATTGTTTATATTGGTGTGTATATGAACTTTTGTGTTTGTATTGAGGTTTGATATTTTAATGAAATTATTCATTTAAAAAAAAATCTAAAATATAATTAGAATGTCATTAATTATTTTTATTAGGGGCTGGTTATTGTAAAACAAGTATTAAAGTAAAACAAGTAAGATAAGATCTTAACCATTAGATTATGATAAAATTAATTCACGAAGATTCATAAAGCACAAGTATATATACTGATTCACCAAGATTTTCATGATGCACAATGATTTTCAGTTAAGAGAAAAAGATTGTTTTATTTATTTTACTTTAATACTTGTTTTATTTTAACCAGAACCTATATGAGTATCTTATTCGTATATATACTCTATTTTATATCTGAGTATTTTATTGATATATTAACATATTATGTATGTATTATAGAATTGAATTCAATCCTTAATGTAATCATTATAAGAAAAACAATATTTTTCTTAAATAATCATTTTAAAACCACAACGATATAACATGTTTAGTTCTTTTATTTTTCTTACCTTTATCATATTTATTAATTTAGTCATTTGTCATGTTTTGTTGTTATAGGAGGATACATCATTAATATTATTATAATCTAGTATAGTTAATTAATTGATAACACAGGCAAAGCTAATATGTCCAATCAATACAGTTTTTTATGTAAATTTTTTAAGATGTTTTTCCAAGTGATCCTCACTTATCAAATAACAAGTTCTCTTAATATTAAATCGGGCTCTGGCTCTTGTTGATGATATATTACTATATTTTTCTATGTGATGATTACAATCTCTAAATAGTAGATACATATAAGACCGCTCTCAACGGGAATATCAAAATCGTGTTACGGGTGTGTCACCGCGTGACACCATTGGTAGGAAAGTGTCACGGGTGTGTCACTGGAGTTTATGTCGTCAAGAAGAAGAGATGAAAACGACATTTAAACTATTTTTCGTTTCCATTTTTATTCTTTCATGTTTTAGTTTTATTTTTAAAAAGTGTAATGCTTGGGATAATATCTTTAGTCGAACATATTTGCAACTTCCCGAAAAACTACCGTTAACATTAATGTAACAATTTTTTAATATCTTAATGTTTTGTTTAATTAATGTAAAGTTTTTTTTTTTTTATCAATGTAATCATTTTTTTTAATTTAATGTTTTCTTATTAATGTAATCTTTTTTGCAATGTAATGTTTTTTTTAATAATGTAATGTTTTATTTTATTAATAAAAAGTTTTATTTAATAAATGTGTGTAATGTTTTATTTTTATATTTAATTAATTGAAAATAATAAATTAGCGAAGAAGAAGTAAAGAAGAATTGAGTAAGATGTATTGTTGACAATAGTATGTCATGGGATGGGAAAGTAAGAAAGAACCGAAAAAATAACGTAATGTTGATGTGACGACGAGGACAAAGTGAAGAAGTATTTGGGAGAGGCATAAACTCAAAAGATCCAAATATTTGTCCATGTAAAGTCATAACCACATGCGTCATGGGATGGGGAAGTAGGAAATAATTGGAAAAAAAAACGCAAACGCTGATGTGACGACGACGAAAAGGTATGGAAGTATTTGGGAGAGGCATAAACTCAAGAGATCCAAATATTTGTCATGTAAAGCCATAACCACATGTCACATTCTCATCACAATTTCAGACAAAGTCAACATAGATCACGCTGGTTATTTCCAAATTCGGAAAGATAAGACACGTCCCTTGCCACGCGGTGAACACAACCGGCCACCTATGTCCACTTTCACTGCCACCTGTACTCACCCCCGCGGCCACTCATACCCCAACCTTTTAACACCCCTTTCCATTAACCTCATCCAAGATTATCATCACTCTAATCTAATCTTATCACACACAAAAATCAAATCGATCAAATGATGGAACCTGTTCATGCCTCAACCCGCCCTGATGTCCCCGGTGAGAAGACGAAAATCGGCACCTCCCTCGTCGACACCGCCGCTTCCACCATCCAATCTTTTGGTCCCACCAAGAAAATCCATCAGCACCTTTGCGCGTAAGTCTATTTTTTTTACTCGATTCGTATTGGCGTTTATGAATGTTTATTTCAAAGCATAAAATGATCCAGAGTTGTGAGTTACATGTTGCATGGATCTGTGCATGCATGTAGTAAATGCAACATTAGACATGCATATGGATCATTTCAAAGAATTGATTTTGTTTATATATATTTTGATTTTTGAATAAGATTTCACTTTTACGCGGATGATATGACGCGACAAGTAGAGGCGCACCACTACTGCGGCCACCTAAACGACGAAGTGAGGCAGTGTTTGATCTACGACCGTCCGGATGCGGACGCTCGGTTGATTGGTGTGGAATATATAGTGACCGAAGAGCTGTTTTTAACATTGCCTGATTCGGAGAAACCGATGTGGCATAGTCATGAGTACGAGGTGAAGAGTGGTGTGCTTTTTCTACCCGGTGTTCCTGGCCCGGTTGAACGATCCGATTTGGAGAAAGTGGCGAAAACGTATGGAAAGACGATTCACTTTTGGCAGGTGGATAGAGGTGATGAACTGCCGTTGGGTTTGCCGCAGGTGATGATGGCTCTTACGCGAGATGGCCAACTTTATCCTAACCTCGCTAAAGGTATCAATTTCAATCCTATGATCATGTACATAATTATGTCTCTCCAGTGTTTTGTCTCAGACAAGCTCGATCGAGAAATATAAAATTACGTTCGAAATAATTCATATGTACTGTTAGATCCACTCACAAGTGAATTACAAGGTAATTTTGTTAGTTTGAACTTTTGTTGTTCTCGTCCGACTTTGAACACTTTTCACATGTAAACAGACTTATTCACATGTCAATTGAAATATAACTTTGCAGTTCATTCTTTTTATGGTTCTTGGTTGAACCTTACACTGTGTGTGTGTGTGTCCGAGCCCAACGTGAAGCTTCTCTACGAAGATTCACTGGCTTAGTTGTACATATTGACCTTACGTGTATCGTTTACAGATGTGGAATCTCGGTATGGTATCTTCTACGAGAAGGAAAAGCATAACAGAGAATACATGGAAGGTTTAGCCCATGGAATTCACCCAAAAGCAAACGCAGCTGGAATCGGGCTCAAGACTGTGCTACGAGAGATTGAATGCAAGCCTTCCGGCCACCCTAGTCTGGAACCTGTTCCTAGGGTTTTTGTTTGAAGTGCATTATCCGGGTCTTTTCAAGAGCATATATCATGTTTTTAGCATTCTTTGTTTTAGAATAAGGATACTGATGCTATGAATCGAACCAGATTGCCATACATCAGTAAAAGAATAGTTGCAGGTTTGATGTGATTTCTGTACAATAAGTAGGAAACTGTAATAACTCACTTATATCAAGAACATAAGAGTATAATTCGACTCATGGAACGCGCTCCAGCACTTTCTGTAATGCGGTTTTTATCCCATCTTGATCAAGTGAAGTTACCAGTTGTATTTCCTGTACCTGAATATATATATTAGCCATGTTATTACTAGCAATGCAAATATATTGAGCTTTTATCTTAGCGTCTTATCGAAACGAGTACAAATGTAACACACAACATGTTGACATAATTATTGGTACATACTTTCTCGTGTCAAGCTCAAATCAAGCTTTCATATCAAAAAGTATCTGGTATATATTTCTTTGACGCCTATCCGAACAGAGTATTCATGAATATTTCTGAGCTACGAGTCTTGATTTGGGTTTTGCTTTATCAAATATTAAGCATGGTTTTGAAAATAATTTTGACCTACTTTGGTTTTGGGCTCGAGTTTGCATAAAAAACCGAGTTCAGACAGATCCATACTTGCTAAAAAGGCTAAGCGCAACTAATTCAAATCGAAGTTTAGACGCATACCTGTCTTCCGGCTCGAGCAAGGAGAGTGAACTGGTTTCCATTAGGTGGTGCCTGTAGCAGATCAAGATATGTAAAACTTGCTATAGAGCTTTTGATGGTTAGCAATAGTAATAAACTAACTCTGTTTCAAAATAAGTGTCCTATCTTTTACTATTTTAGTTTGTATTTCCAATAGTTTACCAAGTTTCTTATATCCTTTAGTTACACCTTTTACAAATGTACATTCTTAAAAGTGTATGTACTTTTTTACATCGACTTTTAACTATTTAACAGAGTAATGATAGCACATTGTTAAAACAGTGTTTTTTTTTGTTTTTTTGTTCTAATAGACACATTCTGGAACTTGGTAAATGGTAAGTAGTACTAAACTTACATTTGACAACCAAAGCTGCAGATCTTGTGATACCACTCGTTTCTCAAATCCTTGACGTGTTATTTTTACGTCAATTATTCTGGTTTGGTGAACTGATAAGTTAGAAACTGTAAAAGGTTCAAGATTAAGAGATGTGCTAATAAAACATAAATCTCAATTTACCCATCTTCTCGACGTAGCTCTTCAAGTATCGTTTCGAGCCCTGAAAGAGGCTCAATGACATAATCGGTGGTGCCATCTGAACTAGAACTACTTGAATCATCCTGCACATAAAGGATTGACCCGTTCACTAACAAATAAAGACAAATTACGACGGCTATAGGATTGGATGTTAGGATTGACTACTTTAATATGGGAACATTATCGTGTTGAAATATGAAGAAAAAAGAAGAGATGAAAACTACACATCATACCTGAGGAATGACTTTCTCCAGAGTTTCCAGTAGTGGATCTTCCTCTAGTTGCTTTATCGACAATGTAATTCTTGATTTATTCCTACAATATACTCACAAATCAGAAGACCACATGTTAGATAATGAAAAAATTAAAGAAATCCATAAAACTAGTTCGTTAAGATCATTTCCTTTCTTCATTTTTTTCAAAGTCGGTTCGTTTTCCATGTTTAGTGAATTGGACTCAACATCGCATCTTAATAGTCGTATGTCGGCAGTATGAGAAAAATCATACGATGACCACACTTTCAACATCATATAGTGTCAACTATATAAGAACCATCACCTATCAACACCGATGACTTTGACCTTCACATCATCGCCCTCATTCAGGATATCTCTAACGTCTTGGACTAAATCCCATGACACCTCCGAAACATGTACAAGCCCAGTAAGATGATAAGACCCTGCATTAGATTTCCAATTGCATTAGTATAAACTACAAAATTTGACCACTCAATTGAAAAAGTTTGACCTAAGCGGCTAAGCCCAAACTCCTTACCGTCTGGGAACTGCAAGTGAGCAAAGGCACCGTAGTCTTCCACCGAGCCAACTTTGGCTTGATACATGTTTCCAATTTTTACAGAATTGGAATATTTTGACCAAGCAGCTTCTTTTTCAGAAAATATCAGTTTCCTTTTCTCCTCTTCGGCATGAATCACCTACTCATTCGTATTTCATATCTATCCATGTTAGTACCTTGATGCAATTATCTGGTATTACTTGCACTTGGGAAATCAAAGTAGAAGAAAGCTTGTTTCGTGTTTGAATATATGGAATATTTTTTTTTAAAGAAAAGTACCTTCACGGAAATGAGAGAACCAGTTAGAGCTTTTGCTATCTCTTGTATGGGCTTGTCCGGTTCTGCACGATTGACCACAAAGTGCTATTAGCAACTACGAAAAAAGTTATTTGTGAAAGCATATCCTTTTCCAAGTTGATATCCACTGGTTCAACTTTGACTTGGTAATTGACTGGGTTCCACATTACGGAACCTGGTCATTGTTCTGTCTCAAATCTCATCAAGGAAATGAAGGTAGGCAATATCTTTATCTAAGGAGATAAAGATGGACCCTTTGTTTACCAGAATTGAGCAAACACTGAATAAATCAAGTTGGAAGCCAGGAGGTTAGGGTATTTTGTTGTACGTTTTATAAGGGATATTATAGTTTGACAGTAACTCATTTCCTGATTACAGTAACTCTTTCTATCGGAAATTTCTTCTTTAATAAACCTTTTTGCCTCTGTGCGATGTTTTGTTGTTTTTTAGAATTCAAGAATTACATAACAACATCCGAGCAACGCAATCAAGAATCACATGAAATGCTAGCAGCAATCATGTAAGTGAAAAAGTTTTTCTAAGCCACTTGACCATGGTTCTATATAGTGTTTTGATTATCCATAACATAACGAGTGACATGAATATATATGAACAGCAATGACTAAAATGTGAAAACACTGCATACCTTTGCAAGAATGCGATGGGCTCAATTGTGGATATGGAAGAAACCCAACGAGAGAATAAAACCGAATTAACAAACCACCACCATTGGATCCTTCAACCCTTCCTTGATACACAATCCCATTATCTAAATGAGCTCTTGCTGCCTTCCAATCGGCAGATCTCTACTTCTTTGCAGAAACAAAGTTTTAGATACAAATTCGAATCCAACCATAAATATCTTCTTCATGTTAATATAATTCTTCACGCATTGAGTTGAGGGTTTCTCTGTATCTCTTCATTTTAATTTTTATAAAGGGTATTCATATGAGTTTTCCAGTTTATGTTTTTCCATTTCCAATCTATTTGTCACAGTGATAAGAATTAGGAACAAGCTAGAAACTCGTTCTCGAATTCTTATCAATTTGATTCTACATGAAGTTCTTTAAAAGTGCTTTGGGGAAGATATCTGATTTTGGAGTTTGCAGAACGCAAATAACTAAACAAAAGTGTTTGGCAAACCATTTGAAAGAAGTGATTATCTGCGTTTTGTCAAAGACAAAACCAAGGCCGATCATGTGTTTTGAAAAGCCGGTTAAAATGCAATTTTGGGAGGATTGTTGTGATTTGAATAGTAAGAATATATTATTTAGCCAATGAACAGGTATCCAACTTTATACTTCTCTCAATAATTAGTTTTATATATCCAACTTAAAACGCTCTATTGTTTGCATCTAATTCAAATATTGTTATTGTATGTATCGGGAAAATATTAGAAAAAATACCAATGTATATGTATAAAAGCAATATTTGAAAGTTGGATACAGATAAATACAGCAACATATAAACTTGGTAATGAAAGCACACACACACCCGAGCTTGGCGAACAACATCGTCGTCATCATCAATGAGATCAATGATTTGAGTCTTGGAGCTGCTGTCACCTGAGACAGAAACCTTGGGGGGTGTTGAAAGCGATGTTGGTTTTTTAGGGGTCAAAGAGTTTCGACAGATAAATATGTTGTTATTAGTAGAGGAGTTCCAATTCCAATGTATAGGTGTTGGTGGTGGTGGTGTTTTTATAACAGAAACATTATCGGTGGCAAGTAAGTGAGACAGAAAACATGTATGGGTGGAATACGGTGATCCTACTGCTGCTGAAAATTGCATTTTCCGGTGACCAAATGAAGGAAGGATAGAAGAAGAAGAAGGAAATATTATTAGAAGAGACATATGAAAAAGAGGCACCACATATATATATATAAGTAGGAGAAGAAGATACAAATACATACAAATAGTAAGTAAAAACCTGTAGTCCAGTCAGTCACAGGACATATCGGAAAGATGATCATAAGATTAGATTGTATCTTATGTTAGTCGTGTCCTTCTCATGCCCACATATTGTCGTTATTCTTTTTCCCTTTTCTATAAATAAATTTAAATAAATGATCTTGGGCTTTAGCCCAACCGATTGTCTCATGTGCTCCATCCTAAATATAAAGGTTAGGAAGCATTGAGGAAGTCTTTACCAATGTGGCTGAGTACCAGCATTTTCCAGCAAATCCGATTTTCTTCGGAATGGTAGCGGGACTTCTCACGGTCTGTTATGTCCATATGGATAGACTGTGCTTGTGACAGATCGATCATTCCTAGACAATGAAAAGATATTGCCGTTAAGTCCAACATCACCGCCGTTAAAAAAATTAAATTAATTAAATTAAATAATTTAATTTAACTATATCTATTTATATATAAGCACTATTGTATCATATATCTTGTGAAATGCTTGAAAATACTAATAGTTTGGTGAAATGAATGATACATTAAAATTAATAAGTGTTTGAAAGAAGACTGTCTAAGATTAAAAATTACAGATATTAAAAAAATGAGTGGTTATGATTAATTATAAATAAGTATATTTATGACTATAAATAATTTGGTCTACATATATATAAAAGTATTTAAATTATTTTTTATGTATGTATTTTAAAGGTAGTTTTTTTTAAGTACAATGTTTACATGTATGTTTGTTTTAACATATTAAACATTATTTCAAAAGTCATATTCATTAGGGGGGAGGGAGTGGTCACCCCTTCCCCAAACTTCTCCAAATTGTCACCTCACATTTATCCAATAAAAACACTCCATCTCATTTCACCCCAATCCTTCCTCAAACCTCCCCAAAATGGTGGCGCCACTCCCCAATCTTCCCCAATTTCCACATCATCTTTTTTTCTTCCTTTTATTTTTAATACATTGAAAGGCAGAAAGCAGGGATGATGATGATTTAAAAATGATACTAACAGATAATAACGATACTAATTAACTATCGCTACCAGCAAACACCCTCATCTTTACCAGCAAACACCCTCATCTGTCTCTAATTAACTATCCCTGAAAAACACGCTCCCCGTCTCTCTACCAACAAACACCCTCATCTTTCTCTATCTACCTCCTCCATCTCAAAAAACCCCCTCCCCTTC
>JAOXNX010000026.1:26983287-26995078 GCA_028566075.1 Solidago caesia | reverse complement strand
ATCACAGTTGTCATACTTCTGGAGTCTCGTGGAGTCTTCAGCTTTTTGGGTCATCATGTTGCGGTCAAATTATTATCAATGGATTGTAATTTCAGTGCAACATCTTTTGCTTACAGTCATGCGTGACTGACTACTTCTGGTTGTATTTATACTTAACTTCTGGGTTGAATACCCTGTACGATGTATTTACACTTTGTATTCTATGGCAACTGTGTTGTGATCTATTGAACTTGTGCCACGTGTTAACATTAACTGTACGCCCCGTATATTCCGCCTTGGCGGGGTGTTACAAAAAGTGGCTGGTGGCCTTGGTCTCGGCTCTCTTCAACACATGAATTTCAATCTTTTGGTTAAAAGGATATGGCGGTTCAATTCCGAACATAGCAAGCTATGGAGGAAAGTAATTGCTGCAATCTAAGGTGAGGGCTCGGCTGGTGACATTGCCCCTTGTGGCATTCGTGCTTATGGTACTTGGCGTAACATTTGTCAGGTTAGGAACCTTTTACTTCATTGCAATATCAACCTTTCTGATCACATGTATCTTGTTCCAGGGACTGGTCATAATGGGATTGGCCGGATTGTTTGGGATGATGTGGGAATGATCGAATTTTTTCAGTAAAGGCTTGTAGGAAGCTGCTCTATCAACCAGGTGTTGGGTCCACTTATCTTTTTAGCTGGAACAATTGGCTTCCTATTAAGATAAATGTTTTTGGATGGAGGGCGGGGCTGAATCGTCTTCCAACCAGAGACAATCTAGTGATTAGGAATGTGGGGATTCTTTGCAATCTCTGCCCGGTTTGTAATGATGTCCCTGAGACCCTCGAGCATCTGTTGATTTCTTGCACTTTGGCGACTGAGGTTTGGTATAGAGTTGGACTATGGTGTAAAATTCCTCCCATCTTTGCTTTTTCGGTGACTGATCTTCTTGATATTCATAATCATGCTCTGAATGAACCAACTGCTAAACGCATTCTCCAATTGGTAGTCTTGATTGCCTGTTGGAGGTTGTGGAAGGCTAGAAATGAGAGGGTCTTTTTGGGTGTTCCAGTCAGTGCGGTGGAGGTAGTTCGTGACATTCAATCCTTGAGGTTCTTATAGATTAAGCATCGGGCGGCTAGATTGAATCTTGAGTGGGAGAAATGGATATGTAGTTATATTGACTATATTTTCTCCTTTCTCTCTTACTTTGTATATGTATTTTGTTATTAATGAAGTTCGCTTTCTAAAAATAAAAAAAAAACTAGTAACATTAAGAACGGAGTAGTACACATTAAGTTTGTCATTTTATTTAAACAAATTAAAGTCTATTTAATTAATGCATCTTTCAAACAAGTTTGAAAAAATCTTTAAGCATAATAATAGTGTACTTAATTAACATGTGGTATTACATTACATAAATTGATAAAAATATATATATTTGGAGTAATGATGTCGGATATTTGATTAATTATGTATTTATGTTTACGATATCAAATCCATACTTAAATACAGTAAAGTCATCCGTTAAAAGAATTATAATCATCACTCCATATTTAATTATTGGAAAATATTATCTGTAGTTAACGTGCGTAAAAATATTATACATTTTTATATCAAATGTTTATCCTTTAATTTTAAATTTTATGATGAATATAATTATTTTAAACACGAAGTAAAAAATTTAGTAAGACCCTTAATTATTTAAATATATAATAAAAAATTTATAAAAATCTAAAACTTTCCATTCTGTAACAAAAAAGCATCCTAAGTTTATTTTTTGTCCAAAATACTATGTCTCCAGCCTTTATTATTCATTTATTCGTAATAAATGCACCACCCTCTTTTTTGGTTATTATATAGCTTTGTAAACACTTTTCAAAAAAAAAATATAGCTTTGTAAACTTTTTAAATTTTTTTTCTTCCTTTTATCCAAAAAGTAACAAGATTTCATTTTTGTTTATTTGCACTAGAAGGAACTCAATACATATATTAAGTTGTGTTATGAGCATTATAGAATGTATGAAATCTTGCCATCATGTATAACTACTAACTTAAAAATAAAATAATATAACTCAGACACAACAAAGAAAACCAAACAAAGAAAAAAAACCCATACATTAAAACACACTACTTTGTAATTGTGAAAACTGATGGCGCGACCTCTATAAGTAAGGATTTTTCTCGTGTCTTGCCGTATTTGACATGAGTTTCTTGATCCTTTTTGTGTTCCTCGTAGTTCGAGCCTCAAAATGTATCTAGGATTTGTTGTTTATCGTGTTGCTTTCCTAGATATTGTAATTGTAACTTTTTTTTGGTGTTTGGCAATTTGCTAGACATTTTTCTTTTTAAATAATATTTGCCGTTCTAAAAAAAATAAAACACACTACTTTGAGTTTACTGACAATTATTTCAATCTTCTAGAAAGAGTCGGCAGACTCTTCTATTCTAGTCTCCCCCGGCACCGAGGGTGGCGGCCCAAATAATTAAGTCTTTTTCTTCCTTGAGGAAGTCCTCTTTTGGTTTTCGAGACTTTGAATTCGGTCAGAGAAATGCTAGACTTACAAACAATGTTTACAAACATATGCGGACAGAAAGAGAAAACCAAAATAATTCTATTGATTTATATTGATGACACATGTGTTTATAAACATTGTATGTAAGCATTTGTTTGTAACTTGGGCCACTGTAATTGGCACGAGTTTTTTTTACCCTTTTTGCATTCTTTGCAGTTCAAGTCTCAAGATGTGTCTAGAATTTTGTTCGTTGTTTTGATTCTAGATATCGGTTATTTTTCCTTGTAATTGTAACTGTAACCTTTGTTGGGTTCATCTAGTGATTGCTAGATGTCCTTTTTTTATTATATTGTCTGCCGTTATAAAAAATAAAAAATAAAAAAACTTTTAGTGAGGTTAAATTGCATCTCGTTCAATTGGATATCTAATAGCCAGGATTAAACGTTGTAATGTGTTATGTGTTGATTGAAAATTTAAATGGTAATTAATTATGTTTCGTGCTGTCAAAATACCTTGTAATTTCTTAAACATTTTGCTTAGTTTGTTGATATGAATGTTAAAAAAAAAATGAAATGTAAGACGTAAATGTAGTTAAAAAAAACTTCTAGTTCAATTAGGCATTATAGAATTTTTGATATTTATACTTATTATCATGTAAAAATTGTAGTTATGTCTTATCAATTATCTACTATATATTTTTTCTTTTTCGAGAGGTGACTTTCGAATCGAAACAAACCTCCTTACCGTCAAATGATAACGTCTTAACTCGACAACGGATATTTGGTTGTTTAAATCGGATCACACTACCACAAGCCGAGCAACGGTACCAAATATAAAATCCACTAGGCTCCCTTAACAACTGGAGATTAATAAAGTATGAATTTGCATCTAGCAAGATTCAAACTTCCGCATCATGGATAAAACATGGGTGTCTAACCACTTGAACCGTGGATCTTTTAATTCTTTTTTCTTTTTTTGGATAAAGGTTATCTTGGTTAATTGTTATTACCAATAAAATGTTTGAGTACAAGTAATATGTATGCATGTCATACTAGTTCATATATATTTAATATGTATATATGTAAACATCAAAAATTAAACCAAATCACATTATTGACATACCCTTGATCGAAATTTAGCCAAATCACAAATTAAGCTACCTCCGAATATGGCAAACCGCGAAGGTGGGGGGACCAAACTGAGAGGCTAACCTTGCTTTTTAGATCTTAGCAATTTGATTGAATAGTTTGTGACGGTATACAAAATAAACTGGTTATCAAGTACTTTTGAAGGGATATTTAATTTTTAGCATATTAAGCTATTAAGATAATTTGGATTTTTTTTTTTTTTTTAATGTTAAACAATGGTGGCTTGTTCTCAAAAAAAAAAAATCACATGTAACAAAACCTTGAGGACTGTCACCATAATATAAGTTCATTCGAAGTTTCGAACCATCCCCCTTTAGTCCTTTACCATGCACATATTTTGGCTTTTGGAAGTTTGAAGTGGTGTAGGATTCCTAGAGACAAAATGAATGAAGGGCATTTTATGTGAAGGGGCCAATAATCATGGGCCTGGTTCATATGCTTCTGCCTAATTCAACAATCAACTAATAGTAATAGCCTCTTGGTTGGGCCATAAGGCTCATTTTCAATTTGTCTCATTCTGTTCTACTACTTTTACTTATGTAACTCAAAACTTACAAAACTCAATCTACATTCTATAGTCGAATAATGCTTTCGTACCTAGAATCAACCTGCCATCCTGGGAAGCTCTTCAAGGTCATACATTCACTAAACACACCTACACATCTATCGAATACAAGCAAAACCCTATAATCACGATACACGAAAACCAAAATTATCGTTATTCCGTTGTGTTGATTCATTGTTGTTCGTTCTAGACTGATCAGCTGCCATTGACAAATACGATGAATCTGTTACTCCAGTTAGTGTACTTGTTGCGTCGTCGTATCCATCTCCAAAAGATGAAAACATTTGAATCGTGTTCTCATCGCCACCTTGAATATTCTCTATGCTACTAATTACCTCACTAATATCTAATCTAGATACGGGATCACTATCTGTACAACTTGCACCGATATGTAGAAGTTTTCTCATTTCACCAATGTATTTACTTGATCCAGTGATCTCGGGATCTAACAACTCAACTTCTCTAGATTCCTGCATGGCGGATTTTACCCATTGTACAAGATCTGTACCACCTTGGCCACTGTTAACATACTGTGATGGGAATTTTCCTGTTAGGACTTCAAGAATTATGATTCCTAGACAATAAACGTCGCATTTAGGTGATACTTGACGCATTTTAAGTGCTTCCGGAGCTTTATAGGCTGCTAAAGCATTTGCAACATGATTTGTGTTGATCATGTGATAAAGACCAAAATCTACAACTAGAGGATGGTAGTTAGCGCTTAGAAGGATGTTGCTCGATTTGAGATTTCCGTGAGGTAAATCTAGATTGGCGAGTTCTTTATGAATATAGCCTAGTCCTTGTGCAACCCCTTTAATGATTTTCAAACGTGCGTACCATCTGAGCTCGGCGTGTCTCTTTCCTCGATCACCTTATAAAATATTAAACCAATCATCGTCCATAAGCTAGTGTGATGTTTGACATTGCGTTTTAAAAGTGATTATCTGATTATTGATTTTTGATTCATCGATAATCAGTTTACAGTTTTTAAGTATATAGAAAAAGCGTATAAGATTATATTTGATTTTCAGTGTTTCATATTACATAATACCAAACACACAAATCGTGATAAATTTAATGCTTACCATGCAACAAGTAAAGTAGACTTCCTGCCGGAATGTACTCATAAATCAAGAGTTTTTCCTCTTTGCGATAGTGACATGCGAGTGGTGTCAATATATTTGGGTGGTGAAGTCTTCCAAGCCTCATCATCTCAGCTTCGAACCCATTTTTATCAACTAAGTTCATTTCTTTTAACCTCTTGACCACAACAACCATCCCATTCGTCATTTTGGCCTTGTAGGATGACCCTAGCATTCCATTTCCTAACACTTCTGCAGCGGCTTTCATCACATCAGATAATCTGAACACTCCTTTGCTATCGTTTAACAACATTAGATCGACACTCACCCCCTTCTTTTTCGTCATCAATGCCTTCTGACCGGTATCAAAACCATTTTGGCCCGGAATGGCTTCTGGTTTGCTTATATTACATATAGTTAAACCAACTGATCCTTCAAGATTATCTTTCTCTATGATTCCAATCGTCTTAGAGTTATCTTTTTTCCTCCTCATCAGAACAAAGATCCCAACAAGCATTAGCACAAGAATTAATAATGTCACCACCATTAGTACATATTCTATCCTTAGTGACTTTTTAGATGACTTTTCAATTGGTTTAGTAGGACTCTGTGGAGGTGCCTTGTCACACATTCTACCAAATCTTGCTCCACAAAGCCCGGGATTTCCTTCAAAAGAGGTTGCATCAAATTTAGCCAAGCCTGGTGGAACTTCACCTGTTAAGTTATTGTACGAAAGGTTGACCGAGTTTAAACTTCTTTGCCCTATTGCTGGAATTGTACCAGAAAACTGATTGTCTTCAAGATGTAATTCCACAAGATTTGGTAATTCTGCGGTTGAAGACGGGATATTGCCCGTGAATTTGTTACCATCAAACCAAATTTTCTTCAAAGATGTCATTGAATTGAAGTAATCAGACGGGATTTCACCAGAATATTGATTCATTGAAAGGTAAAGACCTTTTAACGATCCAAGTTTATTGAATTCAGGGATGGGGCCAGAGAAAGAATTGTTTTCAAGTGATAGAATTCTCAATGCTGGCATTTGTGAAAGGGCATTTAAGTCTAGAGTACCAGAAAGACTCATTGATTTAAGATGAATATTAGTCACTAGCCCGTTGTTACAAACAAGACCGACCCATGTAATCACCTCGTCGCAAGGAATTGTTCCAAGTTTCCAAGAATCAAGAGGCTCGGGATTATTCAACGCTTGTTTGATTCTAAGCAAGGCATCTGAATCAGTCATGTAAGCTTTAACCATCAATGGAACCATGATCAAGAAAATATACAAGAAAAATAATAGTCTAAAAGAAATGGCCATTTACTTAGCCAAGACAAAGAAAAGAAGAAAAAGGAAAGAATTGTGATGCTTTTTTCCATTAGGGGATTCAAAGTTTGAGCTGAATTTTTGGTCTTTTTTGTGATTCTAATGTAGGTACGGTTTAGAAAAATGCAAGAGTGGCTCAGAATGAAAAAAGCCATATATTATGTGTCTTTGACCAAGTCAATGATGAACCGTTATGTTCGGTTCGTGTATGGGAAGATCGAGCCTAAAAATTTGGAATTTTTTTTGTATATTCATCTTCCAAATTTCATCGACTCAACTAGATTTTAGTTTCTATGTATATACATACAAAAATATTTAAATAAACGACATATCTATACTACTATATAAAGCATCAACTCCTTTTTTCAAATTACAACTTTGAACTACCTAAAATACCCTTCTCCTTTATTTATTATTTTAAAATCTACATTTGATATACCTATAATACCCTTAATGAAATTAATTTACAACATCTATCCCATAACTTCTAAAATAACTACACTACCCCCTTTTACATCAATAACTTTTACATCAATAGCCTACACTACTCGCCGCCGACGCCACCACCACCACCAGTCGCCGTCGCCGCCACCACCATATGTCACCGCCACCACCACACCGCCGCTACCACCATCGCCACCACATCGCGCGGGCATTCGTCTAGTAATATCTTAATTATTTTGTGGGTAATTATAATTTCAATCGATACATTCACATAATTCATTATTCATTATATTTTATATACATATATATAAGTTGACGAGATGACCCTTGATGCACCATCGACATGAGTAATATTTGCCAATTAAGTTGTAAAAACAAAACATGACACTTCGATATATCTCCCAAGCATAAAAGACGACTCACATTTAATTAAGATTCTAAAAGCAATTTTCTATTATCATTCTGCATATTATGTCTAGATTGAAGTTGTATCTCTTTGTGACAGGTTTAGGACGTGTTTGGATTGATGATTTTGAAATGGGTTTAAGGAATTGGAATGAAAACAATGGAGTACTTGATTAACGGGATTGGATTTAAAAATAAGAAATGAACTTTAAAAATATTTTGAGGGATGCATTTGTTCTGTTAAAGAAAAATACTGTAGGTATATATATGTATGATTATTATGATTATATTGTGGAATGAGAATGGTGTAAGTAAAGATTTCGTTGTTAATAATGTTCTTTGGTTTGATTTTTAGATTTATATAAATATCCGTAGGATATATGGATTAACTGTATATAATCATACGATTGTTTTTTTTATGTATTTGGTAGGTAGTAAATTTTTTAAGTAATATGTATCAATTTTTAAATAATCAATATTTCTTTTTTGGTTGTCATATTAAAAATAAAAATTCAAATGATTGAATTATAGACGTATTTAGATTTTCATTAAAACTAAAAATAAGAATAGCAATAGAAATAATATTTATAATAGGATTTTTAATGTAAGAGTTTTAATTATATTAAGTATTTTATATTTATATATTAATTAACTAAAATTTTTAACTATTTTATGTTATCTAAAAAATAGGATTTTTGGATATAGATTTAAAGGGACACATGTCATTTAAACAAAACGTCACTTATCGATCAAATGATCCTTAATCCTATTTTAATATATTGGTAGATACTAAACAAATACAAGTTTTAATAAAGGGTTTTGCTAAATACAGCCCTAAGGGCTTTTGATATAAAAGGTACAATTATTTTATGCACATTAACCACAGCCCTTAAAGCTGTATTTAGCATTTTCCTTTAATAAATAATACTAAAAATAATTTTGACCGTATGCATGTACAAGTGTACCGAGACAAAAATGTATGTTGGACCCATAAGACCATATTTAACCCGTCATATTGAAACTCAGTCTATTGATGTCACGTCATCAATACGTTGACTCACCACAATGAACCACTTTTACCATTAACCCTCACACTGAAATATCAGTTTATTGATGTCACATCATTATTTCTTTATATATATATAACTAAGAGAGGATATGGTTGATCCTATGTGACAACTTTATTTAGAATACAACTAGGATTTTTGCTTATTTGTTCACTCTTAGTTAAAAGTCTTCAATCTAAATTGCCATGTATATCTACACCTCATCTCACTTAATATTAGTTGGCATCTTATTTGGCTATTTCCCTCTTTCTGAAGCACGAATGTTTTTTTGGATTTCTGTTTTTTTCAATTTCTATTTAAGGAAAAGATATAATGCATTCATAACTATTAATTATTCATTCCTTTATTTCACATTGTTCATAAATTCTAGAGAGTTGTTATGTGACCATATCTTTTCACACATTGTCCTATAAATGATGAAAAATGATATAGAGACCTAAAAATAAAGACCTAAAAAATCAGCTTATTAAAATTCAAAATCTGTTTTTTTTTTTATTTTCTACCATATATGCGTATAAAGGAAAAAAGGAAAAGGATGTATTACTATCTCAGCTGCATGAGTTGTACATAAAAGTTAAAAGTTAAATTCGAAAAGTCAAGCATTGTACTTCACTTAAATTTTTAGAATTTATACTGGAATTTTTTTTTTCGTTTTCTTCTATTCATTATATCCAAAATAATATTTTTCACAGGCTTTTAAAATGTTTAATTTTTATGTTTAGATTGTGTTTTTAAATAAATAAGTATCCAAAGTTAGTCAAGTGATTGAAAATCTACAAGAAAATAAATTATATTCCACCAACCATTTGTTAAATTTCTTTATTATTTTTAGGATATTGCTAATGACAACCTTATACTTGCATAGAAAAGTTATAATTTATCTTAATATTCAGGGGTGAACTTTTATTATGGAAGATACAATTTTTTTTTATGCACGCTAACGACAGTACCTAGGGCTTTAATTAGTATTTTTCTTATTTTTATGTAATATATATGGAATTAGAATCTTTCATTTTCATTCTTCTTATGTGACAATATATGAGATTAGTTAATTCCTTATTTCATTAGATTAGTTGGATATATTCTATGAAATTTACTAACTTTTCTTGTGATCAATTTCATTAGATTAGTTATCTATAGTACGTAGATATAATTATTTAGCCATGTAACGCATGGGTTTAATCTAATATATTAATATTAAAAAATGCATCATATTAAATTAAAAAAACACATTAATTAACAAATTTATTAAAAATAACAATAAAACATAATACAAATTTAAATATTTGGATTTGGATATTGTGAGTTTAACATTAAAATTTGCGGCATGTCGGGGTCTCAGTTTTTCACGTGGAAATGCGGTGAGACGCAAGAAGTTTATGATACGCCACCAAATGGCGATCTCATTCATCATCCGCCGTCTTGAAAGCAAAATATCAATAAATAAAATAATACAATTCTACTATTTAAAAAAAACAATATAATAATGATAATCTTTTTGAATATATTCTTTCTGCATATTGCACATGGCAAAGTCACGTTTATTTCAAGCAATTCCTCTATATATCTTGAAGTTTAAGTTGCATTTTTTTATAGTTTTTATTTTAATCAGCTTGTATTTATCTTATTTTGATTTTTTTATTTTTTTTATAAGGAAATCAACACAAAATATTACTTTTATTCATATTTTTTTTAAAATTATGCATATTAGTTTTTCTTTTATCAAATTAAAGATATATTAATTTTATAACAACGAAAAAAGAGTTTAATGTTCGACTTGGATACTTTTTTGAAGAATCATTCCGCAAATACAATACTAATTATTTCTTAAAAAGGCACGCACTTGAATCACCCCCAAAGCCCAATAGTTCTCTACTTCTCATTTCTCAATATCCAAATTTTGTGTTTCTCCGATTTCATACACACCAGATTTATAAAGTCGACAATCGATATTCTAGTATAAGAAAGAAAACCAATTGAAATAGTTATGATTTATGAATACTTAAAATCGAGGTCGTCTCATTTTTAGTTTCGTTTATTACTTGAATTTTTTTAATCGAAAATTACGATCACTGATAGGTTACTGGTCCACCTAATCATCTTCACTTCCCACAGGACCATAGGTGAAAAAAACTCCTTGGACCAACATGAAAACTCAATTTTTTTGTCACATTATCTCATACATTTGGACTGAAGATCATTAGTCGTTTATTACTTAATTAATATCATTGTTTGGCCCTTGTATAAAAAAAAACATAAAATAATTTATAGGATTTGGTGCTTAAAATTTGATTATATTTACTTTTAATTCAAAGTTTATTTTATGTATTTATCTAATAATGTTTTTATTATCTCTAAAAGTTAATATCAACAACAATATTTTGTTTACCAAAACAAGATTTAATATAGGGTGAGTACTTTTTTATTTTATTTTATTAACCGAAATAGTAATATGAATGAAGAAGGGTGAAATATAATACGGCCTAATAATACAGAGTGAAACTCACTTGGAAATGTTCTCCACCATACACCATTTGCACACTTTTTTTAGTTTTCTTCATGAACACAATTAACACGTGATTTATTTTATTTATATTTTCTGTACTAGTCTTCTGCCATCACATACACATTTTGTAAAAAATAAAATATAATAAAATGAACAGTTAATACTAACCTTAGTAAAGTATATAAATATAAAATATAAATATAAACATAAGTATAAATATAAATATAGGAGAATGTTATTGTACGAAGTGTTTTAAAGTACGAAGTGTGTGAAGTATTAATACACAACTTAAATATTATAACCTTAATAAAATATATAATAAAATATAAATATAAATATAAATAAAATATAAATATAATAAAAATGAACAGTTAATACTAACCTTAGTAAAGTATAAAAGTATATATATATAGGTGAGTTATTTTGAGAACCCTTAAAAAAAAGAACGCGAGAATCAATCATGGCCATTGATCTTAAATTCATAAAATTCCATCTAATTCATTAAAAAACTTTTATCTCAAGAACCGTACATCGTTAGACAGAAACTTATGATTTATCAAGATCAATGGCTAGGATTTAAGACTACCCATATATTTTTTTTTCCGTCTAACGATGTCCGGTTTGTGAGATTAGACATTTTGAATGAATTAGATGAAACTTATGATTTATCAAAATCAATGGCTAGGATTGGTTCTCGCGTTCTTTTTTTTAAGGGTTCTTAAATAACCCTTCCTATATATATATATATATATATATAT
>JAOXNX010000026.1:26953118-26970064 GCA_028566075.1 Solidago caesia | reverse complement strand
TTTCGGTATATTCGGTTTCGACCCCCCATTTTAATAGCATTAGGAAAAAAATAGCGTTAGGAAAAAAAAATTTAGATTCCGACCCCCCACTGAAAATTTCCAAGCTTCGCCACTGTGTCCAACAACATGCCAACTTGTTCATTTTCAGGGTGGGTAAATGAAGAATTTTGTAAGAATTTTTATAAATAACTATATAAATAATTATGTGGACACATTATGAAATAAACTTGTTTGCCATGGATCGTATGTACATGTTATAACTTATAAGTGTAGACTTATAAAATGTATCTTAGATTGGATGTATATGATCATTTAATATCTCAAGGCTTGAATTATGATTCTTTAAATATAAACCATGCACTCAAATATTTTCGCTAAACGTGCATACTTGCCGACTCTAAACTATTTTTAAAGAATTTTTTTTATTTATGATGTGATTGTTTCAATTTGAAAAGCATTTGTATGCTTTGCTAACCGTTTGTTATTATTATTATTATTATTTTTCAAATAAGGTTTTTATTTGTTATTTTGCAAAAAAGTCTTTCATTGATCTTCCATTAGAGATGCCTTAAAATTGAGAGTGCAAATATACCCCATTCACAAAGTCAAAGGACCAATCTAGTCATTATCCCAAAACTATCTTCTCATTTCTCTACTCTCTCTCATTCATTCGCGTCCCAAATTGATGTACCAAATTTTTATTCAATTTCAATTTCAATAATCAATAATAATATATCGAAACCCTAACACCCAAATTGAATCAATTACTCATTTATATATCATAATAATTAAACAAAATTAAAAAAGAATGCAACACCAAAATCAAAGATTGAAGCAACAACAACAACAACAACAACAACAACAAGCTTTGATGCAGCAAGCTATTCTTCAACAACAATCTTTATATCATCCTGGCCTTTTAGCCCCTCCTCAGGTTTCCTACCCATTTCTATTATTTATTTTTTTTGTATTTATGAGCTTAAAGATTTGATTTTTATGATTTGTTATTGAATTATGATTGATGGGCTTGTTTTTGTTTTCGTTAAAATTGCGATAATATGTTGGGAAATAAGAATTTTGATGATTTTTTAATGGAATTTAATGAATTTTTCTTTGATAATCTATGAAGATTTTTTGTGGGTTATTACAATTTTGAGAAAAGTTTGTGACTTTAAGCTTTTGAAAGGATAACTTGTAGCTAATTTATTGGAACTGAGCTGATATTGGTTTGTTTCTTCGCCCAATGCTTTATGTGTTTTTGAATGGTAGTGTCTTAGTCTTGAAATGTATTTCTTGGTGTAATGTCTCGTGTGCAATGTGCATTTTTTTGTGATCAGGGGAATGTATTGTGGGTAATTTACATTGTTTACGTGGCTTGTTTTGCTCTATAGTGTGTGTCGGTTTGATTTTATAGCTTTATTGCATGGCGGTTTCATTTCATATTATAGCTATGACTTGGAAAGTTGAGTCTAGTTTTAGAGCCCATTGTTTTTCTTGCTCACAAGGCATTACGCTGGCTAATATGCTACTTCTAATTTATTAGTTTTGTTAAATTCTAGTATGTGGTTCCTTCTTCTCAAAGTTCTTATTTTGAACAAGTTTTAAAAGGGAAAAGTTTTTAGCTTACTTTTGGATCTTATGCGTCTGGTTTTGGCTTCTTCTGTTGAAGAATTACCATTGTGTGATTTTTCTAATTGGAATGATATCTTCAGTTCCTGGAAGTCCATAATTTTGGCATCTATTCAGATTTCAGATATGGTTCTAAAATAGATGACTAGACTGTGAAGCATTTTGTTGCCTTTTTGTTTTGTCTCAGTAGAAGTGTAGAACCCCTTCCATTTCTAGTTAGCTGCAATGGGTATAGCTAAAATTAATACTCTATTATTAGAACTGTGAAATCTTTGTTAGGAATTGAGGCGTTTATAGCTTATTGCATCTTATAATGAGTTCGGAGATGGAGATGGACTTTAGATAGTCCTGAAAATTAGTTATGAATTCATTGTAAAAGACACCATTAAGACCTTTTATAATAAGCCAGTTGTTGTCTTGCTAGTCATCGCTGCGAGACTTGGGAAATCATGGCATGACCTTCTTGCTTGACTTTTCTTTTATCTTTACATTTTAATCTTATATAGGGGAATTAGGTGGACCATTTTTTGCTTTTGTTTTATAAGCATGTTTCTTCGGTGGCCGGTGTGTAGTTTAGCAGTGGATGCACTTTACCTTTTTTTTTTTACCCTTTCTTTTTTAGGCCTGACTTACTCTAGTTAGTGGGACTCCTTATCTTTTTTCTTTTTTAGTTTTCTGTTTTTTTTGGCCTTTTTCCTTTTTTCACTTTTTTATTTTGCAGATTGAGCCTATCCCAAGTGGAAATCTGCCTCCTGGTTTTGATCCAAATACATGCCGCAGTGTGTGAGTGGTTTACAGACGATTTTCTAGTTTTTTTTTCCTTTTATTTTCTTTTTAAATTCTATGTTCTAGCATGACAAAAGTCTTAATCTGCTCCCATTAAGCAAGTACATGTAGTTAATTTTGCTATATCTCTAAAATTTACTCGTCCTTTAAAAGATATTCTGAGATGTGTAGTGGTATATGCAAAGTGTCAAATTAGGATGATTATTTGTTTTTATCTGTAGTGGAAACTGGGCAATAAACTGTAGCTTAAAAAATCTCTTGTTTGAGTTCATTACCTAAATCTTATAATTCAAATACATTTGAGAAATTACAGGTATGTGGGAAACGTTCATACACAAGTGACTGAACCACTTCTTCAAGAAGTTTTTGCAAGTACTGGTCCTGTTGAAGGCTGCAAACTCATAAGAAAGGATAAGGTAGCTATAGCTTATTTATATAAATTAATTTATCTTGATCAAGTTTTCATATGATTCATCTCAAAATTGGCACTGGTGAATATATTGAATTATGTTATGATCCCACATTGGCCAAGTATAGGATTGGTTGGTGGTTTATAAATCTAGGTATCCCTCCTCCTTTGAGCTAGCCTTTTGAATTGAGTTCTACACCTAGCGTATGGCTTGATGCGAGCCTATTATGGGATGGGTTCGTATCAGTTGGTATCGGATCCAGTCCTACCTATTGAGGTTCCAACACTCGGAGTGGTGGCCTATGGAGTGGTGGCTTGGACCCGAAAAAAGAAGGGTGCCAACCGTGACCAACATAGTCGAGACCAACGAGCTCAGAGTGATGGCCTATGGAGTGGTGGCTTGGACCCAACAAAAGGGGTGCCAACTGTGACCAACATAGCCGTGACCAACGAGGACGTTGGCTTTACAAAGGGCGGGGTATTGTTATGATCCCACATCGGCCGAGTGTGGGATTGGTTGGTGGTTTATAAGTCTAGGTGTCCCCTCCTTTGAGCTAGCTTTTTGGATTGAGCTCTACACCTAGCTTATGGCTTGATGCGAGCCTATTAAGGGGTGGGTTTGTATCAAATTATGATTCATTCGTCCCTCCACTTACGTATCGTTTTATCTTTTGTGCAGTCATCCTATGGATTCATTCACTACTTTGATCGTAGATCAGCTGCGCTTGCTATATTATCACTAAATGGGAGGCATTTGTAAGTGTTTTGGATAAGAGTGATGTGCTCCTCTGCTATCCTGCTTTACCACTTATTAACTTATTATGGATGTTATTGTCAGGTTTGGACAGCCTATTAAAGTTAATTGGGCATATGCCAGTGGACAGAGGGAGGACACATCGGGTAGGTTTTATGTCCCCGTCTTGTACAGCTTGGGAGTTGATGCGCTGCTTTGGAGTAATTATTATTGAGTGTTAATATTATAATGATAGTTCAATCTCATGACATTCCTACTTCTGGTTTGCAGGTCACTACAACATTTTTGTTGGTGATCTTAGCCCAGAAGTTACCGATGCTATGTTGTTTGCATGCTTCTCTGTTTATGCTAGTTGTTCGTGAGTACATCTCTTTCCCATCTGTATCTCTCACACCACCAATCATTTACTTCTTTTCATGCTTGTTTCTCTATCATAGGGATGCAAGGGTTATGTGGGATCAGAAAACTGGCCGTTCGCGAGGTTTTGGGTTTGTTTCCTTCCGGAACCAACAGGTTTATACTTGATAATTGAAATTTTATTTACTGTTGGACTTCAGTTCTGTAGTAAATGAGGCACACATGTCTTTTTCTTAAGACAGAAAGATTGACATACAATATAGAGGTGGAAATTTACTTGTGGATGGGTTGATTTGGGTTGTGTTTTTTCTCAAACGGGTCAACTAAAAGTTTTTAGCTAAAAAGGGGACTGGAACAAATGGGCTGAAAGCTGCACAAAGTGTATTTTGAATGAATATAGAACCTTCTAAATCTTTTTTATTCAACACTTCAAGTTATTGTTGTAGTTAATTTATTTTTCAAATCATCATTAACATTAACATATCAAGTATTAATGAATTAGTATCAACAGTGAACAAATAGTGGTTGTGGGGCAACACTGTCCGATTCATACTTTTAAGGGTGATCTGTTTAACCCTGAACGATTTTGACCTGAAACCCAATTCACTTGTCTTGCCAGTTCTAGTATGAAGTATATGTCAAGGCATCACTGAACACTTACATAAAAATTAGTTTGATGACCTTAGATGCACCTGTGTGCAATTCTTTCTCTACTTGCTTACTAGGAAAAAATCAATGATGATTAAGTTGTCATTCTCATTGTTATCTCTTCATGCACAAATGCACCTCATAATCTGAACTAGAATCTGATCTTATTAATCTTCTCCAGGATGCTCAAAGTGCCATAAATGACTTAACTGGTAAGAGTTTTGTTAAAAGTTTGCGTTCTATTTATTTTCCGAATGTTGATAACTTACAAAATCAGAGTATTTGTTTTTTAGTTTCATCTGCAGATATTTTTCGTATTACCTTTGATTGCAAAGTTTCATTTTTACTTGCTTTCACTACATTTTACATTCATCATTATTTGTCCTTTGTCTTATCAGGGAAGTGGCTCGGCAGCAGGCAGATACGCTGCAATTGGGCTACCAAAGGGGCTGGTACTAGTGATGAAAAGCAAGTCTCTGATTCTAAAAGTGTGGTGGAACTTACAAATGGATCTTCAGGTATGCACCGAAAATCATAAATAGCCATTGAGTAATATTTGTGTGTAACAATATTATTGATCTTACAGAGGACGGCAAGGAACCTGTTAATGGTGATGCTCCTGAGAATAACCCACAGTATACAACTGTTTATGTTGGCAACCTTGCTCCGGAAGTAAGACAATATTCCTTCTAGTATGTGTGACCGATAGGGGTTGTTTGGCACTACATTCTGAAATTAACTGTAACAAAACGAAATGATTTGATAATCAGTTTCAAAATGCAATTCCAAACATCCCCTTGATGTGATTGTTCGTCTTATAATTTGCATGTTCGGCTTTTCATAGGTAGTTACTGATTGAGATGAATATTATTGTTCTATATTAAAATCAGGTTACTCAGCTTGAACTCCATCGCCACTTTCATTCTCTTGGTGCTGGAATCATTGAGGAAGTCCGGGTGCAACCTGATAAAGGGTTCGGTTTTGTGAGATACAATAACCATGCCGAGGCTGCTTTAGCAATTCAATTGGGGAACACCCAATCCATTCTTTACGGTAAACAAATTAAGGTGCGTGTTTTGGTGATCTTGTATCTGCCTTCTCAGTTTTATTTATCTCAATTTTATGCTGTGTTTGGCATGAGGTAATCAGAGATGGAATGGAATGTCTCATTCTGTAATGATACAAAAAAGGCTTTTTAACTAAATTGACCTGTTCCTCAAGGAACGCGAGTTCTTCCATTTTTGCTGATTATCATTCATGCAGGCTATTTTTTCTTCATTCCATCCATGATGGAATTGACGACTGACAGTATAACATGCTCCTTTTTTTTTTTAAATCTTTTTTCTTTTATGTTTATAGTGACCCTCAAGCCTATAAATTTTAAGACTTCAGTTAACAATTGTTCGTATTTTCGAAGTAAAACCAAAAGATAGTTTTCTTTTATTGTACTTGTAGTTGATAGTTAATCATTTCTTTTATTTTGTTTAGCTTTTGTCAGTTGAATTCTGCACTTTTGTAATCACATTATGCATTAACTAGAAATGATTATACACACATTTAATGACATATATAATATGAAAATATAATAAAACAGCAATTATTTTCAATAATATATTGCAATTGTAATAACAATTTTATTTAGATTAAAGAACAATTCTTTCTTTTCTACCATAACTGGATTCATTTTTTTAGCATTCAACATAGTATACTTGAATGACCATTTCAATAATATGTGCATAGACATGACCTTATTGTTGTTTTGTATTCATTCTAGTGCTCTTGGGGAAGCAAGCCGACTCCTCCAGGAACGAGCTCAAACCCGCTTCCACCACCCGCACCCGCACCGATGCTGTCGGCTGCTGACTTGTTGGCTTACGAGAGACAACTAGCAATAAGCAAGATGGGAGGGATGCATGGGCTAATGCATCCTCAAGGACAGCATCCTTTTAAACAAGCAACTATGGGTATGGGTATGGGTGGGGCTGGAGCAAGCCAGGCTATTTATGACGGTGGTTTCCAGAGTGTTGCTGCTGCCCAACAACTCATGTACTACCAATGAGTGACGTGGCGTTATTGTGTGCGTTGTTTGTGTTGTTTTTGAGTTTTTTTACGAGGCGTTTCGATGTTCCTCTTTGTTTTATTTTTCTTTTTTACCTTTACCCCTAATGTTGTCCTACTTATATATTGCTTCCCCATGAGTACGGAGTCATATACTGTATGTTTAATGTTAGTGACAGGGATACCTGCTTGTTTGTATTGGTAATCAGTGATTTTGGTTGTTTGTGCCAAGATACAATGGCAACAAAAGGCCCCATCCTCTGCCCTATCTCTGTCCTGCCTGATTTTATGTTGTAAAAAGGTGCTATTTTGACCCATTTTACTTATAAATGGGCCGATTTGGGTCGTGCTTTCTCTCACATGAGCAGATCACAAATGTTAGCCAAGGACCAAGGTTGCCAAAAGTCTTATTTTTTTTATGCATAACCTCTTGAGTTGTTTTTTCTTTCATAGATTTAGATTATATCTTATAATGATGGTTGATGATATTTTTGGAATCAGTATTAAAGCATGAAATGTTTATGGCATCACATACACCATCATAACTGGAAAATAGCAAGTAAAATCGTCAGTCATTCTTGAAAATTAGGTTTTGATATTGCTGTAACTCTGTAAGTGGAATATAATTTTCTTAAATAATTTTATGTTTACAAAATTTTATAAATCAGCAAAATAAAACATAAAGTCTTTTAAGTTTCACCTTGTTTGTAATTAGGAAAAGGACATCAATTTATACAACACAATAATTAAATGTTGTATAAAATAAGTTTAATCAGTGTAAAGATTGAATAAGGGGTGTTTAAGATTGTTTATTTGGAGCCAATGGAGTTCGTGACCTATTGGTAAGGTCTTTGACTTTGATGTTGGTCCAGATCGTTTAGTGGAAAGATTAAAAACAAACAAACAACAACGAAATGAAAATTGAAGCATAAAGATAATTTTCAATGGAATTCTTTATTGATTTATAATCAAAGAATTACAAAGCGTAATGTGGAATGAAAGATTAAAAAGACAAACTCTAATCCTAATTTACTCTTCACTGAATACAGATTTAATTCACAAAATACAAAATATAGCAAACTAACAGAACTGCTGACGGACAGAGTTCTTGATAATATTCGACACAAAGTTCTCTGAATATTATTCGGGGTTGCGGAACATTTTCTCCAATTGGTTGCTTTCCTTTTATAGGCAAAGATTTACTTAGAAAGGTGTGTAGGACACTTGTCAAGTTCTAATTGGACAAGTATGAGTTCCGAAAAATCAACTAATACTTTGATGTATCTTTTGTCTTATTCTGTTTGATAAGACATATTTTTGATGATACTTAAAACTGCTTAGTAAACATACTTAACATTTTGTTTTAACTAATTAAATCATAAGTCTCTTTTTGCGACTAACACTTGAGATTATCCTAAACACTTTATGTATTACTATTTAATAAACAAATAAACACTTCAATGCTAAACACCCTTAAATTTCATATTTTTAACCATCAGTAACTTTTTGACAAAACATTTTCACTACATGGGTCCGAAATCTACTTCTACTAATCTACTATACATACATAGTATCCATATATACGTTGATATGTAAGCAAGCAAGTAATATCCATCGCCGTTTTTATGGGTATTGGGTCCTAATATTACGACCCTTACCCTACCGACGGTGTAGAGCGGCTACTTTCAGGTTCTATCAAATTTTATCCAAAACTTCGAAACCTATGCCTTGCAAGGTACGGGTATAAAACCCTTGACCGCATCCACTTGATCTTACATACGTTGATACGTATAAACAATAAACAACTTCCTATATATAACTACCCTCAATCAAACCCCAAAAATCCCCAAATTAAATTTCCCAAAATCAAAAACCAAAATCACCAAGTAACTGTTAATTATCACAGAGCTTCAAACATGGAGATCTTAATTATATATCCAATTCATTTATAAAAATACTCACTTAATTAAAATCCCCCAATTTAGAAAGAAGAATGACCATGAAGGTTTCTTTCAAAGTTTCCAAAAAAGGTTCAAGATTTCGCCCTAAACCTAAAATTGTTGAAGATGAAATTGCTCCAATTGATATCCCTAATAATAAATCTATTGTTGTTACTCAAAAATCATTGGTATGTAATTTTTTTTACATCATTTTTTTTCTTCTTCTTGTACTTAGGTTAAATTTTGTGAATTTTAACGTGTATATTGCTTCAAGTTTGTTTTTTTTTTCATACCCATGTGATAAAAATGTGAACATTTTTTTTGTAATTAGGTTAAATTTTGTGAATTTTAGTGTATATAGTGCTTCAAGTTTTAATTTTCTTGATACCCATGTCATAAAAATGTGAACTCTTTCTGTAATCAGGTTAAATTTTATGAATTTTAGTGTATGTATCTTTCAAGTTTGAATTTGTTTTGATAACCATGTGAACTTTTATTTATGTAATTAAGTTAAATTTTATAAATTTTAGTGTGTATATTGCTTCAAGATTGAATCTTTTTTAGTACCCAACTGATAAAAATGTGAGCTTTATTGTGGGTGATTGTGTAGAATTATAGTTGATGATTTTCGTGCAGTTGGGAATTAGTGAAAGTTTGTAAAAATGTTTCTGTTTTTAGGAGTTTGCTAACCACATAGCCCTTATGGCTATGATTAACGCGGACAAAAGTTTTGTACACGGCGGTTGATAATTATTTTCAAGGGTTATTTTTATGTACAACACTTTTGTACGCGTTAACCACAGCCGAAGGGTTATGGTTAGCAAAATCTTTTTATTGATATCATTTTATTGTTTTCTTTGTAATTAGATTAAATTTGGTATTGATTTAGTGTATATATTGCTTCAATATTGAATTTTATTTGTACCCAAGTGATAAAAATCTGAACATATTTGTGGGTAATTGTGTAGAATCATAGTTGATGTTGTCTTGCAGTTGGGGAATTAGTGGAAGTTTATAAAAAATAATTTTATTTAAAGTAGTATTGAACTTAGCTGGGATAGTTTAGTGGTTGTCGGGGCTTGTGAATTTCTGGTTAGACCCAAGTTTAATCCTCATGGGGTTAGCTTTTAGGCGCCTAGCTCATTTTGCGACGCCCTCTTCTGTGGGCCGCTCGATTAGTCTGAACATTGACTTCAACATATTGGTAGCGGGGTTGTGCGTGTGGGCCGGTTAGTTTTGCAATTTATAATCATTTTTTGGAAATCGGTAAGTGAAGTCAATTGACATGCATGCTATTTGGGGACAAAAGATTAACGAGATGATCTTTTTTTTGTGTGTTAAAGGCCACACCTACAGACAAATGTATACAAAAAAGTTCACAAACTGACGTGGCACTAAATAAATAAGAGGGAGAAAAAGATAGTTATTCTATTGGTGTGATATCCGTTTGTAAACCTTTATGCGAACACTTGTTTGTAAGTGTAGCATTTCTCATTCTTACATATGGTGAATTTAAGTTATTAGACACTTTGATTGAGTGGTTGATATATTATGTGTAGGTTGAGGTCACCAAGGACGGCAAGGATGATGCTGAAATTTTAGGTATATTTCCAAGGGAGCCCTTGTTTTGGTGCTTTCAGTCAGCCTTTAGTTGTGGTTGTGGTTCTTTAGTGCCATTTTTGATTGTTTTATCTTATATTTTGTTAGATGCTGATGTTTCGTTCTACATAAGCCTCTTTCCAGATGGATATTCGATTGGAAACCCCTCTGAGGTTTGTTATAACATTGTCTTAGGTTTTTGATTTGATTTTAGAAGACTAGGTTTGGAAACTTTAATTTTGTTGTTTGTACACACTTTTAGAATCGGGCTGGGCATCAAGCTGGTGTACAAGATGATCAGAAGTTTCTGCATCCGTATGATCGGACATCAGAAAGCCTATTCGTGGTAGGTGTTAATGTTCACACTTATATTCAAGTATTTAGTTATCGGGAACTAAAGAGAATTATGAGGTCACTTGTTTCAGTTACTTAGTGGCTATATTTAACTTCCTTTTCACTGTTTTGTTGTGCCACTAGAAAATTGAGTTGTAGATAGATTTTTGTCTATGACGATTTAAGTATGTAAGCTGGTGATCTACGAGGAAATGTTTCTTTAACCACTTGTTTTGCTCTTGTACTTGAAGGCCATTGAGCGTGGGTTGTTACCTGCAGATTTCTTGGATGATATACCATGTAAATTTATCAATGGAGCAGTTGCATGCGAGGTAAGTAATCACATTATTCTGACATTTATCCTTTCAGATGTGGGAGTATCACTTTTTGATGTGGCTAATGTTGCAGGTGAGAGATTACAGGAATGTTGGTTCCGAAGCTGGAGTTAACGGTTCTTCTTTAGATGTATCCCCTACAACCACCAAAGTACGTCTTAAGATGTCATTGGAGAACGTGGTGAAGGATATTCCTCTGATTTCTGATAGTTCGTGGACTTATGGTGATTTGATGGTGAGCATATTTGGTATGATAATCTCTGTAATATTTATGCTCAGTAAGATGACATTTAAGTTATTTCGGTATGTAGGAAGTAGAGGCCCGTATATTGATAGCCCTACAACCGAAGCTAGATCTTGATCCAACTCCCAACTTAGACAGACTCTGCAGACCTCCAACTATCACAAATGTAAGTGTTCTAAACTTCTTAGTCATCTAAATGGTGGGTAGAATTTCTTTTAACTTAGGTTAATTTCAGCTAAACTTGAATATTCGGGAACTTCGCCGGAAGAGGTTGAGGCAGATGTCGGGATCAGACAACGGGGTTAACGTGAAGAAGGTTTGCATGGATCGAGTCCCTGACAATTCAAATTCAGGACCGATGGTGCTGCCACCTGATGTTGTGAATCTGACTACCCAAAATGTTGGTCCTAGCAATATGGCTGCCTCTGTTCCAGCATCTCCTTCATTATCTTATCAATCAAAATATCAAATGGGTGCTGGAAACCAGAGACTTATGCCGGATCATGGGCAAGACATGATAAATTCATATGCTGACACTATGAATTCGACTATGGGTAAGCGGGAAAACCAAGAAGGCCAGCTGTCCCCTATGGGAAATATGACTAAGAGAGCTAGGTCAAATTCCATGGGTCTTGATGGTGGTCAACAACATCAGATGGATGGATTTAATTCAATTATGCAGCAACAGCAACCCATTGGTAGAGGGATTCAGTTACCTAATAATGCTGGAATTCAAAAGTATCCGTTTGAAGGAAGTTTCAACCAGGAGCCATTTACAATGGGGCAGCCTGGAATGAGATACAATTTAAAACAAGAGCCCGTTGACTCTGAGCTAAATCGTAGTATGCATATGGTGGATTCAGATATTGACCCACGACTGCAGCAGCAGCAGAGGTTGACTCAGCAGTTCTCAAGATCCAGTTTTCCTCCAACTCCATGGAACAGTCTAGATAATTCTAGAAAAGAGGAGCAATTCCAGAGGCGAAAATCGGCACAAAGTCCACGTGTATCTTCTGGGACTTTACCTCAATCCCCATTGTCATCAAAATCAGGGGAATTTTCTAGTGGTTCTCATGGCGGACAGTACGGTGTAACTGCACCACTGGGATCATCCCAAAGAGACAAGTCAGCGGTCACTTCTGTTCCCAACGTAGGCGGTGCAGGATCTTTGAATTCTAATGCTCAAATGGCAGCCAGGAGATCCAACTCTCTCCCGAAGACACCTGCCATGAGTGGGGTAGGATCTCCTGCTAGTGTAGGTAACATTAGTGGTGGACCCTTTAATGCCAGCAGTCCTCTTGTTGGAAAAGAGGCTGATAAAAGCATGCGTGATAAGTTCTCCAAAATTGAGATGTTGACTGCCAGGTATATATGTAATATATATATACCCATTAATTTTATCATTAGAAACATCATTGATACTTAGATTAATTTCATCATTAGAAACCTCATTGATAGATTAATTTAATCATGTTGTGTTCACATGATAATTGATTTTGTTGCAGGTATCAACTAAACTGCAAAAAGAACAAGCTTGACGATTACATAAAGACTACATCGTTTCCAACTCAACAGTTACATCATTATCTCTATAATGATCACAATAGTGAAAATCCCAAAGATGACACCTGTAAAATGCCTCTATCTAAATCGCTTGTGGGAGGGAGCATGAATGTTTGCAAAACTAGAGTTTTGAATTTTGTGCAAACTGAACGCGTACCACAAGGTTTGTATGCGAGTCTAATATAATAAAATAGAAGTCTTTAGTTTATGAGAATGTTGACTTTGACTGATCTTCTCTGTTTGATTATTTAGGAAATGGCAGTGGGTTTTCACTTGTGACAAAGTCACGAACTAGAATGATATTGTCAGAGAGGCGAGATGATGGCACTGTTGCAATGCATTATGGAGAACTTGATGAAATTGATTATTTGGCAGCTGAAGAAAGCCTTCCTACTCTTCCAAATACCGTGAGTTTTTTAAATAGTTTTATTTTTTTTTACCTTGAATCTACCAAATACTTTATGTCTGACTTGTGATGTGGCTTGCTGTTACAGCATGTTGCAGATTTGTTAGCAGACCAATTTTGCACACTGGTATGACCTTCAGAATTGATGCTATGGATTTGAATTTATTTGAATTTTTTTTGTGTATGAAAATATATTATCATATGTTTGTGCAGATATCTCGTGAAGGTTATCATGTGGAGGCTGATCATCTCCAACCAAAACCAACTAGTATGATTAGGTCTTCTGGAGATCAACTTAACAATAATGCATCTGGAGTATCTCCTAATGCTGAAAACCCGGAAGCAGTTTCAGGCCAACCATCTAATGACATTGCAAAACCATCTGATAGTGGAACAAATAACAATTCATCAGTAAACTCATCAGGTGCAAGGATGCATCCTCCTACCAACTCACAACCTTTGCAAATGTCTCAAGGTGGGTTGTTGCCACCATCACGGCCTCTGCAACCCGAGTCACAACCATCTTTCCAACAGCAAAATCAACATTCGTTGATGCAACAACAGATGCAAAGATCATCAGCTATGATGCTTGCATCAAATCCGTTATCACATTTAAATGCAATGGGACAGAATTCAAACATGCAACAATTAGGTCATATGCTTACTAAGGCGTCCCCTTTCCAACTTCAAATGTCTCAAATGCAGCAGGGGAAAATGATGATGGGACTAGGAAATGTTGGAATGGGGGGTGGTACTGGAAATAATATGGTTGGGCTGCAAGGCATGGGAAATGTAATGGGCATGGGGGGCAATCGCGGTATTTCGCCACCAATGACGAGAGGAATCTCGGGCATGGGAAATAGTATGGGTCAGAACCCGCTCAATATTAACACTTCAAGTTATAGTAATGCAATAGGCCAACATCTTAGGTCTGGGATCTTAACGCCAGCACAGGCTGCTTTGATGACTACAAAGCTCAGGATGGCCACACATCAAAGAAATATATTAGGCGGGGCTGGGGGGCAATCTAGTAATATTGCTGGTTTGCCAGGTGCTAATCGGCAGGTGCATCCAGGCTCAAGTAACTATTCAATGCTTGGTCCCAGTATGAACCGAGCTAATACCATGAACCCAATGCAGCGAACTGCTATGGCCCCACCAAAATTGATGCAAGGCATGAATGCCTACATGAATCAGCAACAGCAGCAGCAGCAGCAGATGCATGTACATCAACAGCAGCAAATGCCACAACAACAGCAGCAAATGCCTCAACAACAACAGCAATTGCCACATCAACAGCAGCAGCAAGAATCAACCTCCCCGCTACAGGCGGTTCTTTCACCACCTCAGCAGGTGGGTTCACCGTCAATGGGAATGCCACAGCAACAACAGGCTAGTCCTCAGCAAATGAGTCAGAGGACCCCAATGAGTCCACAGTTAAGTTCTGGTGCCATCCATGGTCCAATGAGTGCAGGTAATCAAGAGGGTGTGTGTCCTACAAGCCCACCGTTGAGCTCACAGACTATGGGATCCGTCAGTAGCATGACCAATTCACCAATGGATATGCAGGGTGTCAATAAAAGCAGTTAGCCATCTGGTATTATATATAATTTTTTGCCTGCATTTGCTTTCTAATTTTGTTTATTTAGTGTTTTCCTGTTCAAGTATGAAATGTAAGTTAGCATTGTCTAGTATTGGGAATCAAGATGTACATATATCTGAACTTTTGTTTCATTAGGATAGTTTAAGGACTAGTGTTTACATAACCATGTTCCATAAGATCAGAAATTATATGCAATAATATTATAGCCTTTTATTTATCTGGTAAATTATCACCAAATGCATTTTCTAAAGACGAGCTGAAACTAGAGTATCCATCTTGACATGGTTGCTGGTAATTGGACAATTCAATATTCCACTGTTTAGAAGCCTGTTTCAACCCATATAGTGACTTATTCAACTTGCATACTTGATTTGGCAATGCTTTAGTGTAACCTTCAGGTGGCTGCATATAAATTTCTTCTTCCACATAACCATGCAAAAATGCATTATTAACATCTATTTGATGTAAGGGCCGCCCTTTGGCAGTTACAATAGCAATCAAGACTCTGACAGTAGCTGGCTTTGATCAAAGCCCTTGATTACCAATCTGGCCTTAAGCCTTTCAATTGATCCATCAGGATTAAACTTGGTTTTCTATACCCATTTGGAAAAAATAACTTTATGAGTTGGAGGAAGAGTAGTTAAAGTCCAAGTATTATTTTGTTCCAAAGCAAGAAGCTCTTTGTTCATATAGCTTTAACCCAACCTTTATCTTGAGCAGCTTGAGTATAAGTGGAAGGTTCAAAATGTCTCAAAACATGTGCCAAAGAAGCCACATACTCATAAGGATAAGAATGAAAATCCTTATTATGAAAAAAATGGATAAACAGGTTGATCAGTGGCAGAAACCATAGAAGCAACAAATGATTTTGTAGTAGGAGACACAAAATCCTTCAACCAATTAGGAGGATTAACATTTCTTGCAGATTTCCTAACTGGAATAGATGGAACAGAATTATTATGAGGTGATGTAGGCATAGAATGAGTAGATGCAGAGTATTTGCAGAATCAAGATTAGTGTTTGCAGAATCAAGATTAGAGTTGGAAGAGGTATTTGAGAGGAGAATCATCTTCTTCGACAGGAAAGAAAAAATAAGATTAGCTAAGCTTCTTTATGGAGAACATAAAATGGTCATATATGCAATAGCATTATTTATACTTTTCTTAAAGATAGCATTACTTTTAATTTTCTTATAGCATTGTTATAAAAGTCAGGGTTGAATTTGGCCTGACATAAATTAAAGCTTAGAAATATTTCTAGTTCAATTAACCCCAAGAAACCTCAAAAAACACTTATGAACTCATATGAATGTACCTTTTTCATATATATAAAAAGGGCCAACCATCCAAATTTAGTAGCAACCATCTAAATGAGAGTGTGAATTAGTAGTTGTAAAAATTGTATAATTAACTGGTAATATTCCAATGACCGGATATCAATACAAATCGTGATATCACTTTCCAAATATAATAATTTGACCCTATATACAACCTCCTAATGTTATTTTTTCGACTGCATGGTTGCAAGAGAGAATCTCAATGTGTGTGTTTTTCTGTCTGTTCCAATCCGTTTCCATGACAGATTATATGGCAGTCTTAACTGTTTTCTGGATAAGGATGGCGGTTATAAGAGTATGCACGTATCTTATATCTAATAAATAAAAGACTTTATCAGTCAGTTATTTCCTTATTAAACAACGAGACTACCACAAGGGGCACATTGGTCTATACGGACCTACACTCGGTATCTTAGGACCCATATAAAACACAATGCCCATTACACCAAAATACTAACATTAGTGGGCTCTTTTAATTAAAGCATTGAAATTAGAGGAAGAAATAACATACTTTCGTAAAAACTGCTACTGAGTTTAAGCTTATTAAAGGTTGAATAAGCTGCTTTTTCATCCAAACGGCTTATTAGCTTATCGGCTTATTATCCTTAAATCTAATAAGCATTTTATAGATAACAACAAAATAAGCTAACACAAACACCCTCAAACAATCCAAATTTCGATAACAAATCATCAAATTTTCGAAAACTGATAAGTCACATCAACATTTTATGGATTTTAGTCAAATCACCAAAAATGATCATATTTCAAAAGTGCAATAATAATTTGTATAAGTCTGTTGGCCAAGTTATATATATATATATTGTTGGTAGAGCTGAGAGAAAAAAATAAAATGAAGTTTTAATCTTGGTCATTTAAATTCATCATCAAAATAATCTTGACCTTTGAAATTAAAAGTTAGATATGGTAACTAATTTAGTTCATTTAA
>JAOXNX010000026.1:26941546-26953018 GCA_028566075.1 Solidago caesia | reverse complement strand
TAGTGCAATAATTAAGTTAAAATCACCATTTTTTCAAGCTAAGATATTTCTGACACTCGGATTGACTGCTCTGAGTAACTTGAGCCCAGAGACCGGCATGCGCGATAGTATCGTTAGACTTGATTAGATAGTGCAATAATTAAGTTAAAATCACCATTTTTTCAAGCTAAGATATTTCTGACACTCGGATTGACTGCTCTGAGTAGCTTGAGCCCAGAGACCGGCATGCGCGATAGTATCGTTTATGGAGTCGTGGTTTGCTGGCGATTTTTAAAGAATAGTCTGTTTATAAGCTTATCTAGGTTGTCGCTACTGTGACTAGGTTTAATCTTATTTTAGGTGACAGGTTCTTAGGATGTTTTGTTTAGGCTAATTCGTAGGATTTTTTTTATGCTTATTTGTATCTCTAGCTAATAGCTAGTTTTAGTTTTATATAATTCTGCCGTTAAAAAAAAACAAAAAAGGTAGAACAAAAATGACACAAAAAACGTTCTGTTATTGACCAAATCGTAACAAAGTTAAGTTCAATGGTCCAGTAGTATTATCAGTTCTTTGTAACTTAAATTACATTGTTGATCATGAAACATCTTTGTGAAATCCTGTTTGATACATTGTACTGTATGTTTGTTGACGGCGCTGATGATGAAAATTGCAGAGTGGGTTGCCAAGGAAGACGGGAAGGAAGTAATTCAACAATGGGAAGATGATTGGGATGATGATGATGTGAATGATGACTTCTCGTTGCAGCTGAGGAGGGAACTTGAAAGCAACAATGAGAAGAAGTGAGTGAATCAGCTCTAATGGTCTAAATATATGTATCTCGGTATCTCCATTTGTATATTCAGTACTGATTGGTTTTGTTTGGTACAAAATCTCATGCACATTTTCCTTTGAATAGTTGTTACTGTCACCAAATCAGGGACTAGTGATTCTATCAGTTTTGTGACTGTGTTTGCATATGTGTCAAATTGGAGAGTAATAGAAACCTTGTCACATTCTGATTTTGTTTGTAATTGTTGCTGCTGAGGATCATAATTGGCCGGAGGCGCAGCGTTGTAAGCAATAGTTGTGTGACGATTGATAAATTTGTTTCTGGTTATTTAGGCAGAGATGCACACGCATTGTCCTTTTTTTGTGTTTAGAATCTAATTCATAACCTTTTGATTATTGTTACACCCAGATGCCAGTAGGTCAATGACCCGCTAATTTTGAGATGCAGTTAAGCAGGTATGAAACAAAACAAACTCTTAACGATCCTGTAAAGAATTTTCAGATAACATTTAATTGGAAAGATTTTAGTAATAAAACAGTATGACTTTCAAGAAATGTCTTTGTGGTGGTGTTTAGCGGTCCGGTGTGAATCATAAAGCGGGGTCGTGGATTCAAGTCCAGGAATTATGTCTCTTGTATGAGGTTTACATTATTTACCTACTCCATGTCCCATAGTTAGATATTGTGTGGTGGAGTACCTAGAGAGTTGTTTACCCTTACAATCCTGAATTGCGAAATTTGAGTAAGATAGTGAAGTCGATATTAGAACTAATCTTATATACGTTTGTCACTACACAACACTTTCATGAAAACGAGTTTAAAACTATAAGAGCTTTTTATTCAAAACAAAAAGCTAAAGCTCCTTAAAAGCTCACTAAAAGCTCTTGCCAAACATATCCATGAATAAGCTTATAAGCTCTTTATAATAAAAAAACATATATACTTGAAGTGACTCCTTTTGTTTACATATATAGTAACCAAACTGTTCCGAAAAATCATGAAATAAAAACTTACATTGAACCTTATTAATCCGAGGCGTTGAGTTCTATCTCAACTCCATACCAACTTCACTTGAAAAACTACTCTCTCCTGTTCCCATAGCTACATAAGCTCTACAAATTGGGCAAGCACCAGTCTGAATCAACCATGAATCTATGCACTCACCATGAAAACTATGATTACAATTTGGCAAAATCTTGCATTTTTCCCCAGTTTTAAACACCTCTAAGCACACAACACACTCATTTGTGTTCATATCCAAAGATTCCTGCTCTTCCAAATTGAAATCATAAGATGGCAGTTTCTTGATGTCCTCCTGTGACATGCTCCCACTTCTGCTTATCGTCATGGTATTGCTACCACTTCGTTGCACCAATACACGTCTATTAATGGTTCCAAACGTTCTCCCAACTATACATACATGAATCAGGACAAAAAGAGAGACACCCACAACTAATAACACAGCCGAGGCCACAATTTGAACTACCATATTTTGATCTTCTCGCTTTGTTGCAGAATCTTGAACTCTAGAACCTCCTCATTTGAACATGAAATGTATCTTTAAATAATGCACCCATTTTTAATAGTTTATTGGCTACGTTTTGATTATACATTTAGACAAAAGGGTTGTATATGTGTGATTTGTACATTTACATTTAGACAAAAGGGTTGTATATGAATTAATACATTTAGACAAAAATCTTATCCAAAACGTATATAAAAAAAAAATGCAAAATCGCAAATCTGATTTGCTAATAGCAAATCTGATTTGCGATTTGCGAATAGCAAATCAGATTTGCGATTTGCGAATAGCAAATCAGATTTGCGATTTTGTGGGTATTTTCTATAAAGTTCAAAAAAGTAGGGTATTTTAGTATATTGAAGATGATTTTTGGGTATTTAGGTTATTTTCTCTTAAAAAAAAATAAAAAATTGCATGTATAATGAAAATCGAACCTTCAAGTGGTACTGCTGATGTGCCAAGAGTCTAAGAGAAGAGTACGTGAGTGTATAAACAAGTCAACACAAATGCTGACCATGTCAAAAAGTGTGTGTGTGTGGAGAGTATTTTGTATGGGACCCACACATGAATAAAATACACAGCTATAGAGACTTAAACCCACGACTTAATGGTTGATAGTTCATCACACATACCACTAAGAACAAGGTCCTCGGGTCACAACCGTCTTAAATAGGGGCTTTTAATATGAAATGAAAACATTAAAGCATCCTTCTGTAGTTAAACAACAATTTAAACCATTTCATTCATGTAAGTCACGCGGACTATCAACGGGAGACCATGAGCAGAACTACAAACGATATAGCAAATTCCTCTATAAATACATAGTAAAATAAAGTAGATGTTAGCACACATGTAATGGAAGGTTTATTTTAGTTACCTACAACACTTGAGCTGCAAAACCTCCATATAGATAGCAAATGTCCTGAGAATACAGCGATGATCCAAATTTTCGATTTCAACGTACAAATGGAATTGGTTTAAATATCTTCATTTGAAGGTAAATTGAAGATGAAACACTAATACTAGAACCTGGAACCATAATTTTATTTTTTACCATGAAAGAGTTGCACGCATAGAGGTCTAATGTTTACATATCAGAGATCTACAAGACCAGCATTAAGGATTCTGGACCCATGTCAATGATTTAGCTTTATTTATCTAGTTTAATATTGTCAAATGCCTCTTAATAATGTCATCTGAAACTACAGTCTACAATGGTGACTATCGATCTGAGTCCTGACATGGTTTCTGGTAATATCTTTGAGAGTGGGGCACCCAGAAAGAGCCATTGTGAGCTCGAGCTCATCTTTCAGCATTTCAATCACTCTTCTAACTCCATACTCTCCCTTCGCTGCCAAGCCATACACAACCGGACGTCCTATCTGCATTATTCAATATCAAAAGAATAAGTAACAAAAAATCACCAATATTTATATTCCTCCCATTTGTAGAAGTTGGTTGTAAAATTTACCAGAACCGCTTGTGCACCGAGAGCTAAAGCCTTGAATATATCTGTTCCTCGCCTTATTCCACCATCAAAGAGAACCGGTATTCGTCCTCGAACAGCAAGTACCACCTGCGAACCCAATCAAAATTCCTAATAAATTGGTATTTTGTGTTTCATGTGGTTGGTAAGTATGGATGATTATATTCGCTAAATCACCTCTTCAAGAGCAGCAATGGTAGCTGGAACGTAATCTAGCTGACGAGCTCCGTGATTAGAAACTATGATTCCTTCAACTCCTACCTCCAAAGCTTTAAGGGCTGCCAAGAAACGAAGGCTAAGATCAGAGATGATGAGATGGGCAAGTTGGGTAATGGGTCAAAACGGGTGACTTTTTAAAATACGCTGAAAAATGGGCCAGTTGGGCTGACCCACAAACACTTCTTCTTTATTTTCTTATATATAGTTAAATGCATTTTTGATGATCACATAAACAATATTTTTAGAGTTCAACTTATTCTTCTGTTTAGCTATTTATTGTATTTGACCTATTTGAGATTACAACACAACCCAAATCAGCCCATTTGAAATTGCCACCTTTAGCTAAGGATTTAGAACCTTAGAGAATATGTACACATGATCATAAGAAACTCGTGGCCTTACCATCCTCACAAGTGAGTACACCCTTTATCAAAATTGGCAACTTCGTAATGGACTTTAACCACGCAATGTCCTGCAAAAAAAATGAGAGGTAACTGCTTCTAGTAAACTATAAAACCTATAATCAAAAGACCTTACAGAATTATTATTTTCGAAAATATGGTTCCTTTTCGTCAGGATAAAACACGATGGGTATATAAGAACAAGCAGATGTCAAGTGGTGGTGTATACCTTCCAAGAAAAAGAGGGATCAAAGCTCCTAGCTACAAAAGCTTCAAGATTTGAACCCCCACTCTGCAAAGCATATATGAACATTAGAAACAATGTATAACAAGGTAACCCAAAAAACCACAAAAAATAAATAAATAAAAGGAAAAAGAAAGAAGAATATCAATTTCACTTGCATCATCAACTTCAGTTTTGAAAAGGCCTTCGAAATTCTTCAGCTGGGGTACAATCATTCTACATCAAATGTCGCGGTGTCAATTAGAATATTAGAGACTAAAAAAAAGGGTAGATTGATGGGAACCCTCTGATCCCATGTACCGCGTTGGTACCTACATAACCTCCATGCTAGGATAGTATCAAGGTTAACTACCATTTTAATTCTCCCAAAGGCTTTGCCTTAGGCAAGGATCGAACCTAGGTGGCCCCTAAGAAATGGCGGCATGGTGGCCAACCCACCTAAGTGGGTTGATAATATTAGAGACTAATTATTATGTAGAAAAATAATATAGAGAAACGTTCTTCTTCAAGATGATTATTACTTGTTCTTTATGTCAGCTTCCCTACGACCAAGTTTAGGAGTATCAGCAGTAAGAAGAATAGCTTTGAATCCACTTCTTTCAGCTCTTTTCACCATCAGAGCGGAGATATCGCGTTGCTTGTAGACCTGAAAACACAAGAAAAACTTTGACATTTCATAAGGAAAAAACATGATGTGGGATGCATCAATGGAGTCACAAAGATACGTACATATAACTGAAAGAAACGAACAGCATCGCAACTGGAAGCAACCTCCTCAATTGTACAAGTAGGCATGCAAGATAACCCCTGAAACAGAAAAGGCATAAGAATGAAAAAGACAAGTAAATATGACCGAAGTAAGCAATTAACAGCACTTCTTTACCATTATGACGTTACACGCTGCTGCTGCTTTGGCTGTCAAAACCTCTCCTGCAAAAGACATTCGACGATCTCAAATAAAATAATAGTTGCAAGAACGAAATAGCGAACAAATTATTTTTCTCTCATAACATCAATTAAGACAAACAAATAAATTGGATGTTACAGACTGTACATGTATTACCTACCTCCTGGATGTGCCAATTTATGCATACCAGTTGGAGCAAGCATAATTGGTGCTGAAGTTTTATAACCCAATATGGTTGCTGACATATCTATTTTGCTTACATCCACTAGAATTCTTGGCCGAAGACTGTCAATAGAGCATTGTGAAAAAACAAAGATTATACGATAATGAAAACAAAAAGATAACATATTACGTAATTCGTTGAAATGCTTCAACATTCTCTCTGAGTGTGTGCTGATCCTCGGAACCACCGGCAAAGTAGTCATAATACATTTTTGGAAGGGCCTGCCTTGCCAATTCTTGATATTCCTTCACATTAACCGGCTCGTCACCCATTTTTACTATTGTTTCTGGTGTCAAGAATCAGGATTAGTTAAGCTTGTTTATCAAGGAGTTGAATTGTTTGAGCATTAGCATTACATAAATGACATATATCTAGTTCAACTTGACCCCAAAATACATTTACAAACAGGCCTAAGTATTCATTTTTTTTTTTACCATCAAACTCCTGTACTTTGCAGATCACAAGAAACTCAAGATAACTGATAACCAAATCATTCAAGTTTTATAACAATTCAGTTATGCCAACAGTCAGTCAGTCAGTCTACATATTCTAGTCAAAATTACCCCAGAATAACAAAAAAAATAAAAAATTTAGTAAGGATTTAGAAAGAACAAAAATTAGACTTGATGGTGAAATGGGAATTGTAATGAAAGTAAGTAGGATATTTTAGAGAGAACAAAAATTAGACTTATTACTTTTATATGATAATTTTAGCTGAGCAAGTTTTGTTATAAATAATGAACTGATGTTGTAGCAATTAACTTAAAATAGACACAAACTAAGCAGTAAAACCCATCTATATTTATATTTATTCTATTATTTATATATATATATATAATAAAACCCACCTATATTTATATTTACTAGTAAAACAAGTATAAAGATAAAACTGATGCACGAAGATTTTCATGATGCACAGTGATTTTCAGTTAGAAAAAAAGAATTGTTTTATTTGTTTTACTTTAATATTTATTTTATTTTAATCAGAATCTATATATATATAAATATATAAATATATAAATAAGCATAATAATAACTAAATATAAGTTGTTGAAAAAGAACCTAGTAAGTAAAGTAAAGATCATACCTTATAAGTGAGAGGGTATTGAGCTGCAAAGGTTGAGTAGTGAGAAAGTTGATTGTCAAAACTCAAAAGTTTGGTTTTTAGGCAAAAAAAATTTTTTGGGACCAACCAATGTCATGTATTTGTCATCTTGTGGATAAACTTTATCGATGTTGTTGTTGTTGGTTCATTGTTGGCAATTTTGGTAGATTATTATATTTCTACTCTACAAAATTATTTTTCCATATTATGGTGGATTGTGTTTGTACAAAATTATTACAAACTTAACTAGTTATCCGATCGAGCTTTCTAAAAACAGTCTCTTCAGGAAAGATTGACTTCTTTTTCAGGAAAGATCGACTTCTTTGTTAAAAACAGTTTCTTCAGGAAAGATTGGCTTCTTTCTCAGGAAAAATTGACTTCTTTGTTAAAAACAGTCTCTTCAGGAAAGATTGACTTCTTTGTTGTTGCTATAACTAGTACCAGTAGGTATAGGTAAAATTTATATGCAATAGAAAATAACCTATTGACAATTGACTCTACATACACATAATATAGTTTGCTAAAATAATTGAAATTTGTTTTGTCCATATTAACTTGCTAGGCTAACTTTTAAACGAATTATAATGCTTCGTTTCAATAAATTGATTTGTTATTTTGAACACCTAAAGATGCTGAAAGTTATTTCCTTACGATTTCCTAGTATTATTAAAGCACGATGGCAAACATAAATTTTTCTGGGTTTGATTTACATTTTTGAATCGTCACACTTGGAAGTCATTTATCAATGAGGCTAAGTAAGCATCATTCTCTGGTTGCACAACGGTGTAAGCTATCAAACAAGAGTGGTAGTAATATCACACAACAGCATAACAAATCTCAGTATAAATGCACAATGTAAAGTAAATACTTTCCCGACTAGTTAATCTTTCAACCTCCAATGTACTGTAGCTAGTAACTATGTTGAATATATGGCCGCAACCTAAACTTCCCAGTTCAAGGCTCGATTGGTTTCTTGTATTAATAAGTTTTCCAGGAACAAATCACTCAAGTGTCCAAATACAATGGGATACGGTAATTTGTTTTCTCGTACAAAAAGTAGCCAAGATCACCAAATCTTCTTTCTCACCCAAAAGAGTAGAATGACTATTCCAAGGACGATTGCAACAGGTGCCCATTTCCGAATAAAAGCCTGCAATTGGAAGTTTGAAAAACAAATGGGTGAGACAAATTTTTATGAACGAAAAATATGTTGACTTACAAACATTTGCAGTTAAAAACACTCTCCAATGAACCGCAAAAAAACTTTTAATTTTTGTTGAACGGCGATTGTCGAATAGCAACCCAGCCCCCAACCATCACAACAATGAGGCCCTATTCAGTGAGGGTAGTCGGTTGTTTTAACCGTGCCCCACTACATCCTAACTGAATAGGCGTCAAAGGGAAAACCCCCAGAGGTTGCTATTATATGGAATTAAAACGAGGCTTTTGTCTTCACCGGGGATTGAACCCCCTACCTCATGGGTAAAACCATGATGACGCAAAAATCCTTTTAATTGACTAAAAGATTCCCAAACATTTCCAGATGCAATTTTAATCACAAAGGCACAAAGCTAGTGGATTTGGCTCATTTGTCTATCGTGAGAAAGTTATGTTACAAAGTTGTAAATGCTAGGCTAATAGAGTTACTTTATGGCACCAAACAATGCAAAAATAGTCACCAACACACTAATCATTTCTACAAGAGTTTTTCGTCTTGAAGTAAATATCATACCAACCTGTCTATTTAAATCTTTTGCTTTGTCAGCATAGATGCGAGATTCTGAGGTTAATCGGCTTGACATTTGACTGACCTCTGCAAATAAATAAATAAATGTTTCGACAACCTCATCCAATAATGAAGCTTCGTCCAAGAAAGCAATTTTTATTTGTACTTATAAGAGATAAGAACTTACGGTCCAGTTTTTCACCAACACCAAGAACCTCCTGCACATTACGAGTCATAACTTGGTGTACTTCATAAAGTTCATCATTCAACTTGGCAATATTCCGTTGAGTTCTAGTGTCCTGGTACAATTTCTTAGTCCTTTGTATAAATGTATCTATTTAAAAACAAAAGGGTTGATTAGATACAGCAGTCTTAAGAATATTAATGTAAAAACCTATTGCTCATTCAAGAATATCAGAATAGGCAACATTTACCAAATTTTATAAAAGCATAAGGTCTTGCTGCAGTTTCAATTTGATTTCCATAACCACGCTCAAATTCATTCTTGAGATCTTCAAGGTATTGAAAAGCAAGCTTTTTTGGGTAAGCACGATCACACATTGTCAAATAACATACCCGCCCTTCAATAATATAGCTGAGACATTCCGTTAAGGAAGTTAAACTCGTCATAGAAAAACTTCCAAGAGGAAAGTTGAAATACCAGACTACAATTTAGTACGCAATATATGCAACATATTCTGAAACAACAAGGGTAGAGAAAACGAAGGATACTGGAAAATGTAAGGCCCGGTTTCAATAGACATCCGGGACGCTTCATTTTGTCCTCTTGAAAGATTCTTGAACAAAGCCTTAACTTGCTGTTTATAAAACTCAGCATCCTGCAAATCACGCCCATCGTCGAGTCCTTCAGCTAGCGGAAGCCCGTCAGTAACACGAGCAATCATTGTCAGCTTCACCATTTTTTACCTTGAGAAACTATCACCTGCACAAACTCCATATACAAAATGTGTTATTTACGAGAAGTAGAAACCTGTTTCAAAAAGAGTAGCACCAAACGGATTTGTTCATGTTGCTAAAAACTATGGATCCCATCAAATTTATCACCAAAATAACCATTGTTTTTTATTCTACCACAAGTGCCTTAGCTCATACGCTCTTTCTATACTAAGTGTTTTTAAATGTTTATAAATAACTTTACCCGAAAATATATTGCATGCACCCAACTTTAAAACTTGCTATTGTATATATTTAGCTTCAACTAAGGTTACTGTATGCGACTCACAGTGTAGTGGGCCTATAACAACATGAAAACCACTCCGTGTTCAATGTGATGGCTCAGCGCACGGTGTGGATATGCATGTTTCATGGGGTGTGTGGGATTGCTTTTTCAAAACTAAGATACTCACTTTTTTGCCAAACACTTTGACTATTTCCGATTTGCAAATACAATAATCAGATAATCTCTCCAAACACCCTCTTAATTTATCCTTTTGAACCTGTCACGCTATCAAACGCCACTCCATGTTCGGTGTATGTTTTGATGATGTGGCAGCATGATTTGTTACACCATTCCGGAAACCGCCGACATGGCAGATAACATGACGATTTATATGGCTGCCACATCAGCATACATACATACATACAATAGCAATAATAAAAAGTTTAATACTTACGATAGAAAGCTGTAAAGTTGGATTTCGGTCAACTTTAATATTAGCTATATACATTGGGGCAAAAATAGATGTAATGATGAAGCCAACAATAAATCAAGTTACATCAAAATCTAATAAAAAATAATTATTATTACAATATAATTATAATAATGAAGTAGCAAAAAAATAGGGAAAATTACCGGGAATTAGAATTCAAGGATTAATAATAATGAGAATAATCATGTGTAAATTGGGGTAAAAGTTTGTTTAATCTGCATTGATCGGTGAGCGAGAATAATGAGAATGAAAAGGGGGGAAAAAAAGAAGAAAAGTGTTAAATTTATGAAGAGATGAAAAATTTAGGGTTTTGGAAGGAAAATTGATTGATTGATAGATTAAATAAATTGGGGGTGGATTTCTTGTTTAAGGAAGAGAGAGTTGTTATAAACTTATAATAACTTGAAGAAGAAACGCACACATGCTTTGAAAGTTTATTGGAGTATCAATCAATCAAATAAAATATGTATACATTTAAATTCTTAAAATTTTAATATAAATTTTGTATGCGATTCATATAATTTCTGACACCGAACACGACATGACACAAAGTTAACATGTTTCATGTTTAAACTTAACAGGTTTTATGTCGTGTCGTGTTTGAGCTTAACACGATTAGTTGTCGTATTTATGTTTGAAAAAAATGACATGATAAGACACGTTTACAGGTTTTGTGTCATTAACCCGTCAGAATTGTTCTAAATGAATGTTATGATTTGATTTTTATTAAAATATGTTATGTATCAGTTAAGACTTTTATGAACTTTTGTTTCGTTAAGGATTATTATGTCAAGAGATTATTATGAACTTTTGTTTCCAATTTCAATTTAGGACTTGAAATATTTATTAACAGGTTTCTTAACAGGTCTTATCGTATAACCTATTAGTTATCGTGTCGTGTTTGTGTGTGAAAAAAATGACATGATTAATTATCGTGTCGTGTTTGTATAAACCCATATAAGTGTATGTCAACCCTAAACTCATTTAATGGTGATCTTAAAATTTACATTTTTAAGAACAATAAATGGCTCATTTACCTTTCTATTTTAACCATTTTCTATTGGTTTAATTAAATAGTCAACATTAATTAATATATTTTTTTTTAACCAGCGGGCTTTGGCCCAATGGTTACCAAGTCCTCCTGTGAGGCACTTGGCGGGGGTTCGAATCCCGTCTGGTGCGGAGGGGGCACAGAGGT
>JAOXNX010000026.1:26923204-26941446 GCA_028566075.1 Solidago caesia | reverse complement strand
TTTATTCATCGAGTCGGGTGTGAGGTGCCTTGAGATATCTTAAGGTAGCCTGCACACAAACTTGTTGTTAAGTTAGTAGTGGCATATTTTTGAGTGAATGAGTTAATGAGTAGAAAATGAGTTAACATAGTATATTGAGGATTGCTAGGCACTTTGTAAGAATTGATCTTACTATTGAGTTGTATATGTATATATGAGTTGTTATGCCTTGTATATTCATGAGATGCTTTTCATTTAAATGAGTTTAATCAGCAATCCTTTTGTTTTAAATGGTTATCTTACTTAGCTTATTTAAGCTAACACTTGTTTCATGGAAATTGTGTTGTGCCCTCAGGTTAGGCAATAAAGGAGCTAGTAGCGGTGGTGAGGATTGGGTAGCTTTAATGAAGATTGAAGTTATTGTGTGTAACATCCGTGAAATTTACGATTTTTAAATCACGATAAATTAAGTTAATTTTTCGATTATGAGATATTTAAGAGAATTAAGGCATGATTAGGTGATTAAGTATATATTAAGCTGTTATGTGATTTTGAATAAATCAATTGATTATATGAATCGCCTTAACGAAAGTTTAATTGTTGACGATGTGCAAATAAAAAAAATCTAGTAATTTGATTTGTTACTAAAACGTTTATTTGGCCTAAGACGTTTTTAATAAACATTATTATGAATTGAACTAGTAAACATGAATGATTTTGTGTCACTTTAACTATGCTAAAACATCCCTTTTGAACAAACGAATTAATCATCATTCGGTAACGAGGTTTACTAGCAAAAATCGATCTTTCTTTCCTTCCTTCTTTGGTTCGGTTTTGAGCTCAAATATATGGATAGTTTTGCCACTTGCAAGCTTCCATTAAAGACATGATTTACTCCAAATGTTTCCTATTAACCAACCATAGAATCTTAGAACATAAACAACACACAACATACTAAGATTTTAGCTAGTAAATCAACCAAAAGATTTCCCTTTTCCTCTTGATCATTCACGGCTCAAACAAAACAGAAACACAATGATGAGTTTGCAACTTGATCATCCTAGTTACGTCAACAAATCACCATCACAAGTCTTCCCTCAAATGCAATCTATGTACTTCCTTAATTCACTCAACAAGTTGCCAGTCTTGGACTCTTTTTCTTCCTCCTTGAAGTCGACACTCACAACACATTTGCAAGGAAATAGACACAAGTCTATTATCTAGGTAAATCTTGTGTAATCATGAAGCAACTAAGCCTAAGGATTATATACATCTTTACACTTAAGAACCTTCCAAAGATTCACCACTTAATCACCCATCAAGTCATTAGATTTACTTGAAACTTGTCTCCTTTGTCCTTGCCAAAACCGTGACAACAATAGCTCAAAGAAAGCTAGTGAATCAAGCCAAAGATCTTCCATTTAATTTTGCACATTGAAAAAACATCAAGTCACTAAGATTTTGGCCAAAAACTCCTTCCTTCTTCCTTGAGATATCACGGCACACACACACACAACACAAGCTAAGAACCTTCCATCCCATCCTAGAAACACTCCATTAGATTTTGTCTAGTAAATCTTGGAACATCACATCACTATGTTATCTATGCAATGAGCTCATCCTTGTCCCCCCCCCCCCGGCCCCCACCTAGACACGACTTCACCACCATCACCATCAACTTGCATCTTTGCTTCACTATAAATACAAGCTTGCATACACCATCTATTCTTCATAATTACAACTTTCTTTCAAGTATTCTTACTATCAAAAACTTGTAAACATTATAGTTCAAAGGTTCTAAAGCTAGTTATAAGGTTTTTATAACTTACTAGCTAGAAAAGTGTGCAAGAAAGGTCCATTCGATCTTCAAGTTCTTAGTTTCTTGAAGAAAGGTTGTTATGAACCTCCAAGTCTTCAAATATTCATCATAGGGGCTGTTATAATCTTCAATTTATTGAGTCCAAGACCAAGTTATGGAAATGCTCAACCTTTTCCATTGTTGTTCTTGCTAGAAAGGTTGTTTTGATCTTAAATCTTCAAGTGTGTTCTTCAAGAGTTGTTATAATCTTCAAATCTTCAAGTAATCATCTTCAAGGATTCAACTTAAATCCATCCACCATTTATTTTGGTGTCCTTTCTTTTTAAGATCATTAAGATCTTAAAAGTGTATAAAGCCTTTCTTAATCGTTGTGAGTTATCTCTAACTGATTTCAATTATTTTAAATCTTCTTAATGGATATTATGATATTATAAAACAATATACAATATAATTCATATTAGATTTGTTGGAAAATATTTCTAAATACTCATTTGTATATATAAATAATGGGTAATGAAATCCTTGGTTTCATATTTACTTGTTATTTCTATGATTTAATACAATTGTATTTCATACAATTCGTATTTCGTATTTTTGAATATATATCTATACCATGTTATAAATGGTAACTTCTAGATATTAAGTACTTATCGTCACATGGACAATTTTCACTAAAGAGGGGCCTCTTATGCTTGCACTGTCGGAGCGGACTTTGGATTTTACGATTTAAAGTATCCTAGTTCACCGATGGGCTCTTCATGACCTCTCTCCGTGTGATTAGCCAAGCATTAAGACGCTATTAAGTTTTCATCGTACTTTCATTTTATACTTAATACATTTGGTATTAATTATAAATCTTACTATTTAAAGTATCTCTTCTATTTATAAGTATATACAAGTTCTCTCATGATTATCCTTTGAATACGTTCGTATTGGTTCTCGTATTTGTTTTGATGAATACTATCCAAGTATTCTTTGTTTTTGATTAATACATTTTTCGTAATAATATAGTTTCTTCCAATAATTCAATTAATACGTAGTCGTATTAATGTATCTTACAAAAGGTTAAATACATTTTTGTATTTAAAACAAATACATTTTAATACTTATATTTCAAAGAATTTAGAAATTACGGATAGATACTGCATATATTATACAGATACCGATTAAATCCGGAAAGTTACATTTTCACTCCTGAAGTTTAAAGTTGTCATTTTCAGTACTTATAAGTTGACATTTGACGATTAAATCCTCCAAGTTTCAAAAATGACAAATTGGTTATTCTAGTTTCAAGAATGACAATTTGGTCCCTCAAGTTTTATAACATAAAATGAAGTTTATTTATGAAGTATTAGTGAAGGAATTTTAAAATAAATTCCAAGACTTATAAAGATTTTTAAAGACAATTACGTTGACAATTGTATTAAAGGAAATAATATCACTCTTAAGAAATACTCTATTTCTATAAAAATGGGCCAAACACTTAAAGATAAAAGTTCTGATTATAGGAAATCTAGAAATTTGCTAGCCGTCGTCAAAGGTGAGTTTCATGGATCCCTTTTTAACTTATTTTTCGGATGAGAATACACAATATGTTTTATGGACACAAGTGTTTTATGCATGCTTATGTACTGTTGTGATTGCCAAGTTTCAAAATCCCCTATTGAACTTAAATCGATAATTTATGAGCGCGAATATTATAAATAATACTATTTGGGTTTGACACCCCTGTCCGACATAGTCGCGCTATGGCACAACGGACATATAATATTTGAGATTGAACATGGTGTAATAGGAAAAAGCATCATATACGGGGTAAACGGTGGTTAAGGTACTCGATTTAAGGCATAAGCATGGCATGTGGTAAATCTATTTATTTTATGATATCGTATGTTTACTTTATCATATGGGAAAATCTTGTGGTCCGAGGTAATTTTGGTTGTTAAACCTGTGAGCTCACCAACATTATTGTTGATATATTTTCGTCTGTATTCTCAGGTAACAGAGCTATGTGATGCATAAATACTTGATGCATATTTTGGAGTATTGATACTTATACAATATATACACGAGATATATAATATAATTAATAACGTCTAGGTGTATATATGTGTGACCCATAGACTCACGTATATTACAGACATATATTTATATTTATTTATAATATGGACATATCCCAACAAACTGGACATCCTATTACAGTACGTATTGATTTTATTTCCGAAGCTTAGTGTATTATTTACGTATAATTTTTATTGTTCAATGGATTGAGCTAAATAAGATATGGTGAATTATTTTATTATAACTCATAAACATCACACATTTTCATTTATAAAAATATGCACCAAAGGGCAAATATAGAAAGGACAGCCGTGTTTCAAAAACCCAAAAGATATACCAACTATCCATGGTCATGAAATGATATACACGAACATCTATATATATAAAGAAAGAATCAATGTTTTATTAAACAACTAAATTAAACCCGTGATCGCACGGTTCAGAAAAAAAAAATAATACAAAAACAATATGTATTAGGCCTTTAAACACATACCAGGAAGGTATGTAACATGGAGGAATACCCAAGAGCAGCAACAATAAACGAATATCTTCAATAAACATACATAAAACCTATATCCAAGAGAGAAAAACATTAATAAAACCTGTATCCAGTAGAAGGAAACATTAGCAACAAAAGAAAAAGAAATAGAAGAGACCACTATAAAGAAGGTTACTATATAACAAAGAAAGATGCAAATTCAGTATTAAAGTAAACTGATTATAAAATAACAATCGAAAATGTAGATTGTCATTTTAGATTATAACCTCTAGAACCAATGCAATTTTTGTCACAAAAATGAGTGAGATATAGGTGAAATCAAACCAATACAAAAAATAAATAAATATATAGTTAAAGAAGTATATGACGCACGTGCTTATTCAAATTAAGCAAAATCACTTCAAGAAAATGCAAAGATGCATGTGCGCTAACTCAAATAACATCATACATAAAAAAAATGAAACAATTCATGGTTGAAGAAGATATTCCAGTAAAATATATTACATTGGCAAGATGAATTACTAACCAATTACCAATAATATTATACATAAAAAATGAAAGTAAATGAAGCCAATATATATATAGAGATTGGTTCAAATAAAACAACTATTAACGTAAAACAAATAAAATAATCATTCATTTTTAATTGAAAATCATTGTGCATCATGTTTCATTAACAATAAATCATGAAATTCATCATTTTAATTGGTTTTAGCTATGATGCATCAATTTTACATACTTATTTATATACTGGTGCTCTGTGTATCTTCGTGCATTAGTTTATATACTTGTACTCTGTGTATCTCCGTGCATCAGTTTTATCATGATCCAATGGTCTAGATCTTGTCTTATTTGTTTTATGTTAAGTTTTGTTTTACAATAACCAACCCCTATATATATATATATATATATATATTGAACGGCATCAATATTATTAATAAAATAAAACTACTAGCAAGATGCTAGAAGAGTCAAGATACAAATACAAATCTAGAATTACAACAAGAACGACACATTCTAGATCCTTCCCGAAATTTTTATTGCGAGAATTACAAAAACCCAAGATGGGAGAAAAACTCCCACGCACGGAGGCCGAGCCACCGGTTTTCATTCCGTGGTGTTTTTGATGTAGTACCATACAAGTTCCAGGATGTCTGCCTAATGAGATCGAACATTACATCAGTTGAATGGGATTGTTTAGCCACGTCTCCCAAGACAAGTTAGCATCTTTACATCTTGGTCTAATCCACATAAAGGAAGTCCTGATAACATCGTGAAAGATGGTATTGCAACTTTCAGAATTGTCAACAAAGGTAGACTTGTTTCTATTGATAAAATACTAGTCTTAATGCTCGTACGATATACGGATTGTCTATATGTATTGTCTGATTACATTTCTATTATATATATAAAAAAAAATTGAACATATTAAAACATTGAAATATAAAATTTTTAAGTATATTAACCAAAAATAATACTACATAATATATTATAATTATAACTACTTACTTGAAATTTATTACATAAATCAAAATGACAATTCTTTTGTATTTTTTAGAAGTAAATTTTTTTATAAATAGATATAAATATTTGTTAGTTGTAATAAACAAAACATGATATATAGCTACCATGTAAATTATAATTAAAGGATGTAACCTTAACGATTGAATCTATTTGCATCTTAAGTTTCTTTTATTAAAATTCAATTAGCTTCACCCTAAAATAATATTTAATATATCAAGTGAGAATTTACTTTTTGTTTTCAATAACCAACAATATAAATTAAATGTTATGTTACTATTAAGCTAGTTAGAGATTATCGTGTATTTAAAATCGATAATAAAATTGTGTTAGTTATATTAGTAGATGTAGTTTAAGTTTGTAATATTATTTTAATAATATTATGAATTTAAGATTACATAAACATGATATAATAAATAAATTAATGATGATAATCCATATCTATCTTTGAAAATGTAGACAATAGATTTTTGTTTATGAATAAGTATTACATGCCTTATAAAACTCTTTGTTTTATAGCGTGGTATCCGCGCAATGCTGCGGCGGTGATGGTGGTGGCGGCGACTGGTGGGTGGTGGTGGCGGCGGCGGGTTGTGTACGTTATTGATGTAAAGGGGGCAGTGTATGTATTTTAAGAGTTAAGGGATAAATGATGTAAATAGGTGAGAGGGATATATTGGTCATTTTGCATATCCCAAAAGTGTAACTTTTCAACATGGGTCTATAAATTTTATATAGTAGTATAGATATATAAATAGATAGATATATAGAAATTTATTATTTAAGACAACTAAAAAAATAGTATCTAATAAAATACTTTTTAATTATATATTAGGTAATTTCAAAATATGATTATTTTAAATTGTCTAAATATGACACATGTCGTTTAAATAAAGGATCACATGCCGATCATCAATTAATATTAATATTTTAGTTGCACTTACCAACTCTTATTTCAGCATCAACGTCGATAGGCGGAGTTGATATTCAAGCTTTCTTCTTGCCACTTGCAACTGCAATGTGCAATTGGTGATACAGTGTTGCCAAAAAAGATTTAAATCATTGGTGTAATGACTTTTAGTGACAAGGGTGAAACTAGGAAATGATATGAACGGATATATAGAGGCGGCTGTTTAACTAGGATATCTAATGTGACCGGCCACTCCCAAGGTTTACCCAAAGAGTGTTCGGTCCTGGGAGCTCTTATGAGGAAATACAACGTTTTATTACTAGGTCACCTTGTTGAAACATGGAAATGAAGGGGTAAGGGTGACACAATAGTTTCCAACTTTCAGCAAATAACAAAATGCAACATTATCAATATTGCATCTTGAGCAAAAGGAGATGGATTCTACCAGTTGCTCAATGCATCCACGTCTCGTAGACACTCATGTGCAGGTCACAAAACACACTTTTTTCCATAGATGGCCGGCCATTCAATGTACGATTTGACTGATCAGGAAAGACACAATCATATAGAATTGAATAAACTACATAGCACATTTTTCTAGTTACAAACTATTCCATGCATATTTGGCTAAATTTTAAACTTGTATACCTGGAAAAAGAACTATACAAGTAACCAGAATAATTGAGATAACCATTCAAATTTTCAAGTTCAAATTCAAGTGCTTTGTGTACATAGGGCAAAAAATGGGAATACTTGCTCCATAAGGACTACAGAATTCAACAATAAGGTTTTGGCCAATTGGCTATTTAGCTCATGGAATACAATATACAACCAAAAATAACTCGAAGCTGACTACCACAACATATAAAGAAATGTTTGCCAACCTCAATCATTCTCTATTTTTTTTTATGTACCTATCATTCAACGACCACCCCCAAAGACTACCTCATCTCAGCTTTGAGTCACTTCCCTTGCTCCGGAATGATGACAAAGAGAAAAATGATCGAGGAGCTGTTGAGTTTAAAGCAAATTGTAAGTGAACAATCAGAAGAATAACTTTTACTTAAAATCCGAACAAAACTAATCATCTGAATATCTGATATAAGCCAAAAATAATATTTTTCTTTTATGTTAAATCGCAAATATCCCCCATATGACAAAAATAATCAGAAGGATAGACGTACCCTTGATAGAACTTCCAGAGAGGTGATCTTCCCTCAATCTAAAGTTTGCTGGAGGTGTTGGGATTGAGCTCTGCGACGTATGCACTGTGATGGGAATGAAAGGTATAAATTATGAAAACCTACTAATAACATTGCAGCATTATAGCATGAAAATTCATCACAAAAAAAAAAACAGTTCGCAATAAAATACTGGAGATAAGTGAGGTCACCTTGATCTGTGAAAAAATCGGATTCGTTGAAGCTGCCTTCATGTAAATACCCCATTCTTGACTTTCTTAGTTCATCTGATGACCGATTGGAAACATCTCTAGAATCTTCTGTATCGTCATCTCCTTCAGAAGTTGTAGCAGAAATCCAATCAGCAATATTGTCAGTACCACGACTTTTCCTTCCGAATTTCAAAAATCGTTTAAATCCTTTTGTCATATCTCTACGCGATTGGAGACCAGAAGAGGAGTTGGCAACAAGAATATTATTTTGGGCACTTCCCCATTTCTTCCTCATCCGGGCTACATCTTCCGCTGTTGAATTCAGATTCCAAGATTCCATGTTAGCATCATTATCGTGAGTATAAGAAAAGGGGTGATGGATGCGTGAATTCCATGACATCGGGCTTTCACCAGGTGAGTCTTGCATGGGTAATTCAGTGGTCAAACTGGGGTCTGTCTGAGCGTTTCCAGATTCAGAGTTTACCAAACTCTCATTTTTCAACTCCATCTCATCTACCACATCTTCTTGACCTTCAGTTTCCAGGATCTCAAACTCTTCTTCCTCATCATCTGGCTCATATTCTTCTTCGGTTTTCATGACCATTGAAGCCTTCAGTTTTGCAATCCCGCTTCCACCTACGCTGTTATTCCTCCTATGAAAGGACTTGGGTTCCATGTTTTTCGAAAACTGGGTCAAAATGACACTGTCTGAACTCTCGGAAAGATTTGGAGGGTTCTTCCTCAAGGACTGAGATCGTCCCGCTTTCTCTTCCTTGACAGGTTGTGGCTCTTCATTGGTACTTCTGCTGCGTGTATGATTTCTCAACTGAGAACGGGTAGCTGCTTTGCTGGCTACAGAATACGGCTTAGTATTCTCTTTTCTCAAGTCTGAGAAGTTGGGAACAGATTGTGCAAGAGGATTTTCTGATTGTACCCTCCGCCTCCCAGAACTAGAAGCTACTTTGGTACCTGATCTTGGAACTGGTGCAACTAGAGTACGTGGTGTGGCTGTAGATGAATTCTTCACTGGTAAAGGTTTTCTACCTTGAACATTTTTATAAACACCATTATTGTTAAGTTTCAGTTCTGAAGATTCAGATAAATCTTCATCATCTTCGAGCTGCCCAAAATCTAATGGCTGCTCCCTCTTGAGAGCTGATTGGGCATTGAACGACCTCAATCTTTCAGCACGTCGACGGGTAGTTGATACAGAATCTTGTCTATCAGCAGACCATGAAAGTTTGGCCTTTATTTCAGCACTACTACGCTCAAGGCTCTCATGCATGGCTTTCATCCTAGCTTCTTTTTCTGCTTTATTAGAACCACCCCATTGTTCCCTTAATCTTTCCTCTCTTTTTTTCATGTAGCTATTATAGAACTTACCTCGTGAATCATCGGAATATTTAACTTCAGAAAAACTTCGTTGAAGTGCGTCTCTGTGATTCTGACCATCTATCGCTGTGAATTGAACAGGAGAACTATATTCTGTTTTTGGTTCACGAACTGGAGTAGGAACAGATTGATCTTCTGAAGGCTTAGTTCTACGTGCATTATTAGGTTGATCCACGGGAACTCTAAGTTTATGCTCCGCGTAAAGCTTTTCTAGTTCATTTGCTTTCATTTTAAGGTCATCGTTGAGTTCTTGGTTCCCTTTTAATTGTCTAGACCTATGCACTTGTTCAGCAACAGGTTCTTCCAATGGCATTGAGCCAGACCCCACCTGAACAAATTTACCAGATGGTGGTGTATTACTGTACCCATCAACATATCTGCTTTCATCCCTCGAAACATTCTTTTGAACCTTTGCTTTTTGGAGCCCAGATTCACCGAATTCTTTCTCTGCTGGTGCATTATTTTTCCTGTTAACTTCCTCGGTTTCTGCTGAATAATTGGACCTAGCTTGGGAACGTAATGAACTGATCTCAACCCCTCTATGCTGTGAAGCAGCTACAACTTCCTGAAATTTTGATCCTGAACCACCTCTCTGATGACTCATAGTATTCTTTGAAGAAGCCTTTAATGTCATTGGTTTGGGCTGGGGCTCAAATTGTTCTGCATCTGCTACATGGTGTGACGTTTCAACATTTGAATGCCTGAAATCTTCTTGATTACAACCATGAGAAGACTTGATCTGAGCATGTGGTTTTACGCGTACCTCCAGTGAATCATCATCTGACTTGGTTAAGGATGACCAAGACTGCGTCTTCTCCAAAGTAGAAGCCGGGTGGTTAGAACCAACAGATTCTTCAGGCCTAACAGAAATTTTCTCAACCTTGGTTATTGGGTCTTCCTCACCCCTACTAGAACTACTACTCGCTTGATCTATCAAATCAGGTTTACTTTTCTTGACCTCGGTTGGTGTCTCATTCGAAGGCGGCTTTGGACTGTCAGTTCCCTTCTCAACACTCAAGTCAATGCTCATATCACTAGCACCACTCCATCTTCTAAGAACTGCCGGAGGAGGAGCTGCATTTGAATTTGAAACATCAGATGAAAGCCTACGAAGCTCAGGCTTAGCAATGGCTGGTGGTTTTCCAGCACTCCCGGTCGCAGAACCAACCTCTTTCTGTTTGTTTTCAAAAAGATTAATCCGATCTTGCACACTTAGCCTCCTAGAAGATGGCTGGGTAGCTGTCTGAGCCAACTGTTCCTCAGCCCCACCACTAGCAACGTCTTCTTTCTTTATTTTTTCATTCTCAGAAACCGTTTCATCTTTTCCAATGCTGCTAGGTTGTATAGGGAAGTTGGTTGAGGAAGAGGATTTGAGTGGAGGGTTAGCAGACTGGTCGGCTGTAGTTGTGGTGGTCGTTGGTGGTGGGTCGTCATCGATTGACATATCTGAGCTGTTTGAGCACCGGATGGCTTGATCTCTGAAGATGGACTTTGATGAGTGGGTGAACAACTCGGGGCGTTTATCATATAGTGATATGTATTTACAACAAGCTTCGCTGCATAATGAGTAAAATAATATATATTATATCTTCAACTTAACAATCAGAAAAGAAACCAAGAAAAAAAAAGAAGAAACTATAAAAAGCATCTTACTTTAAGCGAGTGGCACCAAACCTCTCAGCAAACAACTGAAGGTCAGCTACTGTATCATGGTTAAAGCCAGCAGAAGCAGCACGAGCACAAGCTGTATTCAAGTCCTGCTTCACAGCAGTTAGCCTTACATCAATCGCCCTCAAAAGTTCCTTCCTGTAAATAACAAGATGTTGCAAATTTAAAGTTAATCATGAAGTTAAGCAGAGATGATGATGACCATGCAACAAACAGTAGTTCAAGTAAAAAGGAATAAAAGTGTACTTAGAGATCACAAACTATGAATTAGTTTTCTTTTATGCATAAATTCATAAAGCCACTCGTACGCGGCCGCAGGAGGGGGGGGGGGGGATTGAGAGAGAGAGAGAGAGGTTACTTTGTTGCATCAGCCCTGGCTGTCGTACTTGATCTACCATCACCTGGATTATAGCAAGGGTAGCAAATCAGCCAACACTATTAGCAGCATCAAATCCATTTAGAATTAAGTTCCAGTGCTCCAATCCTATTTTTAGAGGAGCCAGTTTCAACCCATTTATGAATGGGTCAATTGGAAATATGATTCATTTCTTGCGATTTAACCGCATAAAATCATGAAAACTAGCTAAAAGGAAACGTAATAAAAATCATATTCAGGGTAATTTCAATGCATAAAACCTCCTGATCATTTTCTCAAAAGAAATAAGATTCTTATTGATATACTACGACTATTCTAATCATGTTTTTCACACTAAATGTATACATAAAATCTTAAAAATTGGCAAGTATTTCAGGCCAGGTTGACCCAACCCAACCCATCTCGTTTTGGCACATACCAGTTTTTACCACCTATTACTAACCCCGACGAGTTTCAAGCATCAACAGCCAGAATTTATGAAACTTGAAACTTTGTTACATAAATTTAAGAACAAATCAAAACGTTTTAAACCCTTCAATCTGATAGGGAGGAGAATATATTTTGCAACTTTTGAGGATTACAGAAGATATCATAAGATTCCAAAATCCCAAATGCAATTTTTATTTACACTATGATATCATAAGAGTCCTAAGCAAATTCAAGCATGAGTAGAAAAGAATATAAGAAACTAAGGAGAATGTGTCTCAAGCTATCTTCTATAGTATTGGATGCATCATTTTACCTAAATTGCATTTTGGGGATGGATTCATGAAAGATAGAGAATAAGAGTTCAAAAATGTGTGATGGGAGATGAAAAAAACGTGTGAGCAAAAAGGGTGTTGCCAATGTATTATATGGATTAAGTGCAAAACTGGGGCTCAAAAAGAAGTCTTAGTCATAACAGATATCATATTTCAACATTGTCCGCTCCTCTTAAGAAGAAATTACGAGAACCATAAGTCGGTTTATTTAAGAGCCCCTTTTTTTGTTAGAAACTAATGGTACACTGTAAATGCTACTTAAGAACTGATTATCAACCAATTATCCTTATGTAAAGATATTTATGAACATTCACATCAGTTATAACTTCATATTATTTTATTCAAACTTTTCGTTCATAAATCAAGTAAAAAAGATGATAGTCTATATCACATACCTGAGTTACTCTGGTCAGATGATCCCTGAAATTATGTTGGAAAAAATCCAAGTCAGGATAAAACCTTTGAATATAATAAGTTAATAACACCAAGAATGAATGAGTATAGTTCAGGAGAACATACAACATACCTGTGAATATATTCTACGGGCTGCTTCTAACTGAGACATCTCAGCATCATAGGTAATCACTAGCTCTACAATTTCTGGTGTACTTACAAAACGCACAAACCTAGTAACACAAGCTATTAATTACATAACTAACATACCAAAAGTGATCATATATAATACTAATCTTCTATAGTGACAATCCCAATACCTCTCAAGGGTTCCCTTTGTGAACCACGAATCCACATTTTTATGTCTATCCACTTCAAGCTTTATAGATTGAGCCGACAACGCGATCTGTTCCTCTACAACCTTCAAATGAGTCATAAACGGCTTCACTAAACCAGACGCAAGCTTTTCAGTGTTTCCATTAATGGAAACAACCAATTCACATCTACACCAAAAAAAGCAAACAAACCGTTAAGACAAACAACACTTAAAAATACAAAATAACTACAGTTGTAAACTGAACTAACCTTGAATGTCTTGGTGAGAGCTGAAATGCTGCATAATCAAGAGGTGTATCTAATTCCATCTTTTACCAGACCAACTTTAATGATCCCAAGAAAGCCCAAAAATCACAATGTGAATCTTTTATCTCAAGTAAACATAAATAATATAAACATTTAAGTCAGGGAAGCAGTGACTCTGCCCCTATGACTGTCTGGATTGCGTATACTTATTGTTGTAATATAAACATTAAAGATCCTATATTTCCAAATATGAACTATTTGACCTAACTCAAAACTAACAAAAAAGACAATAAAATTGAAATGTAAGACTGACCCAGATCTGATTATTCACAAAACCATCCAAATATAAAGCAAATTTCCAAAAAAAAATTACCAAAAAAATTGAAACTTTATATATAAAATAAAACCCTAAAAAACTTCCAAGATTATACACAAATCAATAAAATTAGCAAAAACCGAAATCAAAAATCATACCTTTATGATAGCAACGTAAAGATCTTTAAAAACCCACAACTGATCCTTGATTTCAGTTAAAAAACTTCACACACATTGTGGTTTTTACTGTGTGTATTCAAAGAAAAAAGGGGGGTTTTTTATGGGGTTTTTATATAAAAAAAGATGAAAACCCTACAAAGTAAGTAGCTGTCTTTGTGTAGATGGGTTTTGCTTTACTTCTCTCTCAAACCCCATTTCCCATTATCTTACATGTTCAAAATCTTTAAAAAAATATATAATATATACATACAGTGGGTGTGTATGTATAAGTATGTGTGGGTGTGTTACTTAGACAGAGTACACTGTAAATTGTACCATACTACCATGGATGAGAAGTTGGAAACTAAACAAATGATTTTTTTATCTTGTAATTTGTTGGTTTGTGATTTTGTTGGTTTTGAATTCACCAAGAATTAATTTTTGATTATATCAGTAATGGTGTTTTTAATTGTAAACTTTGACTTTAAGTAAAGAAAAGACAAGGAGAAGATAAAAATAACCCTTTTCTTTTCTATTTTTAAAGATATGTTTGAGTGTTGGTTAGATATTAAAAGTTGTTTTTGAAATTACCTAACAAATTTGATGATGTACAATTACCATTTTTTTAAAAACCTTTGTTAATGTTATATAATATAAATAATGGGTTGTAATCCAAAGAATTCAAGTTTTAAGTTGAGTCCAGACTCTCAGGGGATTAATTTTAGCCATTGGATCATCCTTGTCAATGTCTAAGATTGAAAGTTATAATCTAATTAAAAAAAATAAACGAAGGGGTATAATGGTAATATTATACTTAAAAGATAAAACATTTATCATCTTACATCCCCCTTTCATCCCCCTGCCCCCAAAAACACACACACACACTCGCACACAATTTCTCTCATCTCCAGCGACTTTCTCTCTCTTCTCCTCTGATGACATTCTCTCTCTCCTCCTCCGGTGACGACGACCACCACCACCTACATTATCTCTGGCCACCATCAATACACACATACACACAAACAAACGCGCGCACACACACACTCTCTCTTTCTTTCTCATCTCCTGCGATGCATCTCCAACAACAAAGGATCGTAACCAACACCATCTCCATTCACACCTCCATCTCCGACCACCATCTCGGACATCTAATTTGCCTTGTACAATCAAATATGATTAAGATCGGTATCAATGTTTGATTGGTTAAGCCAATCATACTTTATTGGTAAAAGGCAAACACATTTTGCATTATGTGTACAATCAAGTTTGATTGGTTATACACAATCAAACTTGATTGCATACTGGAATGTGTTGATTCGTGTGAAAAGGTGTTTTACCTTTGCCAATCAAGTTTGATTGGCTTAGCTAATCAAACATTAAAACTGATCTCAATCAAATTTGATTGGATATTGATTCGCCTGTGTACAATCAATATTTAATCAAATTTGATTCAGTTAAGAACAACACATTTTATTTGGAATAAAACTAACTCCAATATTCAATCAAATTTGAAAACAACACATTTGATTTGCAATAAAAGTATAAAACTAATTCCAGTATTCAATCAAATTTAATTTAGTTATGAATAACACACTTGATTTGGAATTAAACTAAATTCATTATTCAAACAAATTTGATTTACTTAAGAACAACACATTTGATTTGGAAATATATATTCTAAACCTTAGAACTTCAAACCCTAAACAATACAGATTGCTAATCCCAGGGAGGAAGTTGCACTCTAAAATCCTAACGAGCCTTCGACCCTCTATTACCCCTGGTTGGATGTCATCAGACGATACGGGTTTAGGCTTAAAAGTTTTAGGGTTAGCCTAACGGCTAATCCTAGAACTTCAAACCCTAAACCCTACAGCTTGCTAATCCCAGGGGAGAAACCGCATTCTAAAACCCTAACGGGCCTTCAGCTCTCTTTTATCCCTGATGGGATGTCATTAGATGGTACAGGTTTAGGCTTAAAAGTTCTAGGGTTAGCCGTTCAAATCCTAGAACTTCAAACCCAAAATCCTATAACTTGTTAATCCGAGAGGTAAATTGATTTTCTAAAACCCTGACGGGCCTTCGACCATCCTTTGCCCCTAATCTTATGGGATGTCATCAAACGTTATGGGTTTCGGCTTAGAAGTTCTAGGGGTTAGTCAGTCACCGACTAACCCATAGAACTTCTAACCCCAAACCCTACAGCTTGTTAATCCCACGGGGAAGCTAGGCCCTCTTTTACCCCCGGTGTGATGTCATCAGATAGTACGGGTTTAGGCTTAGAAGTTCTAGGGTTTAGAATATAATTTTTCAAATCAAATGTATTGTTTTTAAGTAAATCAAATTTTGTGAGTTTATCTTGATTATGTACCAAATCAAATTTGATTGAGTTAAGTATTAATAAGTAATAAATGTTAACATGTGAGCGGCTTGTATAATCAAACGTGATTGGTTGTATAAGGTCTATTTTATTGGCTTTTCTAATCAAATATTGAGTTAAGTATTAATAAGTAGTGGATTTTAACATGTGAGTGAATTGTGTAATCAAATATGATTGGCTGTATAATCAGTAAATACATATATAATCAAATATGATTCAGTACATACATTTTAATTTAAACATTTCATCTGATACCTTGTAAGCAAAAATTTTCTACATTTGATTGGCTTTTGCAATCTCATTTGATTGATTTAAGCATTAATAAGTAATAAATATCAACATGTGAATGGCTAAAATAATCAAATATGATTGGTTATATAATCAATAAATATGTATATAATCAAATGTGATTTAATACATAAACTTTGGTTTAGACAATTCATCAAACACTTTGTGAACAAAACTATGCAAAGAAATTTTAAACAACAATAATTAGGGTGCAAGGAGTGAAACACTTCAACCCTCCAACCCTCCCAAAATTACCAAATCAAATTCCTCCACCTCATTTCAACCATCCAACCCTCCCAACACCCTTTTTTAGTGGCGCACATCATTCTCAACCCTCTCAACACCCTTTTTAAATATTACCCAATCAAATCACAACTTTTAATGTTTTTCCTCTTCCCCGCTGCGAGCTCCGTTCTCGCCCAACAGCTCGCCACCTCCATCCCGCAGGTGCGGCGGCAGTGTTCTACCCAACTCGCAAGCTCCAACCCGCTCCCACTCCTTGCACCCTTAAGGATACAACTTTTCATCATATGAAACAACAAAAATCACGGGGGAAAAACTAAAAGTCATGGATAAAAGTGGTTTGCTTATCCATTATTTTATTAAAAAAAACAAATGAAACTCCGTAAAATCTCGCTCTAATAACATCCAAAACATCATCTTCTATCTATTGTTTCTGCTGGTGGTTTGAGGTGGAGATTCAAACGGGGGAGAGAGAGAGAGGGAATGGCGGTGGTGGTTGTTGCCGTCGCCGGAGAGAGAGAAAGAACGACTGTGTGTATGTGTTGGTGGTGGTGGTCGGAGATGATGGTGGTGGTGGTGGTTGCTGTCGCATTTAATTGGGGGGAGGGTTAGACTGGGAAGGGTTATACTTTGAGTGCAAAATTACCAGAATACCCCACCATGTTTTGTTTTTAATTAGGGAATAAGTTTCAATCATAACCATTGATGGGAATGATCCAATGGCTAGGATCTGTCCCTTGGTTTCCAATAAAAAAAACTTGGATGTAAATGAACAAACCACTACAAATAATATAAATATATGATATAGTATAATTTATTGAGATAGAATCTTGTTTGATTTATATTTTAATACGAGCTGTGTTAAACTTGAATTAGAATCGTTCAGTTTAGTTTAAGTTAACCTTCATAATACAACACGATTAGTTTCACATAAATTTAAACTTCAAAAGCTTAAATAACTAAAGAGTATTCTTAGCATTAGATCATATGAGTTAGTGTACTTGATCATTTTTTAAAAAAACTTTTGATACATTACCCAATACTCTCTTTTTAATCACCAATGTCAACCACCCTTTACTAAAATTAGCGTGTATTTGACTGAACACTGACCGTCCGTGAATAGTTGTAGTCATGACTTGTTTCGCTTCACAAATGTTTTATCTATAACAATACCTGCAAATGGCAACAATAAAAAAAATCATCCAAAACTAAACTACATAATCTGCAAAATTCAACACTTGCACAAGTGTGATCGAGGTCGTTGACCCGTTCAAATAAGTAAACTAATTATAATTAACTAGCAAGGGTAAGTCGAGTGTCGAATCCACGAAGAGTCTATGGAAAGTGCTAAATTTATAAACAAATTAATTAAACTAGACATAAACATAAAATTCGATTTGTTGAATGATTCAATTAAACTAAAATTTACAACTTGATTAATGAACTAGAACAATAATAATAAAATAGACCATTCTCATAATCCCAATTATGTTTTCAAATGTATAA
>JAOXNX010000026.1:26847692-26872607 GCA_028566075.1 Solidago caesia | reverse complement strand
ACTGCTGTTGGGAGGGATGGCAATAACCAGATATATCCCATTGCCTGGGCAATTGTCAATGTAGAGAACAAGGAGAATTGGACTTGGTTCCTAAAGTTATTGGAACATGATCTTGACTGTCCAAATGGTAATGAACTTACTTTAATGTCAGACCAGCACAAGGTATGTAAACATTTTCAACATTTGATTAAAGGTGGTTGTTTACTGTTTTTGTATATGCTGATTAAAGGTGTTGTTTTTCTGTTTTTGTAGGGTCTAATTGAAGCTGTTAGGGATGTCATGCCAAGAGCTAAGCACACACAGTGTGCTAGACACATATATGAAAACTTTAGGAAGATTTACAGTGGTGAAGCATTCAGAAACCTTTTTTGGAGGGCTGCCAAGTCTAGCTATCCTGCACAATTTGAGGCTGTAATGCAAGAAATTAAGGTAGCAAATCCTAAAGCTCATAAATATTTGCTAGAAAGAAACCCAAAATCTTGGAGTAGGGCCTTTTTTTGAGTTGTATAGGGGTTGTGAGTCAGTTGAGAATGGGTACAGTGAGTGCTGGAATAGTGTCCTATTAAAGGTAAGGAACAAGCCCATCATAACCCTTCTAGAAGCATTGAGGGTTATTGTGATGGTTAGGTTAGAAAGTTTGAGGGAAATTAGTGCCGGTTGGGTGCATGATGTGTATCCAGCTATTAGGAAGAAACTTGATTTGATCAAAAGTCAAAGGTTTGATTGGTTGGTAATCCATTGTGGAGGTAGCAAGTTTGAAGTTACGAATTACAAATATGCTTATAGTGTTGATGTAGACAACATGAGTTGTAGTTGTAGGATGTGGGAGTTAAGTGGAATACCATGTGTGCATGCGAATGCCATTTTCAAATTAGACAGAGAACCTGAGGACTACGTTTCTGGTTGGTTTAGACAGACAAGTATTTAACCAGGACTTGAATCCAGTTGATGGTATGGATACATGGCATTGTGATCCTAGCCTTACTGTACCATTGCCTCCAAAGGCTAGAAGGATGCCTGGGAGGACAAAGAAGAAGAGAATGAGAGCAGCACATGAGCCTAGAATAGGGTCAAATAGAGTTACAAAACATGGTGTGGAGATGACTTGCCAGAGATGCTTTCAGAAAGGGCACAATGCTAAGGGCTGTAAGAATGAAGAGGTCCCAAGGCCTGCACATGTTCCAAAGCGTAGTGGAAGGCCCAAAAAGGTAGTTTCAGAAGGTGATGCAACTCCTGCAAGTCAACCTGATCATGCTAGTCATGCAATTCCTGATAGTCAAGCTCAAAGTGAAGCTCCATTTGTAAGGAGAACAAGTCAATGTGAAAGTCAACCACAAAGGGAAGCAGTTGTGAGGAGAACAAGTCAGAATGCTAACAGTCCACCAATAAGTCCAGGAAAAAGGAGAGGGTATACAAAAGGAGGTTTTGTATTTCCTGTGCCTGCAACAAATATGGGTATGGCACTACTTAATATTTGCATATGCTTTCTTGTTGCTTTAATGTGATATAGTGCTTACTGTTGCTTTATTGTAGATCCTACTGTTGGTACTTCAAGAGGTGTGAACAAATTGCCTATCAGAAAATGTGGAACAACACTTGGTAAGGCCAGGGGTGGACACAGAGTGGCATTTGGAAGGACAATGAGTTGGATGGGTGATGGCATGGGTACTTCTGGCACTTGTATTAGGGATGATCAAGCAAGACCATCAAGTGAAGCATATCATGGCACACAAGAATCAGTCAATGATTTCAAGTCCATAGCAAAAAAGATGAAGAAAGTTGCACCAGTGAAGCCAAGACGACCCAGTGAAAGAATCATGAAGATTAAGCTGAGGAAGCCATTTACTGGACCAGGAAGCACATATGATGATGCCTTAATTGTGGCAGATGATGATGTTGTGAGGAGCTAGTTTAGATGCAGGATGTGATGGTAGTTTAGCATGGTGATGGTAGTTTATGGTGGTCTTTTGAAACTGTTATTATAACCACTATGTACAATGCTCCTAATGTTATTATCTGATGGTAGTTTAGGATGGTGGTCTTTTGAAACTGTTATTATAACCATCTTGTAACTAAGTGCATGACACTACTTACTAAGTGCAGTGACACTCTATGGACTTGGTTCCTAATGTTAATATGACCATGGTAGTCTTTTGGTTCCTAATGTTATATTATCTGCACCATGCTATTATCTGTACCACTTTATGTTATATTACCTTTCACATCCATCTAATGTTAGTATATAATGCAATGTTAGTATAGAATGCAGGAACAAAAAGATATAGGATATAAGGTCAAAAGTCATTCATTTCATACTAATTCAACATTACAACCAGAAAGGAAACATTACAATACTTACTACATGACACTACTTACTACATGACACTACTTAAACCTATGACAATACACACCATTACAATACTTAGTACATGACAATTATACCTATGACAATGCACACCATTGCCATAACCCCAAACATAACATAATACAGTTTGTCCCAAAAATTCAATTTTGACTTTTCAACAGTCAACCCTTCCATGGCTTTCAACAACATCATCCTTGAATCATCTTCATCAACCCCAGTTCCAGATTTGGGGTTATGCATCTTTATTTGTGAGCGAAGGTCGTACAAGAGATCCTTGTAGTATTGAGAAGGCAACTCTTCATCAACGAAACAGAAAGTAGTACAGTAACGACTTTTTACCTGATACAAAACCCATTTATTGTCAATCACACATGTATATGGATGAACCCTAAATCAATTTCGGAATTAATAAAGCAAACTTACGTTAGGGCATCGTACAAAGCGCCGCCCAGGATTCGATCTAGTCCATGAAGTAATGATAAACATCTTTTCTCCACAGTGGCAAAATGTATAACGATCGTTGGGACTTACAGATGAAGAAGACGACCTTGATGCCATGGATGGAGAGAAGAGCGGGAGAGTTTAAGCGGGAAACAAAAAATACACAATGAAAAAGAGGTAAAAAATTAGGGTTTTATATGTCATACACTAGTATCCGACGTGGCGTGCTACGTGGACGTTACCTGTACGTCTATGTGGCAGTCACCGGTGACACATAGGCATCCAGCCGGTATTTTACATGGTTCGAACAAAAAAAACAAGTTCTTACCTACAATGCACAGGATTTTTGTTGTTTACCCACAATGACAAAAAAAGATTAGTTGTATACATTTCAAAATACTAATCCCTTTTCATTATTATCATAAAATGTTTGGTCTTAATAAACAGTAAACTCTTTAAGTGTACTCTTTAAGTGTATTTAACTTAGTCTGAGGTCTATAGTACGTATCTAACTTAAATTACGTATATTTCGTGTATGTATATATCTGATTGTATGTATGTTAGATGTTTCATTCTTATAAAATGTCACATGACATTCATATATATAGCCAGTCAATAAAAAGTCATCAAATACATAAATAGCAATACTTACGTGAGAAATGAGATATTTCCTTATAAAAATCTTTCTAATAATCTTTTCTTTTTTTAGTAATCATGGGTGTCCTACACGTTTTGCGACCAGACTAATCCCAAAAGCTGACTTGCTATCTTCCTAATGTTATAACAATATGTCAAGTGTAATTCATTGATTATCTTTTAATGTCATCCTTTTCTTTTACCAAATACCATGATCATATTGTTAAGAATGATTTTTAGAATGGTTTTTTAGAAAGAAGGTCATCCGAATTTTAGCTAGAAAAGTTGTAGCTTAAAGCTCAAGCCGATGAAAAGGACAAGCAATAGCATAAAATCATTGAATCTGTCCTTGGTAGTTTGCCAGTTTATTACTTTTCAATTTTTAAATCCCCTTCAAAAGTCATTGAAGACCTTGAAAAATCAGGAGACATTTCTTATGGGGAGGCTCAGAAAACTCATCTAAAATTAACTGGGTGTGTTGGTCAAATGTAACAACACCTAAAGATGAAGGTGGATTAAGAATCGGCTCCCTTAAGCATCATAATATTAGTTTTACTATTAAAATGGTGGTGGCGTTTCCATCAAGAAACTAATGTCATTTGGAGTCAAGCCATCATATCAATCCACAAGAATAAAACTAATCTCATTGATCCCTACCAAAAAGGTACTCTCGAGTACATGGCTGAATATTAGTAAGGTGCAGAAAGATTTTTCAGATTGCAACTTGGACATTTCCCATATCATGACAGAAGAGAATGGCTTTTGGATTTGGAAAGGGAACACATATGGGATTTTCAGTGTGGCCTCAACAAGACATGTTCTTAGAAATTCCACGGTTCGGGCTAAAGAATTCCATTTCAAATGAAGTAAATGGGTTCCCGGTAAAGTCAACATATTCGCTTAGAGGGCGGAGATGGATCGAGTTCCCACGAAAATTGGGTTGGCAAAAAGAAACATTCAGGTCACCTCTACCCTTTGTTCTTTATGTAATCAGTTTCAAGAGTCCACCGAGCACCTTTTAATATCTTGTGAAATTGCTCACATACTATGGTGTTTTATTAGCTCGTGGTGCAAAATTCCTCCCATATTTGCAATTTTCAATTCGTGATCTCCTAACTCTCTTCGTGAAAGAAAATAGTGGGAAATTCCAATTCATTCATGCGATTATCCTTACGGCTTGTTGGTGCTTATCGATAGCAAGGAACGAGGCATGCTTTAATGGTGTTAATCCATCAAGGCAACGACTAAATGAAGAGGTTAAGAGCCTGAGTTTTTTGTGGATTAAAAATCGAGCAATGCTTCAAGACTTAACATGGGAAGACTGGTGCGAGTTCAAGTTCTAAACGAGATGCAATCTCAAAGATTCTGTGCAACTTTGCAGCTCGGTGGAGTGCTGATACTGATCCTGGCTCTTGATATGGTCTATTTGCTGTTGTAATAATGTCCTAGGAATTTTTTTCCTAGGACATCTTAGGTTCTTTTCATCCATTTTAGTTCCCTCGTAGTAAAAATCCGATCATTTCTGGTGCTTAAGATCAGGTCAAGTATGGTGATTAAGATCAGGTATGTAAGATGTGTAAATGTAGCTCTTATTCCATTTTGTATGCAAATTATGTACTCTTATGAGTTATGACTATCTAGCATCTTGCTAGTAGTTTGTTGATAATATATATTACTGTCTTTTATTAAAAAAAATTAACAAAAACAATAATTGCCACTTGGTGAAACCCCCCATCTCACAGACTCACCACAATGTTTGACCAATATAGCATATATCTAGTGATGGAAAAAGGTACGTGGTGCCAATAAGTGAAAAAGATATTGGTCTAGATTTTCTTAAAGTGTCGTTACCATCATTTCACTCCCTTTTCTGTCCAATTTTCATCTGATTTCACTTTTGAAAGCTCATTCGGTCAAAAAGGAGGTTTTATAAGTTGCTTTCCATCTAACTCTTTTTTCCTATGAGCGGATTTGCTATACCCTGGATTATTGACCATGCATCACTATCATATCATTCCTTTTTTTTAAACCCCAAACTTCCTTCAATAATACTATAAAGCAATTTAAGGACCCACGGTATACTCTATAACCCATGGAGTCTTCCCCGGTTTTATTCACAGGTTTTGGATTCGACTCTTTGAGTGACAAGTCTGTAGAATTTTTTTTCTTCTGAATTCCCTAGTTAGTTACTACGCAAGTTTAGGCCCAAATCTAACGTTAAAAAGAAGGGTATCCAACCTTCTATGCATGATAAACTCAATTATCCCTTTCTATAAATCTCCTATGATCTTCAGTAGGAAGATACTCTAAAGATAGCTAAACTTGAATAATTGTTTTTCTTTTTCTTTTTTTGCCTTTTCAAGAAGTTATGAGAACTTAAAAACTAGAAATTGATAGATAAGGATAAAAGGCATTAACCCAAAACCACTTAGATTGATAAAAGTAATTCGTAGGAAGATAACGAGTGAAAGGCACCAAGGTTTTAGCCTTTTATGACATATCGAAATAAGCTCGTGTTAGTAGGATAACGAGTCAGAGGCACCAAGGTTTTAGCCATTTAGGACAAATCGAAACAAGCTAAGCTGATCCGTCAACATTTGTTTAGGAAAATCATAGGCTTTAGTATACTTTGAGATGATTTTTAAACCATTTGACTCATTCTGTTAGTTCAAACTTTTTTATTTTTTGTTTATATGCTTCTTTTGATACATATATACAGCATCTTTGTCATCGACATGAAATTGACCTTTAGTATGTTAAAATCATTTAATCCATTAGACTAACTTCAGATTCTGATCCAACTACATTCAATCCAACAAGAAAATAAAGAACAATGCTTCACTAGAAACCATGTAAAATAGATAAGTAGAAATCTTCAAATATGTACACTAATTAGACATCACTTTTGTCAATCCAACTTCATATTGGAGTTCAATACTAGCAAATATTTACAGAAGTTGCTTTCAAATTGCAACAATGTTAACATGAGTCATAAAAGATCATATAAAAGTGACTAAAGATAGGTAACTCCTTATATCATCATTGCTATTGGTTTGAAATTCTAGCAATGGATAAAGGAACCACTTAGCTACCAGATCTATGATTAAACAAGTATTACCAAAAGGGAGTTTAGTATTGGTGGTGCCCTTAAGAGTGGGATCTAACAAGGCCAAAGTTGCAAAAAGATTTGGACTTAAATAGGCCACTAAAAAGGGACTTAGTTGGAGAATCTTGAGAAACTTGGTTTGAATCTTCATAGTTGCCTTTCACTTTAAGTATCGTCTGCCCGATTTCTTTCCTAATAGATTCAATAATCTTGAGGTCTACCGGGTACCCTGAAGCATCTTGAACATAGAACGTATTCACGGCCTTGTTGTCACGGGTTGCCACCTGAGCTCTTGTGACAGTGAGGCTATTCTCACGGAAGATACGAGTCACATTTGACAGCAGCCCAACTCTGTCTGTTGTGCATAGCTCCAGCTTTAAGCCCTAAACGATTACAAAATACAATAGATTGAACGATCAGATCCATTCATGCAAATATATAGTTATTATAAATAAATGTCACAATCTTTACGTCTTACAGAAAACATTGACCATCACTAAAACCTAACACTTGATGTTTCATGAGACACCAAGTGACACCTAAAACGCTAGAAGTTAATTACATGTTTGCATTGTTGGGGATTTAAGATTTTGGAACATAATATGCACCACCATCTAAAATATCAATCATAATAACTTTATTTTATGAAATAACTTTATTTTATGAAATATTTTATTTTATTAAGTTAACAGACCAAGTAGGTCCATCCTTGACCCTAGTGGGCTATAACTTGAATAATAATAAAAATGAAATACAGAACAAAACAGAACACTGGATTGTTTCCTAATAAAATATGACATCAATCTGCATCAAAATTGACACTAATCTTTATCATAATCATTAAGAATCAAGTTGTAACAAGAAAACAAGAATTTGTGACAAAAAACATAATCAAACAAATTGAGACTAGTTTGATAATTATTTAGACATTTTCAAATCCCCACATTTCTCATTTAGACATCAGAAGAATCTTCACATTTCTCATTTTATATGGTCCCTTTGGAGCCAACCCGCCTTCATTGAAGGAGATTTAACTGGTTTTTATAGAAGGACGTTTTGCATAAATCCCGTGAATTATGAGACAAAATAATAATAATAATATTAAAAAAAAGTAGAGAAATTGATTGACACTTTGCTTAGTTACCTCAGACACTCTTCTTTCTATTGCTGCTTCAAGACACTGGATCACTCTTTGCCTCTCTGCATCTGATTTCACATGAGATCCATCAATATGTCTGATACAATATTCCTTCAAGAGAAAAACGAAACATAATCAGCATACATTTTGACAACAACAACAAAAAAAACCTATAAATTAAACCAATAAAATTTACATACATGATGAGCTTCGGGTCCTTCAGCATCAACATTCCCATGGAAAACGACATAGTCCATGTCGGTCAAAGTACAAATCGTATCAAACAAAAGTTTAGGCCGATCTTTACAACGAATAGTAACCACTGAACAATCTTTATCATACCAATCAACCACCTTCACGTCAGGCCTTGGTTTATCATCTAAACCATCATCATTACCCCTTTCATAATCTCGATCGGTAAACATCATTTGATGCAACCGTCTTTCAGTATGAGTAACACAATGAGCAATGCTAGTTTTCGCATCCCGCCCTTCATTGCTTCCTTTAAGCACATTGCATAGCATTTGCTTAATGGTATCAAGTCTTTCTTCATCACAAATGGCTGCACCTGTTTCTTCGTCCGTTACTTGCATTACTGATGCAGCTCGTCCGTTGTGCGTCCATAACTCGGCATTTGACACGTTACACTTAAAATGTGTAAGAACTGCACATAGTTCAGATAGTAATCCGGGACGGTCACTTCCTATTAGCTCTATCACTGTGTGGTCGTTTGACCCAATCGATGTCACCGATGTCATGAAGCTAGTCTCCGAGCCAAGTGACATACGAACGTAGTCCAAAACTTGTTCATCTATAATCTTGTTTCCTTTTTGATCAGTTACATTAAAGACTATACAAAAAAACAACAATTTAATATATATCACTCGAGTTAAAACTAACATCAAAAAGTTCCTTTCTCCTAACGATACAGAAAGTTCCTTGTTACCCCCTACCAATCATTATAGGTCGTGGGTTCAAGTTCCATTCAAGTATATGTGTGTGAATATTTGTCGTAACAAAATAAAAAATTCTATAAATTAAAACTAATACAATAACAATATATGATATATATATGAGTAATAATTACCATCCATGAACCAGCCTCCATCAGAGCTTATATAAGCTTTTGTTATGATAAAATTCAAATCAGTTAAAACTTGTACAACTTCCAAAAGTATTCCATGTTTATTTGCACTGTCCACCTGTTTGATATAATCAGTTATAATTATTCATAAACATATACTATTAAATATATATATATATATGCAAAAGAAAAAAGAGACAAGAATAACTACAAACTAACCGTAATAATGGTGGCATTTTGGCTAGAATCATTATCAATATCGACTCGAGGCGGATTCATTCGTCGAACAAACTTCTGATATTCGTCTTCCATGTTTCGAGAATAGCTCATATTACATGTCTCTAAGAAAATTTCATGAAACAAATTATTACAAGAAATAAAACCATAATAATACTAATACTAATGAAGATATGTAACAGGAATTAAAACCCCAGATGAATATTTATTAAAAGAAAGAAAACGCACCCATTAAAAATCTTGATGAGAAAGATATATTGTAACGGCAAAAGATATATGGATTTTTTGTGTTTATAAGAAAGACAATAAAGACTAAAAATATTAAAGATTCTGTTTCCTTTCTTAACTATTATTATTCGTATCTTGTTTTAATTTTATTTGTTTATTGGAATATATGTGGTAATTTGTATGTGTAAATATGGTATGTATTACACACACATGAAAGTGAAAAGAGTGTGTTTCTGTTATCTTGTATAAACAGTTTGCTTTTAAGTGCTTAAAATGGAAGTTCTCAAAAACCGGTAAATTTGTAAATAATGGCGGTGGATTGTCTTGGCGCATGTTAGAATTGGTTGAGATGTATGGCGTAGTTTAGTTGTTGCGGTGAAATCAGTTAATGAAAGGAACCGTAAAAACTCCCATGGCTTGTGGAAAGAGATGAAAGATATTTACCTATTATTATCATAACGGTTTTGGAAAACATACTAAGTGAATTGATTTTGGTAACCATACTAATCGTCATGTTCAAAGTCTTTTGCTAACTGATAAATTTTGTATAATCTGTTTAATTTGTTAAAACATATACAAAAATATTAAATTATGTTTACACGTAGTGAAGGTAATGTTCATATGATATGAACATATACAATATTAAGTATAACTTGATCTGTTTATATGTGAACAAATATACCATTCACATATGAACATATCAAGTTATAAGTTTTCATATTTCTTCTGATTCAAATGGTTTTCACATGAGTCTTTTCTCACTCTAAAGGATTAGAATAATGATAAATGAATATAGGGTTCTATTTTGAGAGTTATAAGCCTTTACGTTTATAGACGATTTAGAATTAGAATTTGAGACTCATGGTATACTTATTTGCTTACACCTTTAGATGTAAAGTTATTTGTTTAGGATGTGTTTAATAGTTATAGATGTTCATAGATTTACATTTAGCCTTTTATATGCCTTTTTATTTCACATATATATATATATATATATATATATACTTTAATACTTTATATGTTTTTTTTGCTTAAGTACTCTTTATGCCCATAACTTAGACCTACAAATCATGTTATTTATATGATTAAAATACATGTCAAAATGAAGCATGTACGTTTTTTTTCCTGTGTTGGCATACACTATATGTTTTCTTTTTTCCACAGACACACATACCAAAACTTGCATGTCACTTATATTTTTGCCTCACGTTTTGTCAGTGGTCTTTCTTAAAGCAATTTTTCTATCATCAAATAGAGGTATGATAGTCTATATCTCACCTCTTTCATGCCCATCTTTAACGAAATTGGATGTTGTTGTTTATTTTTGTTTAATATATAATATTTTTACACTCATATTCTAACAAAATAAACATTACACCTAAAGCCATGTTTGTTATTTTAAATATATTTTGTAAATTAATTAGAGCCTTAATAATAAGATGCATTTTATTATTATTACATATATTGAAATTAAAATATGATATAACCTGGCCACATGCTACAAAGTAGGGGTGAATAAATATTGAACCGACGATCCACATAATTGTTTTGGTATTAAAAACATTAAAAATGAAATTTTGTATATTATTTTAGGGTTTTGCTAAGGGCTGCCATTAACGTGAATAAAATAATTATAGTTTTACCATAAAATTAAAGGGTGGGCTTTTAATATTGAAGGTATAATTTTTTTTTATGCAAGTTATTGACAGCCCTAAGGGCTGTCATTAGAAAAATCCATTATTTTAATATAAAAGAAAAGGGAATATGAGTAATTAAGGCCTATGCTTATAATGAACACACTCTCTCTTCATCTTCACTGTCACATCAACACTATATAAGCATTTTCTGCCCAAGAACACTCCCTAGCTCCCTATAAGCCATCTTTTTCACCCCATCCTCAAATATTTTATTTTTTTTTATTATTTAAACACAAATTACATAAAAACTTTTTATTAATAAAATTAAAACATTACATTAATTTAAAATAAAACATTACACAAATAATAATAAAAAACATTACATTAATATAAAAAAAGACATTTCAATACTAATAAACTAGTCTTCATTGCTAAAATGCCCTACTCGTTCATTAAAGATTTACGATAATTCATAAGGGCTTTCACTTCTTTCCTCGGCAAACCATCCGGAACTGAATTCTGAAGAAATTGGAACGCCTCCATAACTTTCCTTTGGAGCCGATCTTCGTCCTTTTTCTTCCTGTCTTCTTCAACTTTTTGCCGATCTTCTTCAATTATTGCCAACGCTTCTTCTTGCATCTTCACCATTTTTTCTAGTTTTTGTAGCGCGTCATTACTCGAATATTTTTTGGAAGTTGCATTCGATGAACTACCAGTTTTCTTGCTAACGTTACGACCTGATGCTTTCCTAATGGGCTCGTCTACAAATAACTGCTCCATATCCGGTGTCATACTCGGGTTCGCAAGCGGCGTCGGCTCGTCGTCATTCAAATCTACGAACGGAGCCGTCCGTTTTCCTATCACATCGTGGTCATCCCAAAACTGGAAAATATTTAAGCACCTGATAACAATGCTCGTACCCGAATCGAGTTCCATACTCTTTTTTGAATTGTGATACACAGCGTCATAAACATGTTTCTCGTCGGCACCGCTTTGTCGCCCTAGTTCGCTAAGTTTTTCTAAAAATCCCCCGAACTCCTTTTGTCTCTTTTTTTGATATATATTGTTCCATTTTTCTTGAAGTTGACTTTTTGCATGTGCGTCGTCAACCGTATCCTTGTTGAACAATCTAACTATGGTACCCCAAAAAGTTGCGTCCGTTTGGTTGTTCCAGATAACTGGTTCTTCAAAAGCCGCGACCTAACATCTCGACAACAATAAACTTTCGTTGTCAGTCCACAACCTTTTTTGCGAAATTTCCTTCATCTTTTTTCTCTTGGTCTGGATCAGCTTTTCATATTCGTCATCTGTCGAAGCGACACTAGTTACCTTGCGTTGTTTCTCGGTTTCATCATCGATATTAAGTGGTGGAATATTTTGTTGTTGTTGTTGTTGTATCCAATTTTGTTGAAATTGTTGCCAATCACGGGGATCGTTGAATTCTGGCGAATATGGAGGAAAACCGATTTGATTATAAAACGGTTGTGAATATGGATTTACGTGGATTGGTGGCGGACCCATATTGATTGGTGATGAAAAGTTGCTCGTTTGACCTTGCGGATTTGATTACGACATTGCCGGTGATAGTATGCCGAGTAGGCTTTGAAATATATCCGCATCACTACTTCGAGATGGTTGGTTTTGGTTGTTTCGTTTCGACACGGTAGTGTTTGTTAGAATTAGTGATAGTATGGAATGGTTTGAAATGAATTGTTGTGAATTGAAATGTTTGTGTTGTTGTTGTTTAAGTAAAGGTAAAAGGTTAAAAACAAAAACAAAAAAAATTGGCTACTAGCTATTTGATTTTTTTATATAAAAAGGTGTGATTATTTTTTCTGACAGTTACCTCGCTCTCATGGACCCACTTCCTTCGTCGACCTCGTCGATCACTCGATGGCACCCAAGACGACGCACCCATGATGCGGCGATGTCTATAGTGTCGTGAGGTGCGTCGAAGACGTTCTCACGACGTCCTATAAGCACCAGCCTAAATGAGTCTCATTTGTTTTATTAAAAAAGGAATTCTATGATTTTTTAAAGGCCACTTTCTACGTATCTTTATATAAACCCATAATTGTTTTGTTAAACTCATAACCCTCAAACAAAAACTACAATCACTTTCATATTCATTCCTTCATTCCCAAACCCATGTATCAAACACACCCTTAATCAAGGTTCCTCACGTTAAGGTTATCAGATGAGGTTTAGTAGGTTTTTAAATGGGTGATGATCCGTACATCATTATTTTTTTAACCGTACACCATTAAACATGCTTAAAAGTGTTGTACTGTACAATAATGTAAAACATATTTGGTAATATACGGTTAAAAATTGATGGTTTATGGATCACCACCCTTTTTCAATAGATGCCAATGAGTTCAAGAAAACATCGGCTATTGTTTATCATGGAGTAGTCCAATCTAAGTAGGTAATAATGTTTCATGGATCGAGGTTTCCAACCATGTTAGTCAAGTGGGCTTCTTTTCCAGTGTGAATGTGTTAATTAAGTTCATTGAATTAATGTATTTTTTTTTTTTTAGATAATAAAATTATACCTCATTAATTTTTAATGAAAAATCTCACAAGGTGGAGCCGGGTTTCGAACCCCCGTCTGTGGGTCAAATCCCCTTGCCTCCTCACCAGTTCCCATGCAATTGTCAATTGTGTTAGGCCTTATTGACATTCATGCATTTTACTTTATAATATATATTTATATAGGTTCTGGTTAAAACTAGATCGATGCCCGCGATGCGGCGGCGATGGTGGTTGCAGCGGTGTGGTGGTGGCGGCTGTGGCAGTGGCAGTGGCAGTGGCAGTGGCAGCGGCGACTGGTCTGGGGGCGCCGGTGGTGGTGTGGTGGTAAATGTAAAAGTAATTGATGTAGAAAGGGTAATGTAGTTATTTTAAGGGTTGAGGGATATATATTGTAAATTATTTCATTAAGGGTATTATAGGTATATTAGGTGGAGATGTTTAAATTAGTGAATAGAAGTAAGGGGTAAAATAGAAAGATCTAGAGGTTTTTTTGAGAAAATGAAGGGAGATGTTCTATTTTATTAAGGAGTATAGATAATATAATATAATTGGATAATTATGGAAACTTAATCTAATGAAGTACTACAAATTATTAAGTCCTTCCAAAAATAAGTAAGTTTAACGTAATTTTAACTAAATTAATCAGTAAACACGCTTTGTCATGAAAATGGTAAAGAAAGCGACACACGTCAATCAATACAAAGTAAGCATGTTGTTTACTTGGTTACGTAAGTATGTTATCAAATATATACTATCATTTACAGTTATGTATTCAAATTCAACGATATGGTATGGTCTTATTGATTTTTTTATTTATTTAAAGTTAGGAATAAATTATTATTGCCATTAAAAAATGCAAAAGAATATTTTATTAATGCAAGTTTTGTTTGATTGGATTGTTACATATAAATCACGTTCTAGCAATAATTTATTTGCGTACGTGTCTATCCCTTCCGTTGTTATTATACTAATAATTTGAGAACTAACACTAACAAATTATCAAAATTTTACTCTAATTCAAAGTGAAAACAAGGTTGTGACTCCATGGTCTAATACTTGAACTCCAAGTTAACATCCTACTCTTTCTTTTTTCTTTTTTTTGAAGGGAGAAAGGTATATTATTAAAATAAACTTCTAGCGAGTCGATCGTTAGGAAGTCGCAAGAGTATAAAAAATATATACAAGATAAAACTTACAAAATTGATGAAAAAAACTTATGAAGAAGCAAAAAAAAAAATCCCCGAAATTAGGGGCTAAACTACCGGTTGTCAATCTAGCTTGTTTTCGTTGGTAACCCAAACTGATCACCCAGATCAATTTGAGACACCCGAGTAAAACTATCAATTTTATCTGCTTAATTAATTTGGTTAATAACCAATGTTTAATGTTTGAGCCCATGGCCTCTTTGACTTTCATGCCCTCCTTGACAGCCTTAGGTGTAAGCGTGTAGCTTAATTAGGCTAAAATATGAGTTGGTTATGTGTATGTAGGAAGCCGACTTGTGAATGCATTAATATTGTTTTTATTTCTTGTACGTCTTGGAATCGCCCGATTGATGCACATTTCTAGCGGTCAAAATATAGACGTACGTTTCCGGCCTATACAACAAATTACGTACCATCTAATCGCAAAACGGGGCAAAACTATGTTTAGAATTACACGATAATATATTTGGACACTTGGTTACTATAATTAATTTTCCGAAGAAACACACACTTACTTTTGACTACCCCTAAACTCTAGAACAACCGAATCATTCGTGTTAATTAGTTTGAATCCGTTATTTCAATTTACGATTTACAATTCCGTCTCTACTTATAAATTATCTAAATTGCATACACTAATTAAAAACTATTCCTATCTATATCTATCATCGATATTTACTATAAACAAACTAACTGATTAAATGATTAATTTATATAGAAAACAAAGTGAAAAAAACTACTAGTACAAATTAAAACATGACATATATATATATATGCCAAATTTATTTGAAAAAGAAACAAGGTAGATAAATGTAATTATCTATTTATCTTCATGTTATATACGTTAATAATAATGTCATGTATGTATTACCTACCAAAAATAGAAGTTGATGTTATTAATAATAATTAGCATGTAAAAACCATGTTCATACAAAAATTAAATTCACGTAAACATGTCACCATCTCTGTCCCCCATTCTCACATTATTATGGTGCAAGATTAATTCCCAATCCTTTTTTATTTATTATTATCTTCTTCCTCATTGACACACAAACCCTAAATTCTTATTTTATAAAAATGTTTATATAAACCAATATATTCTCCCTAAATTTTATGCTTTTATCATTTCATTATTTTATAAATTATAATAATAATAATTATTCAATTAGTTGATTCAACACAGGTCCATTTTCTCTCTCCATCTCTTGCTGCATGTGATTTGTTTTTTTTTTTTATTCATTTATATATTATATATATGTATATATAATATATGTATATGTGTGTGTATATATGCATATATGTAATCTGTATCTATATGTCTTGTTTTGTAGGGCTGTGATTCAACAGAGATTGCGTAAGTTCAAATCAATTTATTCCGCGCTCCGACAGACATATGCCGGTTGGCGTTTTCGAGTAAAGTTTTTATTTGCATATATAATAATAATAATAATAATAATAATAATAAAATATGTATGTATATATATAGCGTTATTGATGTTATGAATAGATTATGAAACAGAGTGAGTTAGAGTTTCGTGTTTCGAAAGTTGGATTATATAGGATTAGGATTATAGAATCAAGCATGTGATAAGTTAGATTGTTATTTTGGCGAACAAATGAGAATTACATAATGAGTGGGATAAGAAAGTTGTTTAACTCATATATATGGATTCACCGGAGAAACAGTTAAGTAATCTGATAGGTAATTTGAAATCGTGGATCCCTCGGCGGAGTGAGCCGGCTAATGTGTCGAGGGACTTTTGGATGCCCGATCAGAGTTGCAGGGTATGTTACGAGTGTGATTTACAGTTTACGTTGTTTAACAGAAGGCATCATTGTAGACTTTGTGGAAGAGTTTTTTGTGCTAAGTGTACTCATAATTGGATTCCGGCGAGATCTAGTGATCAAGACATAGTTAGAGAGGATACGGAAAAGATCAGGGCGTGTAATTATTGTTTTAAGCAATGGCAACAAGGCAGATTAGCTGCCTCTGTTGATCATGGGGTTCTTGATTCCAGTTTGGATCTTAGTACCTCACCGTCAGCTGTTAGTCTTATTAGTACTAAATCTAGCGGCACTGCAGACAGTAGTGGCATTACCTTTGCATCTGTGTCGCACTCGGGTTATTCTTATAATCATAGCCATTACCCTCCTGGATACGGGTCACACCAGTCTGTGGTAATGGAGTCGAATTTAGACGAGCAAAATGAATTAGCAAAAAGGAGTGATGAATTGCTTCTTGATGTGGCTGCTCAGTCTCCTGACCATTTTGGTGTTTACGTTAACAGGTTTCCTTCTTCGTAAAACATGATTGCAGATATATTCTTTTTCAGTTCTTCATCTTATTGTCAGTTAATTGCGCTTGTGTTTTATTGTCGTCAGGGATGATGACTTTGACGAAGAATATGCTTATCAGCTAGCTACCGGTGGAAGACATATTTTGCAGATTGAAAATGGGTATTATGATGAATCAATGTTGGATGACATGGATACTGACTATGAATCTCAAAAAGGGCATCCGGATGGACAAGCCACTGATGCAAAAAGTGAAAGTAGTTGCTCCTTACAAGATGTTCAACAGCTTGAGAAAAAGGAGGATACAAATGATGTTAGTGATGAATGTGAAGCTTCTTCCTCAATATATGTTGCACAAGATGTCCCTGAGCCTGTGGATTTTGAGAACAATGGGGTCCTATGGTTGCCTCCTGAACCAGAAGATGAAGAAGATGAGAGGGAAGCTCTTTTATTTGACGATGACGATGACGATGACAATGGGGATGCTGCTGGTGAATGGGGATATCTGCGTTCTTCAAGCAACCTCGGAAGTGGAGAGTGTCGCAGTAGAGACAGGTCAAATGAAGAGCACAAGAAAGCGATGAAGAATGTAGTGGATGGGCATTTCAGGGCTTTAGTATCGCAGTTGTTGCAGGTTGAGAACCTGGTTGATGAGGAAGAAGACGATAATGATAGTTGGTTAGAAATAATTACATCGTTGTCTTGGGAAGCTGCGTCGTTGTTAAAACCAGACACTAGCAAAGGTGGCGGGATGGACCCAGGAGGATATGTCAAGATAAAATGTTTAGCTTCTGGGCGTCGTTCTGACAGGTTGGCATTTTGGTGGTCTAACATACTTTCTAGTTTTCTGTTATTATGATATTAAGTTTTTATTTTTTCTTTCTTTTAGTATTGTGGTGAAAGGAGTCGTTTGTAAGAAAAATGTGGCTCATAGACGGATGACATCAAGAATAGAAAAGCCTCGTTTCTTAATTCTTGGTGGGGCTCTCGAGTATCAGCGTGTTTCTAATCACCTGTCAAGTTTTGATACTCTATTGCAGCAGGTTTCAATTTTTCTTTTATAATAAAACTTTTACGATTTAAAAAATGATAGCTTTAGACTTATGGTATAGTCTGTGTCTAGGAAATGGATCATCTAAAGATGGCTGTGGCAAAGATAGATGCACACCATCCAGATGTCCTTTTGGTTGAGAAATCAGTGTCACGGTATGCACAAGAATATCTTCTTGCGAAGGACATATCTCTTGTTTTAAATATCAAAAGGCCACTTCTGGAACGAATAGCGCGGTGCACTGGGGCTCAGATTGTTCCTTCAATTGATCATCTCTCGTCTCAGACATTGGGATACTCAGATTTGTTTCATGTCAAAAGGTTCCAGGAAGAACATGGAACCGCTGGACAGGGTGGGAAGAAGCTTGTGAAGACACTGATGTACTTTGAAGGGTGCCCGAAGCCATTTGGTTGCACTGTAAGTGATTCCCATTTATTAAAAACTAAAAGGTAGAGAAGACTGGTTTTTTAACCATTACCTAGGTAGCCTAGTGGTCGGGTGTCTTGATGTCCTCAGTACCTCACAAGAGGTCCCAGGTTCAAGTGTTTCTGGGTAAACACTTGGGTGGCCAGGGAAAGGGTTTGGAAATGGTCACGGTGAAACCCCGGCTAGGGCGCATACATTTGAGTCAATGACCCGCCCTTCCTGGGTAACTTGAACATGGAAATCCTCCTCCGTTTAGTTGTTTCGAAAAGACTGGTTCTTTGAGTTTTATATTGCTTATAGATATATGTAATGGTATTTTCAGATATTACTAAGAGGTGCGAGTGGCGACGAACTGAAGAAAGTAAAGCATGTTGTTCAGTATGGTGTTTTTGCTGCTTATCATTTGGCTTTGGAGACTTCTTTTCTTGCTGATGAGGGAGCTTCATTGCCTGAGCTTCCCTTGAATGCTGCACTAACTGTGGCACTTCCTGATAAATCATCAAATATTGAGCGGTCAATTTCAACGATTTCTGGTTTTACAGGCCCCGTGAATGATAAAGCTCAGGTTTATCAACCCTACACCGAGACACACAATGTGTCCATGTCAGAAATGTTCTCTTCTATCATCAACCACAAGTTGGAAGGCGGCCCAAATGTGTCAAAGGCCAGCTCATTCTTGACTTCTGTTCCTTCAAAAACAAATGTTCCGGAAGGTACTGGTGGAGATCCCGCTCCTTTTAGGGCACCAAGCGGTTTGTCTAAGGTGGTTACTTCTACATCCAACGGTTTTGAGCCTCCTCTGGCTCAAGGAGATGATAGTAAGTGTACTACTGGTGTGGACCATGTTACTTCAGATGGATTATCTCTGCAGTTGGATGGAAAGAATGGGAAGGAGGATGCTTCCAGTTCAAAGGAAGAGTTCCCCCCTTCACCTTCAGATCACCAAAGTATTTTGGTTTCCTTGTCATCCCGGTGTGTGTGGAAGGGAACTGTTTGTGAGCGGTCCCACCTGTTTCGCATAAAATATTATGGCACCTCTGATAAACCACTTGGCCGCTTTCTCCGCGATGATTTGTTTGATCAAGTAAGCCAACCTTCTATATATATATATATATAAATATGTATGTATGTATGTGTGTGTGTGTGTGTTTGTTTGTCTTGGCTTATAGAAAGCTTTTTGGGCAGGGTTATAGATGCCGATCATGTGAGATGCCATCAGAAGCACATGTACAGTGTTACACTCATAGACAAGGAACCCTGACCATATCTGTTAAGAAGTTGCCTGAATTTCTGTTGCCAGGCGAAAAGGAGGGTAAGATTTGGATGTGGCACAGGTGTTTAAGATGTCCCCGGACAAGTGGCTTCCCTCCTGCAACTCGTAGAATAGTGATGTCAGACGCTGCATGGGGTTTGTCCTTCGGGAAGTTTTTAGAACTCAGTTTCTCAAACCATGCGGCTGCCAGCAGGGTTGCCAGCTGTGGTCATTCTCTGCATCGGGATTGCCTTCGCTTTTATGGGTACTTTTGCTTTAAAACCCTTGATCTCTTTTTCTGTATGTTCAATATCGTAAACTTATGGCTGCATATGCAGGTTTGGGAAAATGGTTGCTTGCTTTCGTTATGCATCTATTGATGTCCATTCTGTCTACCTTCCTCCTCATAAACTTGAATTCAAATATGAGAATCTCGAGTGGGTTCAATATGAAGTGGACGAGGTTCAGAGCTATTATGTTACATCAGTTTTTTTATTGCATTAGGTGAAATATGGCATGCTAAATGTATGCTTTAACAGGTTATTCGCCGCTCAGAGCTATTATTTTCAGAGATTCTGAACACTCTGAGCCATATGGCAGATCAGAGATCTGTGACAGGGTTAGCTAATGGTAGCCTGAAAATGCCACAATCTAGACAGCAAATAGCAGATTTGGATGTAATGTTGCGAAAGGAAAAGTCAGAGTTCGAGGTGACCCCTGTGCCCACACTTTGTCATTAGAAATCAGTTCTCTAAAGCTATTAACTTTGTGTTACTATTGCAGGAGTCACTGCAAAAGATTTTGAACCACGAGGTGAAAAGTGGGCAGCCTATTATTGATATTCTTGAGATCAATCGCCTGAGGAGGCAACTTCTGTTTCAATCTTATGTGTGGGACCACCGTCTCGTATATGCATCTAATGCTGATAGCAATAGCCCACGTGCCTATCTAAATGATTTGGAATCAGAGCATGATGATAAACTCAATGAAGCGTTTGTTGACTCGAAGTCAACTGTTGATTCATGTAATGTTTCAGACGTTGGTGAAAACGAAACAAGTGCTGACATTAGTAAAGATAGGAAAGTGGATGAAAATCCAAGTCCAATGGAAGAAAACGAGCCCTCTGATTCACTAATATCGAATGTAAGTGTGCGCCGGGCTATATCTGAAGGAGAGTTTCCAGTTATGGCAAGTTTATCAGACACTCTTGAGGCTGCCTGGACAGGGAACCACCCAGAATCTTCTGTATTATCTGATTTAGACGTGAATGATCCTGATAAACTGGAAAAGGGAGACCGTATGGAAGAATCTAAGACATCATCACTCTTATCCCCTGTATTATCCACCAAAGGATCTGAAGCCATGGAAGATTCAACGAGCTGGTTAGGTATGCCGTTTCTCAACTTCTACCGTTCTTTAAACAAAAACTTTTTAGCAACTTCTCAGAAACTCGACCCACTCAATGGGTATAATCCCGTCTACATCTCCTCCTTTCGGGAATCAGAACTCCAACAAGGTGGGGCCAGGTTGCTTTTAGCTGTCGGAATCAACGACACTGTTATACCTGTGTATGATGATGAGCCCACGAGTATCATATCCTATGCGTTGCTTTCACCTGATTATATTTCCCAAGTGTCTGGTGAATTTGAGAGACAAAAAGAAGGCGGGGAATCTATTTCTTCTTCACAGTCTGTTGATGCATCATTGTTTCGGTCATTTAGCAATGCTGATGGGATGTCAATGGAATCTCTTAAAAGTATTGCGGATGATGGTATTTTATTGATGTCAGGATCACGTTCCTCATTAATGTCGGATCCTGTGTCACAAACAAAATCGTTGCATTCCAGAGTTGAATTTACAGACGATAGTCCTCTTGGTAAAGTAAAATACACAGTGACTGCTTACTATGCGAAGCAATTTGAAGCATTGCGGAGAATATCTTGCCCTTCTGAAATGGATTATATAAGGTCTCTTAGCCGTTGTAAGAAGTGGGGAGCCCAGGGTGGTAAAAGTAATGTGTTCTTTGCAAAAACATTAGATGACCGGTTCATAATTAAACAGGTTACAAAGACAGAGCTGGAGTCCTTTATAAAATTTGCTCCTGCTTACTTTAAGTATCTGTCTGAATCAATTGGGACTGGAAGTCCTACATGCCTGGCAAAGATATTGGGCATTTATCAGGTACTTTTATAATTTATACTCTAGTTTGTTACGCCTTACCTGATTTGGTTTTTATACGTTCTATTTTGTTGGAATTTATGTGAAGGTTATCACTAAGCATGTGAAAGGTGGGAAAGAAATGAAAATGGATGTGCTGATTATGGAGAACCTTTTGTTTGGAAGAAATTTAACACGGCTTTATGACCTTAAAGGATCATCAAGATCACGTTATAACCCTGATTCCAGTGGAAGCAACAAGGTTTTACTAGATCAGAATTTGATAGAAGCAATGCCAACTTCTCCTATTTTTGTCGGCAACAAGGCCAAACGATTGTTGGAACGAGCTGTCTGGAACGACACTGCTTTTCTTGCTGTAAGTTTCCTTTTTGATCTTGCGGATCAATTTTTATATTTGTCTCTTGTTATTCTTGTAATAATGAAGTTCCTAAATCTATCATTGCAGTCGGTTGATGTAATGGACTATTCTTTGCTGGTTGGGGTAGATGAAGAGAAACACGAACTTGTTCTAGGAATTATCGACTTCATGAGACAATATACATGGGACAAACACCTGGAAACATGGGTAAAGGCTTCAGGTATTTTGGGCGGACCCAAGAACGCGTCTCCAACAGTAATTTCACCAAAGCAGTACAAGAAAAGATTCAGGAAAGCCATGACAACCTATTTTTTGATGGTCCCTGATCAATGGTCTCCTCCTACTCTTATACGTAGCAAGTCACAAACAGATCTATTAGACGATAATAATAGCCAAAATGGGACTTCTGCTGCTGCTGTTTTTGATTGATGTTGTATGTCAGTATGGGCTTGCATTGTATATTTCAAATCTATTTCCGTTTCTGGTTTCACTCCCTTCTAAAGTTCCGAAAAATTCAGTGTTCATCTTTTAGCTGGGAATTCCGTTGTTAATGGTGGCTAACAGGCAGAAAGAAATATAGCTTCATAGCCATGGATGTTCATCTGGAGGTATTGTTTTAGGGGGTTGAGGGTCTGTTATATTGCTCAATTATTTAACCTTGCAAATATATTTTTGTAAATTATGATTTCCTTGTATGTATATCAAAATGATGCATTTGCATTTGTCAAATTTCATTTGTTGTAGTTAGTAGTATGTCATTGATTTTCAAGATTCAATGCATATCCATAAATATCTTTGTTTTTTTACTTGTTCATTTTTGGGACCTTAAATCTATTATTATTATTATTATTATTATTATTATTATTATATATATAAGGTCATTATTATGCTTTCCTACTATACATAAAGAAATGTAATTGGCCCACATAATGGGGTTATTGACTTATTGCTATGGTTCTCTATGAACCCATGATAGTGGTATAGATGGAAAACGAAACGAAAACCTGCGAAAACGATAAACGAAACTATGAACTTTTATTTCGCTATCAAATTTATTCATACACAAACTATGCAGTTGTAGAGAAACAGACATATATGTAGATACACATCATATACACACATATATATATATATACATATTTTAGTCACATACAACCGTTCTATATATGTTGCATGAATACATACATGTGTGCATAAAAGAATTTACAATGATGTTTTTCATCATGTCAGATCCATTATTTAATCAAGATGGTTTCTCCCTCCATCTCACTATATTTATATGTAAGTTAGAACTGTGTTTGACAACCATGGTTAGTTGACTTTACCACCATCTGTAACTTGAAGTAGACTTCTTTTAAGAAGATCTACGATATCTTGATCAACTCTGTCAAAAATATCAAACAATTGTATAAAATCATTACAAAAAGTTGTAAATACAAAAAAAAAATAAAAAAAATTGTACTTTTTTAAAGAAAGTTTAATTACCGTTGATAACAAGAAAATCTTGAAGCACCTTGATGAAGTCGAGGACCTTCATCAAATCCTTCACATGTTATCTCACCTTTATCATCCATATAACATACTATTCCTCTAGATTTGTCTTCAAAAACCTATAAACAAAAAAGGGTACGTATAGTAGGTCTTTTTTATAATTTATTTGGTCTATATATATTTATTTATTTATATATAGAGTAATTATTATTATAACAAATCGTTCGTCATTTTCTCACAGCATTTTGTATGGATAAGACATGAATAAGAGTGAAAAGTGAAGAAAGCATACCGTTTGTATCTTGATGGGTGAAGATCCAACTTGAATGAGAGATGAAGATGTGTTATGGGAGTCTCTTTTTGCAAGCATTAACACTCTTTTTGATGTTTTCTTGATGGGATTACTACTAGGAGCATGGTGGATCAAGAACATGGGTGATGAAGTGATGCTTGTAGCCATATATGTTTTCAAGAAAGTTGTTTGGAAGAAAGATATATTATAGAGTTAAGGAGACAAAACTAAAAGAGTATGTGCTTGGCTTCCACTATATATTAGGAAAAAAATGGAAACTTTTTTTTCTTCTTTAATTTATTTGATTTCTAGTGGTTTGCCATGATTAGGTAGCAAGGTTATAGTATTAGAGAAGACGTTAAAAGATTAATATTGCTAACATACTAGTCTCACTATAATTTATTTTTTTTCCATTTATTTACATATTCAGTTAACATGAATAATTTATAAAATTTTGTCACGCTTATAAGTGTGTAGAACTATATTAAATTAAAAGTTTACACTTTTATGTGTGTAAAAATAGGTATGATAGACTACAAAAGTCCACACTTAAAAATGTGTAGAAATTTATTCACACTAAAAAGTGTGGAATTTTAAAAATTCAAAATTGTAACTGTAGACTTTCATATTTAATTTGTCACACCACTTTTATCCAGACTAACTATTAATTTGTCACACATTTAAGTGTGAATATATTATAAAAAAAATGTGTGAATAAATGACTAATTTTTTGTAGTGGATCTAGGGGTGTTTGGGATTACGTTTTGAAATTAGATTTTGCGCTTTGTTTTGAAAAAAACATGTCCTTACCAGCTTTTTCAAAACTGCGTTTTTTCTCTAATTAAACGCAGATAATCACTTTTATAGCCACACACTTTTTCTGATTATTTGCGTTAATGCAATAATTAGATAAATCATTTATAATGCAATTCCAAACACCTCCTATTAATACTCGTACGA
>JAOXNX010000026.1:26721643-26738524 GCA_028566075.1 Solidago caesia | reverse complement strand
AAAGATGCACTAACAGCCATAACAACTAAATTAAGTTCTCAAGGCAGGCTGAATTGAAATGTATTTTTACGGAATACATTGCTTTCGGTCTCTAACTATTTATAGAGTTTTAATAGAACTATAATTCTCATGCATCCTAAAGCACAACTACGTACATTCTCAATCAACTTGACGTACTATGACAAATACTTGGAATTTGTTTGTGTGGTTATCAAAATGCTTAATTAATTAAAAAACAAATTTATGCCATTTATAAATGTGTAAATGTTTAGTTGGATATTGTTAAGGCTTTGGTAGTTGTGATAAGATTTGATGATTAACCCGGATTGATTAACGAGTCAAAACGGATTAACATAGAAATTAATCGAACGGATTTGAGTCAAAGCCCATTTCACTTTGACTCAAATCCGTTCGATTAATTTCTATGTTAATCCATTTATAAATTTATGCCATTTATAAATGTTTTATGCAGAGGGTGATGGTATTCGAATGGGGTCCTGTGGGCTTTTTCCTTGATCGTCTACTCAGCATTAGATATAGCATGGATCAGTAAAGACAACCGACTACTAAGTGGGCCTTTACTTTTGGATGGTGAAGGGCGTGCTCTATTCGATAGTTAACGTTAAAAAAATAAACACAACATGTTACCAAAACCAATAATAGAATTAGTATGGAAGTAAAATTACTATTTTTTTACATATAAGTAAATCCCAATTACTTTAAATTTCTACAGGAGCCCAAAAACAAGATAATATTATATAGATTTAATTACACTTTTGGTCCCTGGGGTTTATCCAAAATTCCAGGTTACAACGGCTTTCCGAAATTATGTTTTTGATCCCTAACTTTGTATCTCCGCCAACAGTTTTAGTCCACGCCATTAACGTTCATTAAATTAAACCTTTAATTAGGTCATATGCAAAGCACATGAGGACATATAAGTCTTTGTACATTTTTAAGTAAAGATAGGAATGAATATATATATATATATAATATAAAATAAATGGGGTTGTTTGCTTGTTCCCATTAAGAAGAAAAGGAAATGAGAAATAAAAGAGAAGGAAAGTCTAACCATATAAGACAAATAGCTAATTGCAAAAATATTAAAGTGTCTCGCTATTTTCATGTGCGCCAATTGCCTTTGGAGTCGTCCTAATTGCCTCCGGGGTCATCCTAATTGTCTGGCCCACCTAGGGTCGCCCCAATTGAGGGGTGAAAATAAGAGGCCTCATATAAAAAGACTGAAATACCTTCATGTGCTTTGCATGTGACCTAATTGACAGCCTAATTTAACATCCGTTAGTGATGTGGACTAAAAATGTTGACAGAGTTCCAAAGATAGGGATCAAATACGTAATTTCAGAAAGTTATGGATGACATCTGAAATTTGATGTAAACCTTAAGGACCAAAAGTGTAATTAACTCTATTGTATATCATGTATTGGCACTCGGTTTGCTTTTTTTCCAAGAAAGCTAGTTAATAAATATCCCCTTCTTCTTTCACCATCTCAGGCGAATAACAAAAACAAAACGATATGCCGACAGACATTGAAGATGAGATCAAGGACGAGAAGAACCCCAGACCACTTGATGAAGACGATATTGCTCTCCTTAAAACTTATGTAAGCCAAAATAAATAAATAAAATCCCCCTCTTTTTTTTTTAATTAAAAAAAAAACCCTAATTGCTTCTGGGGTTAGCTTTAATTGCTTTATTTTAGTATTATGTTGATTAAAAATGGGATCTTTAATTAACTGATGTTGTTTATTATTAAGTTAGATCTTAGAAGATATTTAGGGTTTTGGGTTACTGAATAAATGTCTTGATTCTATATATACAGATATATACATACAGAATATATAGATACAAAATATTATATGAGTTGGATTAATCAAGAGATTTACAGATTCATATATATTATGCATAATTAGAGATTGTGAATCTTCTTAAGTTTAAAGGTTTATATTTTTACCAAAAACTTTAATGGAAATTTCAAAGCTGTTGAAAATTTTGTCTGACTTGTTTGAATCGAATTCAAGTTTTTGATGAGATTTTACGGTTTTTGTCGTATATATTATTGTAGTTCTAAGGTGGAGTTAACTTTATGTTAGCTATAGGTATTTGTTTCTCTACTTGGCCTTTTAAGTGTTTTGAGAGCTTTTGGTTCTTTGTTAAGCGATTTAGAAAATATTTAAGTATCAGTGTGCAGTTAAATTCATGTTTGGGATTGTGTATTAAGGTTATTTGCTTATTATTGCTTTTTGATACGACAGATAAGCAGTTTTGAAAGCTTGAAAAGCTTTTGATTTTTGTTGTTATATTTAGGCAGTTTTGAATGAGTAGTTTGGGAATTGCTTTTCCAAAAAGTATATATATATATATATTTGCTTATATGAATTTCTATTATTTACCTCTTGAATCCTTTAGTTAGAAGAATTGGTAAACTAAACAGTTAGATTGCCAACCTGCTGCTTATGAGCTTATTTGATTATTGTGCAAAATTGTGTTTTGTTACTACTGATTATGTGCTCCTGCCTGTATTAAGAAGCATAAGCAGTTTAAACAAGCAATCACAAATACCCTGTAGCTATTAAGAAAGTTAGAAAGCTTTTAGTTATTTAAAGTAGATGAAAGTCAAGGCTTTGTAGCTTAACGCTTGTATGGACGCCTTTTTTCTCAATCTTTCAAGGTTTCCTCAAACATATTTCTGTTTGTTTGTAGATTGATAGCATAGTTTATTTGGTGATATGTATCTTCTATGTTTGGTACTCTGTTACCCTGCCATAAACTAACACAAAGTAATGATGTATGCACAGGGATTGGGACCCTATTCGACCAGCATCAAGAAAGCTGAGAAGGATGTAAAGGATATGGCCAAAAGGATCAATGATTTGTGTGGTATTAAGGAGTCAGACACTGGTTTAGCTGCACCTAGCCAGTGGGATCTTGTTTCAGATAAACAAATGATGCAAGAGGAGCAACCTCTTCAGGTTCGGATTGTTTTCTAGTTATTGAAAAAACTTTCTTTTTACCCTTTCTCTTATCTTCGTCACAAATACTGTTCCATTTTGGCAATCAGGTGGCTAGATGCACAAAGATAATTAATCCAAACACAGAAGACGCAAAATACGTTATAAATGTCAAACAAATTGCAAAGGTATGCACTTGCAAATGTGAATTTATTTTCTCTACTAGATTTGAGACTTTGATTAAGTATATATTTTCTATTTCATCTGATATTCGGTTACTATCTATTTTCAGTTTGTTGTTGGGTTGGGTGACAAAGTGTCACCTACTGATATTGAAGAAGGCATGCGTGTTGGGTAGGTTACGGTGCAAATGTTTTAGTTTAAACCTATGCTTATTCAAGAAGTAGTTACTGATGTTGGTGCTTAAAATTGCAGTGTTGATCGGAATAAATACCAGATTCAGATCCCACTGCCTCCTAAGATTGATCCTAGTGTGACAATGATGACGGTGGAGGAAAAACCTGATGTGACATATAATGATGTCGGTGGATGCAAGGAACAGATCGAAAAAATGAGAGAGGTAACAATTGTTACGGTTGTCTCATTATGTGCATTAATTTATCTTGTGTTTATTTTTTCTAGGATTGTCTGTATTATATCTTTTCTGTGTGAGTGCAGGTCGTTGAGTTACCCATGCTCCACCCTGAGAAATTTGTCCAGCTTGGAATCGATCCTCCCAAAGGTGTTCTCTGCTATGGCCCACCTGGAACTGGCAAAACGCTTTTAGCCAGAGCTGTTGCTAATAGGACTGATGCATGTTTTATTCGTGTAATTGGAAGTGAATTGGTTCAGAAGTATGTCGGTGAAGGAGCTCGCATGGTTCGAGAACTATTTCAGGTTACAACCAAATTTTGTTCTACTAATTTTATGGTTATTGTCATTACATGAATGGGAAGACCATCAACTGAGATGAAACAAATGCTTGACTCACAGATGGCACGTTCGAAAAAGGCTTGCATCGTTTTCTTTGACGAAGTTGATGCAATTGGTGGTGCACGTTTTGATGATGGTGCTGGTGGAGATAATGAAGTTCAACGAACCATGCTTGAAATTGTGAATCAACTCGACGGATTTGATGCTCGTGGTAACATCAAGGTTCTTATGGCCACAAATAGGTATGTATATATATACAACCAGTTTTGATAGCCACTGATTTCAAAATTTTGCAAAGCTAATTCAGATACTTGCCTAATTCTTTGTGTTCCAGACCAGATACGCTGGACCCAGCATTGTTACGGCCTGGAAGGCTGGATCGTAAAGTCGAGTTCGGACTACCAGATATGGAAAGTAGGACACAGATATTCAAGATTCATACACGAACAATGAACTGTGAAAGGGATATCCGCTTTGAGCTTTTGGCTCGCCTTTGCCCTAATTCTACTGGTACATCTCTTATTCTTTGCAAATGATTATTACATTAGATTGATGGCCAGATTGCATGAAAATTGAATGTACTTTGGGTCAACATCTGTTTCAGGGATTCTACTTCCGTAACACACATTATAGGCTCTAAACTTCTAAGAACATACATCTAAGGGACCCTTTTACCTGTATAGCCCATAACCAATCATTTAAGCTTCTCCCCTTTCGTCTCACAGACCGACTATGACCCCTGTTATTCAGAGTTTGCCACGTTGGTACCACATTCGCGACCCTCACTGAAACAACCTAGATGTCCAGTCAAGTGCTTTGCCTCCACGTTTTTCGGGGTCAATGAGCTATCTCTGGGTTTGATCCCTTTACCCATATAGACCTTAACTGGGTACCAGTGCTGATGTGGAATCTAAAAAATGACATTAAATGTGTTAAGCTACGGTCACTGGCCACACTTTCCCTTTCCCGCTTAACCTACCCCTTCTGTTAAAAAAAAAATCCTACTAGTTGGTAGTCACAGGTCAACACTTTACATGGTAACACCCATCTGAACCAGTGACCCACCCTTGTCAGGCACACTTTCCTTTCATTATGACCTTTCTTCTCTACCACTACCCATCTTTACCACCACCCCTATACATACCCTTTCCGTACCCGATGAAGCATCCTTCTGCCGACATTCCTATAGCTTAACAAAATAATTGGTTTCATGACTTTCATCAGATGGGTTTACACGAAACTGCCTCTGTTTCCCTGGCAGATTGCCTGGGGTAATAAAGGTTGATGTACCCCTGATCAAAGAAGCTATCAGGGTGAGGGAAGCTTTGGCAATGCAATAATGGGTCTGAGACCCGAGGGCTGCATAAAATATGATGAAACTCATTTAGGAAAAAAAAATTAAAATTCCATTTCATTGTTGGATGCTTATTTGGATTAAACAGAAATGCTACGACATTGTCTGTCAAGATTAACAGGTCATGAGTTTTCGAATTCCCAAAAGCCGTGTTTAAAAACTTTAGGGCACGTTTGGTTGGGGAAAACACCCATTGTTTTCCATTTTTGTTTTCCAAGAAAACATGGAAAAAGAAAATGCGTTCAAATGATAGTTTTCCAAGAAAATTTTTCAAGAAAATAGAAAACAATGTTTTCTACTTTTCAATGAAAAACTTGAAAACATCTTTTATTGTTTTCCACATATTCCATTTTTCATTTTCCAAATTTTAAAAACTCCAATTTCTATTTACGTTTTTTTAGTTATATGGAAAATGAAAATAACATTTTTTTCAAATTTGAATGCATTTTCAAATTTTTAATTTGTTTTCTAAAAATGGAAAACCCCTTCCATTTTCTAAAAAATTAGAAATGGAAACTAGAAAACATTTTTCATAATCAAACGCAACCTTAGTTTCTAACTAAAATATGTTTCTTGGAACTAGGATCCCTTGAAAAAATATGGACCCATAGTCCAATCCATTTTCATTCCATTCCCCCTAAATTGTTGTATAGGTTGGAAGTGACATTAATTTTAATTGTGCAGGTGCCGACATAAGAAGTGTGTGCACAGAGGCTGGAATGTATGCTATTAGAGCACGAAGGAAGACTGTGACAGAGAAAGATTTCCTTGATGCAGTTAACAAGGTGATCAAGGGATACCAGAAGTTCAGTGCTACGCCTAAATACATGGTTTATAATTAATCATGGCCGCTGTAGTTGTTTAAACTTATTTTGAGCTTTATGTAAGCTGAAAACATGTTATTGTCTCTTATTTGTGTCAACTTTTATTGACAATGCATAACGTTTCTTCTTTTTATTCGGACATAACTATTGGGTTCGAAACTAGATTATAATTTTTCATCATTTGTTGACTTTAAAAATTTCTCTCTTTATTCTTAGAGAACTTTATATATATATATGCCCTAGAATGTTTAAAATACAGTTTTGTCATCAAGACACATCTAACCGTATCCAAACTACATATTTTCGAAAAAAGTAATGTTGAAGAACTTAGGGTCTTTAAACTTTGCGAAACAGTTTATGTTTGTGGTTAATAATTAAACAAAAAGCGACACAAAACTTAAAACTTTGAAGATTTATATATATACTCGTATCTACAAAGAATGACCGATCTGGTTTAGGCAGCCGGTTTTCTGCTTAATCCATGCACCAGACAGGGTAACCTGGTTTCTAAATTTACGATACATCTCAAGGTGGCCAACTTTGGCCCAGTTTTGTGGTTTCGTCTGGTTTAACAGTTCCATGTACACTTCTGCTAGGTACATGCCATGAGCCCATGACACCATTCAAAGCTCAAGTTTCTAGATAGATCTTGCAAATGTTAAAAGAAAAAATATTAGCCTATTTCCAAGTAAGAATCAAATCCTGTTATTATTTCCCTTAAAATCTTGCAAATCAAAGAAGCCAACTGTTTTAAAATCCAATGAAATATTTGCAGAAACAACATGATCATATAGAGATATGCATACAAGATTGACTCTTAACTGCAGAGTGGTTGACTTAGAATCTAATCTCCTAAATAAAGGATTATGTTCCAATGACACAAACTTCAAACCAAGATAAAAACATAAATTAACCAAAATTGCCTCCTACTCAATGCAAATAAGCAGACAACCATGTTCCCTATTGTTTTGTCCCTATTACAACATCCCAATATTTTACTTCATTATCTTTTATACGCATCTTGTTAACAAAAACTATATAAAAATAGATGCTATAACAGGTTGTACTGCACAAGTAAATGACTTCAAATCTTTTCAAGTATATATATACGTATTTTCCTAAGTATGTGTCTCTCAGAAATCAGCTCCACTTCTGTGAAGCTTCTTTCCCATTATCATTTCTTCTTTCTTTATATAGAGTTTTATTAGACCTTTTTATCATGGCAATTGTGCTTGCTAAAGTAGGCCATTCAAAGAGAAAGGGTAACTGTGTAACACGAAAATGCGCTTCTTTGGTCAAACAGCAACGTGCTCGTATTTATATTGTTGGTCGTTGTGCCACCATGCTTCTATGCTGGTACATCCAAGGCGACGATTAGCACTTTTTCTTCTCAGTTTAACCGACACATATACATACAAATATACTTACTAGCTTCTTTTTGAACCAACAGTTATATGTTACTACTTTTTCCTGCGAAAGCATGGCCTTTTTGATCACCTTGTTACAATTCTTCTATTTCTCTTTTTTGATTCACGTGGTATCCAGAACTCATTAAATCCACAGAATTCAAACTATCTGCTAACTGTTGAAAAAGTTTTCATGTCTTTTAAAGGCACTCTTTGCACTTGCCTTTTTTTCTTCCTTCGGCATCAACGCCAAAGAAAGTTCCCTATGGGGTTTATGATAAGAAACTTGGAGCTTCAAGAGACATGGCCATGATGAAACTATGAAAGAAGCTGAGATCAATTCGTCTACCCAAAAGGGAGGTTTAACCATGACATCTTTTGAGTTTTTTTAGATCTGCAGATCTTCCTGTTCTCTCGAAAGCCAATTGTATAATGAAAATTTTAAGGAAAATATATACGCCTTGTTAAAATATCATGCATTTCGTTGTAGTGTAAAACATTAATCACAGTTGTAAACATAATTAACAACTGTGATAACTAAAATAAATCTGTGCTTTGTGAATTGTGAGTTGGATGTTATCCTTGGAAAGAATCATGAACAACAAGTACTTTAATGTTCTTCTAAATATTCTGTCAAAAAGTCTGACAACTTAAACGGGCATTAATCTGATTTTAACATCTAATACGCAGAGTCAAGCAGATACACATCAAGCAAATGCTAATGACAAACATTAATGCATCTATAGTAGGATAATATTGTTTTGAGACGCTTATGAACCACCTGAAATGTACCAAAGTAAATAAACAGATAATATTTACAATTCGAGAAGGAAGCGGTCTCATTTCTTGTAGTATCTCCAAGAAGTCTAATACTCAATTTAACTCGATTCATTCATAATAATATTACAACCCTAATAATCTATATAAATACTAATCTTATAGCTTGATTAGCAAGCTAACTAAATAATATTGAAGATATCAGGATATCTATAGTAATAATAATACTTTCCTAATAATCATAATAATAATAATATAACTAATGTATTTAATAAATCAGATCGTATCATTACTCCCCGTCGCAAAACACACCTTGTCCTCAAGGTGTGGCTTCAAAGATTGCTTTAGGTGATTCCCGGATCCCATACCATTATTCGAAAGTCCATCTTCTGATGTGGAAAACCATGAGCACATTTATCATTGTTAACACTCCTTGCCATGGATGAATCGAAGGTCCTTTGCAGCTCAATGCCCATCTCCTCTATAATATCTTTTTGCTCGACTAACAAAGAATCAAATGCTTTACAATACTTTTCCACATTACCATCTTGTTTGAGAATTTTGGTCATTGACTTTTTATGAAACATCTTATATGCATCATCTATATTTTCATATTTCACTTCATGTTTATTATCACCAAACAATTCTTGAACATCAACATCTTCATTACTAACTTCTTGAATTTTACCGTCCTTAAATGATTCATTACCTTCCATTATTTCATCAAGACTTGTATTAAAATCAAACACCAAATCCTTTATGTAAAATGAAGATTTAGGATCAAACGGAGAAACGAATCTTGCAGGTCATTAACATCTATGTTTAAGGCTAAAGAAATCACATCTTCAACTGTCTGACAACTATATTGATGCTATGTGATGAATATATCTCTATTTCTTGGTTCAAGACCAACCGAGATATATCGCACAATACTCACTCAATTCTTCAGACTTTTTAACCCTTTTGAACAAAGATTGAAATACATTACAATAATCTGAAACTGTACCTTCTTGACATAATGCTCTGATTTCCCTCATCGCGGATTTCATGTCTGATTCGTTCCGCATATCTGATTTCATTGATCTCTTTGTAAAGATTGATTGTTGTTGTTGCCCTAATTGCTGATCGTTTGTTTGAATAGATTGGCCTAGAAAAGTGCTCTGATACCAATTAATATGCACCAAAGTAAATAAACAGATAACACTTACAATTCGAGAATAATTTGAGACACAGGGATCTCCAAGAAGTCTAGACTCAATTTAACTCAATTCATTCATAATAATATTACAACCCTAATGATCTATATAAATATAAATACTAATCCTATAGCTTGATTAGCAAGCTAACTAAATAATATTAAAGATATCATAGGATATCTATAGTAATAATAATACTTTCCTAATAATCATAATAAAAATAATATAACTAATGTATTAATAAATTAGATCGCATCACCACCATCACCACCCTGGCAAAACGGTCAAGAAAATAAATAATGTGAAATAACTCATTGCCAGCTGCAGAAATGCTCAAACTTCACTGCATAGAGAACCAGAAACTGTAAGAAAATCTGCAGCATATGAGAATCTTAGAGGCTCTTGATGTATTTGTGCAGATTACATTACAACATAAGATCATATGCGATTAAGATGATAGTAATGGTATCCTTGTCAAGATATAACTGAACTTGAAGAGAATAACAGTCTAGTGGTCACAAAAGAAGATAAAATAAGCTTTACGCGTAAAACTAGAACTTTTTGTTAACAAGGTCTGTATATTTACTAACACGGACATTGAAAGCATTGAACATTTTCTTGTTTGTTAGAGCGAAAGAGATGGCTCTATTGAGAATGGCTACAGCTTTAAATTACAAGAGTGAACTGTTTTACAATTACATGAGGTTTGTATTGATATCCAATTAAAGCTTTTACTACGACTCTGTTACAACACATCATTACATGGAAGATTTCAATCTGCGTTATAAACCATATGCCGGACAAAATTTTGGATAGCTTTGATTTGACATCATTTCTCGATCCAATCACTGAAGAGCAACATTATATAGATAGGCACATTAACTGCGGCAACAACTGAAATCACATGGAAAACGCGTACCAACCTCCGAATGACCATTCTAACATTTGACTTGTTGGTTTTCAAAGGTCCCAACTTTGCAGCAGCATCTGGGCCCAGTTGACCGGTTACATCTTGGGGCATTGTAACATTGATCTCTTGCATTATCTGCTTTTTGGCTGTTGATCGTATTGTAGCATTTCCTCTGAAACAGAAACGAAACAAATAACGCAACTTATTTCTACAACCTGATTATCCCCTGAAACTGACCTTACAGCTGTTCAAGTAATAGCAACTTACCTTTCTATCCTCTCAGTTGATCTTGATGGAACTATCTTTAAGGCTTTCTTGATTAAATGCATTGAGCCTTCAGCATCCCAAACCATCTCATACTCACAGTTATCATCTTCGTTTTTCTCTTTGGTGCTATTTCTGAACATTCCTAACATATTACTCGTGAAGTCACCAACATGTAGGTTAATGTTCAACCCATTTGTTGGCCATAGAAGAATGACATGAAGAGTGACCACAAATAACACAATATACCTGAATTTCACCAAGTTATTATAAAGTAATTAACGGAGGACAAAAACTATATTCCATTGTAGCTAAAACTACGTTGTTCAAAGTAAAAAATAAAAAATAAACTGCAACTATATGTTACCATATGTAAATAAAGGTCTGTGCTGGAAGGAAACACAGATGAGTCGATACGGCATCTGATGCATTAGAAACTACAAGTTTACTTGCAGTTAGTAGCATGAAAGATGGATACAAGTTACCCTGCTGCCAGCTAATCGTCCCTAGAGTTTGCTACACAAAGTAAAATGAAATGAAATAATGTCATGACATCCAGAGCTACACAGTGTTTGATATTAGAAAATACATACCTCTACTACAGGCCCATGTTTGGCTGTATGAGTAACATTACACTGATCGTGATCATGACCAGATAAAACGAGTACCTGTGGCACAATATATAGCTACGTCCTAAGCTGTTTCATGTGACATAACTTAGAATCATGATTTGGGTATATATGACATAAAGAAAGAGCATACAGGTTTGATTGAGTCTAGCAACTTGTTTGTTGTTTGTTGTGTAAGATAATTTTGATACCTGCATCAGTGCCATGTTATAAAGATTGCACTAGGAAGAGAACAAAATAAAGGGATAGTATGAGGAAGTTACACTATTTCCCGATCATCGATAGTACGAGAAATTCTCTGAACATGAAAAGCTGAGGTTAATGAGCGTCAATAGAAACTAATGGAAAGTTAGACTTTGATGAAAAAAAACAAACTACAACCTGATTAATAATAGGGGAAGCACGTTTAGAGCCACAAGAAGTCCAGTCAGGACGATAGAGTGGCATATGAGTTAATAAAACCCTCGGACGTGAAGCAGAATCTAGAGAAACGCAGAAGATATTATTAAAATTTCAAATCACCAATCAGACAAGCATGCCAATGAGTGTTACACTGTTACGTACCCCTAGACACACTTTTAACGAAGTTCCATGAAGAAGAGGTCTGGTTTTGTTGTGGATGACCTACGGATAACACATCATCACTAATTATCATTTTTATGTTTCATAATTAATTGATAACTTATTTACCATCCAGTGTCTGGGCATCAACAGCAATAAATTCCACTTCTCCTGCTGTGAAGTGATAATTCCTTGAACCAAATTCCTTTTCATAACGGCTGATTACCTATTATGTCAACAAAATGCTAGGAAAATGAGTTATCAATCATGATATACCATAACAATGATACGATATATATCAAGATAAAGTGAGTACACTTTGTGATACAAAAACATAGAAATATACCTCAGGATTGCGAGAGTGATGTGCTGCATAGCCGATATCATGGTTCCCTGAGAGGAAGTATACTTGATTATTTGTGACCTTTTCAAGAGTCTTGATGTCAAAAATATGCCTAAAACGATTCAGAGAGTCCTGCCATCTGTAACACCGTACGAAAAAATGAGCTTTAGTGCCAGAATTTAAAAACAAATCTGTAACGACATGTAGTTTTTGCCTTACTCTTCATTGGAAAGAACAGGGCCACCATCAAAATAATCACCCAAAAACAAAACCATGTCAGGTTTGAAAGGCATTATCGAAGCCAGCATTGCACGGCGCATGAAGATATCGGTATAGAATTGTACAATTTCCAAAGTCAGTGACTTGGGAGCTAAATGAAGGGATGTTCTATCCATGAGCTGTTCGGGACAGCAAAAACAGTGTAAAACAACATGGACAAACATGTAACTAACAGGAAATGTTATTCGAATGACGAACTACCTGTGGATCAGTTATCACTGCAATTTTCACATAATCACCAGGATTATTGAGTGTATCCATCTAAACACACCGATAAGAAAATTAGACCCAAAATGTTATAAAAAGTAACATAGAGTTGACTTTGCAAGATACCGATAATCATTAATAAGAATAAAAGTGACAGATAGTTGTACAAATCTAGGACGTTGAAGCATACAGAAGGTAACCTCATATAACTAGAAACCTGAGGGATACCTTTATATCAATAATCATACAAAAGAACTTTTGCCAACTACTTAGATCTCCACAAACAAGTGCCACAAATTGGGGCATTATCAGTGGTACATTAATACATTATTGAACTTGCAAAACTTCCTCTATCACATAGTTAGGGTTCATCGGATTTTGAAGTCTAATATTGTACTTTGAATGGTAACTGTTTTCTTTATTTGTTCCTATTTGCAGTACTTCATGCAATCAATATGCATTTACAGAAATCTCACAAAATAAGTTTGATTTGAAACTATTATTGTTTGCATTTAGAATAGAAGGAAAGCATTATTTGAACATTCCTTACGAGGCTTAATACTGTATATATCGAACAAGATGTAGCATTATGATTGGAAGAAAATCACATAACATAAGTTCAAAGGGTAGCTAAACGCAAAGCAGTTGGGGTTCTCCTACAACAGGTCCCCTAGTTCAAATCTTTCTTCCATTAGTATTACCACCCCTTGAGGCCACCTAGCCCAGTTGTGGCTGGTGTTTAGGACTTTAGTCCAGTCCCACTGGTTTACAGGGTATTATTGGGGTCTTGGGAGTTTACCTTTTAGAAGCACTTGGTAGCTCTAAATGTGTTCTCACAATTACCAAAAACAAACAGAAGTTACATACCATGATTATTACCATTTCAAGTTGGATGTAGGTGCGGACTTACTATTTTGGTTTCGAAATCTAGCATACAAGATCATTTGATTTAAATCAACAAATGTAGGCAGTCGAATGTAACTAAGAGAAAGTAGAAATGGGAAATGGTTAATGGAAGTAAAAATGAAATTGAAGGCTTAAAACTGAATCTTAATTGAATCCATTTCCTACACTCTCATACTAAAATGAAAACTAGCCCTCGCTATAATGGGCTTAAACTGACAATTACTCCTCTCACTTTCAATACAAAATCGGATCATGATCAAATTAGCATTGGACGGTCTGGATTAAATGGACATCATCAGACTTGTATTGGTCGGACTCAATTAAAACTCTTAAATTTAAGACTTCTAAAATGAATACTTAAACGTTTACAATATAGTAAAGATAATCATACAAAAGAACCATTGGTAACTACTTGATCTCCACATGCAATACCGCAATATGTGTCATTTCTTCTTCGTAGTAAATTTCTAAAACCACATCTATACCTCTAATAAAGATTTTGTTGATGTACATTTAACGAACTTAAAAAATATGAATAAATGTATTTAACACACATTAAATCAACTAATATTACCTTATTAGCATCAATACTAAATACGTATATTCATGTTAAGTTCATCAAATGCACATTATCATGTGCCCGGAAACACAAATTACCAAAACCCATCTAATAATAAGTCGAAAAGTAGTCTTATTTATTACAGTTGAACATAAACAAAAACAAATTTAACCACATGCTTAGATATATCAAACTACATGCCTTAGATTTATGTATCATTGATCATGATGTTTATAACAAAATATACAGATCATTATAAAACTTATTATTACCAATTTTGTGCATACAGCAAAACCAAATGATTTAAATAAAGTTGTTGAATATATAAAGTTATTATAAAGAGACAGTAAAAACAGTGAAAAAGAAGAAGAAGTTACCGGGGACCATGAGCAGGACCAATAAGAAGGAACCCAAAAGGCAAATTTCTCACCGTAGAAAAGTGTAGCAGCCCAGAAGATGCATAAAAACACTGTCAGATTTGAAATCATCTTCTTCTCTTTTTGTTTGTGTGTGTGTTTTCTTCCTCTAGTTACTTACTTTGATGTTTCTGTTTCTTTTTTTTTGCAATTTTTAGATGTGTTTGGTCTTCATTGACCACATTTTTACGTCTTTGTTGTCGTTGTTTCTTAAATTTTACTCTTTGGTTTACTTTTAGTGTTATTATATGCATACAAAATGGTATTTTATATATGTAAAAAAAAAACTAGTTCTTATAATTTTCTAACAAATAAAATACAACTTTTTATAATTACTTATGGCAAAACCATTTTATTTATTATTAGTATTTATATATAAATACTTCCCCAATATGTGGCAAAAAGAAATTGAAATATTGCATCGATATTGATATTGATATAGAGATATAAGGGAGAGGTTGAAAGCAAACAATTTATACAACATCAAATGAGTTACATCGACATCAAACATAATGAGATTGAAAACACTCTTAACTATTAACAATCTTGCAAATGAACAAAATTTCAAACTTGATATGATAAGAGCCTCATTAAGCCATAAATTAGCCACTAGGATGCTCAGTTTCATCTTTAATGAAAGAAACGTGGAAATGACTTGATGACTGAGAAATTAAACAAAAGAAGATAAAATCATAACTTATTAACCCAACCCAAAAATAGAAAATTCAAACAATCAACCTATCAAAGTAAAAAAACACTCAACCACAAGAAACTGGAAAAACATCTTGCGAAAAACTACTAAAAAGTTTATCCTTGAACTCGATTTCTTACCTCAATTGTTGAGCCGAAATTTGTTTCTTTTTTACCTTCCTATTAATAGGAAGAAAAAAACAAACTTTTTTTTTTGTTTGAACAGCAAATTTGTGCTTCGCGGCATTGTCTCTTCATATATCCAACTTCAATTTCAGATGAACCCATTCTGGTAAAATCTATGTCTCTAGTCCTGGGAACATTTTGCTCACACCAGGATTTGAACCCAAAACCTTTAAGTCTCAAGTTCCCAAATACCAATCCATTTATGGATAGTTGACCTCTCATAACCTAGGGCTGTCAAATGGTTTTTGAAGGTTATGTGAGATTGTGAGGTCAAAAATAAGTCTCATAAAAATATTATGATAATTACTATGACTATTAAAAAAACAACGATAGTTTCTTAAAAATTTATTAAATCAAATTTCTCATAATAAAATTTTGTTTTATTCAAAAAGTTAGACTTTTGTTACAAGTAAACAAAAATTATCATTGTTAATCTTCATTGAAAAATGTCATTTCCAAACCATTTTTTTGAGTAAAACCATTGATAAATATTGAACACAACATCTCAATTGCTATAATTGTCAATTATGTTAAACATGTTTCTCGATATTGTCGACTTCAAGTATGACTTTTACAGATTGAAGTTTTCAAAAACTTTTGTCTGCGTCTGTCATAGTTAAAAAAATAGTCGGCATCACTCTATATGCAATAAATGCATTAGGTAAATAGCCGACATGTTTTTTTATATATAATAATTACTTTAATGTGGGTTTAAGTTGTATTATGGGCTATTTAATTTTGGGGTTATTAGAAATTTCATTCAGGCTTAATTTTTATATTTATATATAGGCTCTTACTAAAATAAAATTCTAGTTTTTTTTTTAATAAAAGTAAGTATTTTAGAATATACTAATAACAGATCTCTAGAAATTAAAAGCCCCTCAATGTTGATGACTTTGAGCAGAGTTGTCATCCCAACCGCATATGTCAAAATCCTCAACCGTTAGTATCGCTAACTAGCCAAGATTTAATGTATATACGGTAAACAATTTAGAATGAGATACAGATAATGTACATATTAAGTTTTAAGGTGTGAGTTTTAAAAAAATACAGATCATATTGGATCGGACTGTATGTTTTTATATTGGCTAGTTTTTTACTAGCATTTTTTAATAAAACTTTAATGTCGTTCAAAAATAAATAAATAATAATCATACGTACATACAATCTAATCTATCTCCCTCCATCAACCCTAGTTCTAGTTCTATCACTTCTATGTGCCTTTATATAACTCTAGAAAGTGGCATAATATGTATTATATATCAAAGTTATAACTTTTATCATTTTACAAAGTTTTGCAAGTTTTTGTCGTAATCGGCAGAAATGAAACAAACGTAGACCCTATATGTAAAATTTAATAAATGGATGGCTTCATCAAAAAAAAAAAAAATTTTTTTTTTTTTGAGAGGTGAAGATTAAACTTAGCTCGACCCTGCACACAGCCAGGACTTTCGAGCTTATCGCACAGCGTA
>JAOXNX010000026.1:26688389-26698465 GCA_028566075.1 Solidago caesia | reverse complement strand
ACATAAACATAATAAAAGTTGAGTACAATTGTCTTACATAATTGTTCACATGAGAATGATCAAAAGTAAATTAGCCTTGCATATTCATCATTGAATCTTCAATTGGTGTGTTGATCTTCATGGAATATGATATGGTGATGATTTGGGGTCTTGAGAGAATGTAGAAAACGGTCCTCCAATGTGGAAAAATAAGTCTGGTAACTGTCCAAATCGTTCCCCCCTTTTATATATCTTAAAAACTGCATTAAAACCATAAAATTCGCACACATGTACAGATGCCACCGTAATGTACGCTCAATGAAACGTAGTGTACGGCCTTCTACATCTTCCATTTCCAAATCTGCTTCTGTTCACGTTTAGAATACGCTAAAAAGCCTTAATCTCGTCCACCGTACAGTACGGTACATGCCGGCGTACTGTACTGTCTTCCAGTTTTGACTTCAACTTTTCTTCGATTTGCATTTCGATCCAATTAACTCAACTTAACAACCTGGAACCTGAGAACACTAACAAACATAAACGTACCCCTAATCGTCTATTAACCATCACAAAACATCTCAATTTCGCACGTTAAATTCACGTAAAATCAACACTTATCACCGAGCGATGGGTAGGCTCCGGGCAAAGTTCGGTACAAGGCTGGATGTGACTCGTTTGGAAGATTACAAGCCGGAAGCTTTTGCGGCTCTCATATCGGTAGGGGATCAACTTGGGGAGAGGGACTTTCCATTCCTTTCACATCTGGCCTCAAGTGTGGATCTTCCTGTTGGTGAGTTTCTGCATTTGGAACCGGAAGCCTTGCCGGACGACGCAACTTGAGTTCACCCATCTCTTTTTATTCGTTCTAAGTAATTTGATGGTCGTATGTGGCCTTGACATTAGTCCCGGATGACTGTATTTTTGAAACAATACTTTGTTTACTTTATTATGCCTTACGCAATGCTTCCCCATACTTAGTATTTAAGTCTTTTGTGTTGGGTGACTCGTGTTATTATTTTTGTTATCGAATTTACTTGTTTGCAGGACTCGTATTGTTTGGGTCCGGGTATCCCCCGAGTAATCCGTTTTATGATTTGTCCAGATGTAGTTCGGGTTTTTATGATGTAAGTTAATAACAGGATACATCTTTTTAGATAGGGATTTCTTCCCTTCTTGACTCTGTATCCGGAGCTGGACAGGTCTATATTGAAATAGGGATTCATTCCCTTTTTGACTCTGCAGCCGGAGCTGGACAGGTCTATATTGAAATAGGGATTCATTCCTTTTTTGACTCTGTAGCCGGAGCTGGACAGATCTATTATTGAAATAGGGATTCATTCCCTTTTTGACTCTGTAGTCGGAGCTAGACAGGTCTATTATTGAAATAGGGATTCATTCCCTTTTTGACTCTGTAGCCGAAGCTAGACATGTCTATATTGAAATAGGGATTCATTCCCTTTTTGTTGAATGATAAGACTTGTAAATCTCACACACAAATACAAAATGATAATGTAAATGTGTTTTTTCATTAGTAATATGTTTTGGCCGCAGCCTTAAAACATCCTGCGGCTTAGGCAGCTTGATTTTAATTACAAAGTGTAACTGCCTCATATACTGGGCCGAGTCAGTAATGATTAAGAATGTAAGAAAAGTAGTCATTACATGTAGCATCTCTGGAGTTGCATGCCATTCCATGTTCTTGGTAGTTCTTTAACTTCAAGAGTCGAGAGCTTGTACGAACCGTTTCCGCAGGCTTCCTGTACCATGTATGGACCTTCCCAATGAGGCCCTAGTTTCCCCGTACTCTCTGTTTTGCTAGCATCGTTATTGCGAAAAACATAATCTCCGGGTAGGTAGCTTTCCTTACGCACCCTTTGGTTGTAGTACTTTTGCATTTGTTTCTTGTGTTGGGCTTCCCGGATAGCTGCCATTTCCCTCCTTTCTTCAAGTAAGTCGAGGTTGACACATAGCTGCTGTGCATTCTCGCTTCATCAATGAATCTCCTCTTTGTTGGTACACTCACTTCTGGGGGAATCATGGCTTCGGACCCGTACACTAGGCTGAACGGGGTCATACCATTGTTATTTTTTGGTGTTGTGTTGTGTGCCCACAATACTTGGTGTAGCTCTTCAAGCCATCCAGACTGACTCCTTCCTAATCTTGTCTTGATGCCTCTTACAATCTCTTTGTTGGTCGCCTCAACCTGTCCGTTGGCCTGCGGATGTGCCACGGACGTGAAGGATTGCTGTATTTCCAAGTTTTCACAGAATGTTTGGAAAATCCCTTTGCAAAATTGCTTTCCATTGTCACTTACAATTATTCTTGGAATCCCGAACCTAGTGACAATGTGCTCCCAAACAAATTTCCCCATATGCCTCCCGGATATGCATGCCAGTGGTTTTGCTTCTACCCACTTTGTGAAATAATCTATTGCCACTACCACAAACTGTAATCCTCCGGGTGCTTTCGGAAAGGGCCCTACGATATCTATTCCCCATTTTAGAAAGGGCCACGCGGAGGTTACTGGTATGAGCTCATTTTTTGGTGCTATAGCCGTGGATGAGTGAATCTGACAGGAATCGCATGCTTGTAACTCTTCCACTGCACTTTTATGCATCGTTAGCCAATAGTATCCCAGGGTGTGAATTTTTGCTACTACCGTGCGTGGTCCGGAATGGAGTCCACATGATCCTCGATGTACTTCTTGAATGATGGCACTAGCTAGTTTCGGACCTATGCACTTTAACAGGGGTCCCAAGAATGACTTTCTATATAACCCTTCTTTCTGGAGTATGTACTGGGGAGCATTAACTCGTATCTTCCGGGCTTGGTTTTTGTCTTCTGGGAGTATTCCACTTGTGAGATAATCTATAATTGGGGTCATCCAAGTCAGACCCTCTTCTTCTATGGTTTCGACTGTCGGGTCTTCTTCTATCGAACTCTTCTGCAACGTTTCTACCAGCACCTTCTTCGTTAGGTGGGCGAATGACGTGGATGCCAACTTGCTTAACGCATCCGCAATTTTGTTTCTAATCCTGCTTATGTTCTGGATTTGGAATGTTCGGAATTGTTGCACTATCTCCTTCACTTTTTCAAGATACTTTTTCATAAGCGGCTCTTTTGCTTCATAGGTCCCCTTCACCTGAAATGCTACTATTTGCGAGTCTACGTAGGCATGTATGTGCTCTACTTCCATCTTTTCCGCGATCCGTAAGCCTGCAGAAGAGCTTCGTATTCCGATGCATTATTGGACGCCTTGAAATTGAAACGCAGGGCATATGTGAACTCTTGCCCCTCCGGGCTGGTAAGTATCAATCCTGCGCCGGAGCCATCCGTGCTGGATGCTCCGTCGGTAAATAGCTTCCATACTGGTGGTGTACTGAGTTCAGAGTTGTCCATTAACGTTTTCTCTGGCTCTTTTCTTTTGCCTTGTATGCTCTTGCCCGGCGTTTCTGCAAGAAAATCTGCTAACACTTGCCCCTTAATTGCGTTTCTTGCCGGAAATCTATTTCGTGCTCCCCTCGCTCCACTGCCCATTTTGCTAACCTTCCGGACATCTCTGGTCTATTCAGGATTTGCTTGATAGGCTTATTTGTCAAGACTTGAATTGAATGTGCTTGAAAGTAGCGTCTTAGCCGTCTTGCGGCATGGATCAGTGCTAGGGTTAGCTTTTTCAATTTCTGAATAACGTGTCTCCGGGCCTTGTAATACTCTACTTACAAAATAAACTGGTCGCTGCCCCTCTTTTTTGTCTGCAACAAGGACTGCGCTACCTGTCTCTTCAGAGGCGGCCAGATACATCTGTAGGGTTTCCCCTTTTTCCTGAGAGGTGAGGGTAGGCAGGCTGCTTACATATTCCTTTATAGACTTGAAGGCCTCTTCAGCTTCGGCTGTCCATCTGAACGATTGTTTGTCCAAGCAACCTTTAAGTGTCTTGAAGAAAGGCAGAGATCGTTCCGCGGATTTTGATAGGAAACGATGAAGTGCCGCAAGCTTGCCGTTCAGACTCTGCACTTCTTTGAGCGAACGTGGAGACTGCATTTCTCTGATTTCTTTTATCTTTTCGGGCGATGGCCGGATACCTTGCTTTGTGATTACGTGACCTAAAAATTGCCCTTCTTTCATCCCGAAATGGCATTTCTTTGGATTTAACTTCATACCGATAGAGCTTAAGGTACTGAAAGTTTCCTGAATGTCCCATAACATGTCTTCTTCCGTACGGCTTTTGAAGACCATGTCATCCAAGTATGCTTCCAGGTTCCTTCCGATTTTTCTTCCAAATGCTTTATCAATCAATCTCTGGTATGTGACCCCGGCAGTCTTGAGCCCAAAGGGCATTTTCTTAAAGCAGTAGATACCTTCTCCAGTATAAAATATTGTTTTGTCTTCATCCTCGGGATGCATCTGGATCTGGTGGTACCCTTTGTAGGCATCGAGGAAACGTTTCAAACGAAAGCCAGATAAGGACTCAACCTTCCAGTCAATTTCCGGAAGAGGGTAGCAATCTTTTGGGCATGCCTTGTTAATGTCTGTGAAATCGACGCACATGCGCCATCCTACGTCATGTTTCCTCACCATTACCGGGTTGGCTACCCAGCTTTGGTGTTTGACCTCTCGGAGGATCCCTGCTTTTACTAAATCTGCCACCTGCTCCTGTGTCGCTTTAGCTCTTTCCGACGCTAGGCTTCTTCGTTTCTGCTTGATTGGTTCAACATGGGGTCTGGCATTCAACTTATGTTGTGTATCAAATGTCTCGTCACCAATTTTAAGTTGTCTGGGGACTCCCGTCATATCGGTCGGGGTCCATGCGAATACATCCGCATTCAATCTGAGTATATCTGTTAACTATTTCTTTATTTGGGTTGGGAGTTGCTTTCCAATTTCCACGAGTTGCTCCGGATATTTAGGATTGACACATATTTTTTCTTCGTCTTCTACTGTTTCTTCTTTCCGTGTCGGTGCCGGGGTTGGAGCGGCCTCAATTTGCGCACAGTGACGCTCCTTTTTGTATTCTGACCTTACGTGCCCTATTCCTGCCCTGGTTGGGAATTTAGCTAGACCGTGGAGTGGGGAGGGGAATACTCCCATCCATCGCATAGCTGTTCGTCCAAGAATGACGTTGTATGGGGATTCTGCTCGAATAATGACGAAGATGAGATCCTCTGTTCTGATCCGGGGGGTTCTGATGGTGACCCTTAGTTTTATCTCTCCCAATGGCCATGAACGTTCTCCAGAAAAACCTACGAGCGGATGGGTCGAGTCTCTTCGTAACATCTTCAGGTTGGGTTTGAGCTTCTGAAAACAATGTTCGTACATTATCTCGCAGCCACTGCCAGTGTCTAGATGTACCCTGCTAACCGGATGGTTTCCGATGATAGCTCGAATGAGTATTGGGCCCTCTGAAGCATGCTCCGCGGGGACTGCTGGGAAGCTTATCTCCGCATTTTCCCATGTTTCTGCCTTCTTCTTGGTGTCTGTACGCTCCCTGCGGTAGTCGACCATCGCAATTGGCTCATCTAAGGGTTCCTGCTTTTGAACAGCTGTTTCTGTCGGTGTTTGTCTTCTGGGCTCGGTTTTTGGTCTTCTATTCTTGATACCCTTTAGTAGGTGAGATAGTCGACCTGACCTTATTGCCTCTTCCATTCCTTTTTTTAAAACCCTACACTCATCCGTATCATGACAAGCATCGTTATGATACTCCCAAAACTTAGCTGGGTCTTTGCCCTTTCCCTTGTTCCGATCCCGCAGCTGTATCTTTTCAGTTGCCAACACATCTCGCGGAGCATTTAGGGTGTGACTTAACATGCCTCTGTTGTGCTGACTGGCGCTAGGTACGACTGGATATGGCGAGTATCTGTCCCCTCGATGCCCCTTTCCTCTGTGTTCGTTTCTGTTACCCTCTCGGTTCCAGGGTTGTCTTTGGCTTTGGATGGTAGGGCTACCTACATCTCCGGCTGTTTCTTTTGCCGTCAAGAAGATGTATGTTTTATCCATCAAGGCCGTATAAGTGGTCGGCAAGTTTGTGGAGAGGAATTCCACTAAATTTTTGTAACGCAAGTCGTGCACGAATCCGGAAATCTTCTGATCCTCATTTAGCCCCTTAATCAAAGACGTTTCATCTGTATATCTTGTGATGAACTGGAGGACTATCTCTCCTTTTAATATTATGGGCTTCCAGATGAATCTTTTTGTATTTCCGCTGCTGGATAAAGTGTGATCGAAACTTTGTCTTGAGGTCTTCAAAACTTGTTACACTTCCAGTAGGAAGTCTATCCAGCCACGCTCTTGCCGTATCTTTCAAAGTTAGAGCAAACATATGGCACGTCACGGGCATCGTCCATCTTTCCATCCGGATTATTCCATTGAAATGTTTCAAATGGTTATCTGGGTCTTCTTTACCATCATACGTGTCGATTCCTTTCGGCAACCCGGCACCCTAAAATTGATTACTTTTCTGCTCACATTGTAGAGACGGTGCACTAAAACTCATATTTAGTGATATTTTAAGTGGATAATTATATGTAGTGATATTTTAAACATTTATATTTAGATGTTTTAATTTTTTTAAAAAATTTAAAGCCTAATGTACATTCAAAAGAAACTTTGTCTTTCAAATAAATATAAATACAAAAACATTTTTAAAACTTAAGTTAACAAAAATAGTTAAAATATATTAATTACGTTATAATCAGTTATATAAATAAAATAAAAATTGTGCATGTGTATGAAATTTAAGATTCAATATTATTTTAATTTATATAAATTCAATTTAATAAGTTGTAGAGATTTTTTATATAAGGAACTTTAGTTTTAGATAAATTGAGATTCATTTAAATTTAATTAATTGTTAAAAGACTTTTTAAACAAAAAAGTCTAATTTTATGTCAATTATTGACATTAAGTTAAATTTGATAAACTATAGGAACGTTTAGTTTAAAAAGTTTTGATTGGTCAATTTGAAAATTAAACATTATAATGGTTAATTGGATTTTAGATTAAGTAACTTTTATTAATATTAATATGAAAAAATAAATTTTTATTACCATCTTACACATATCAATGATGGCACATTTTGATGTTCTGGTCCAAACGGGACTATGGAACTTATGGAAAAACGACAAGAAAATCTGTTTTTCAAGCGAAATTAACCAAGGCGGATGTTCTCTCGATGAAAGTGTATAATTTTCTTTCAATCGGATATCTAACAGGAATAAAATACAATAACAAAAGAAAAGAAAAGATTAAAAAATATAAATAAATTTAAAATATAAAAAAGAAAAGAAAAAGAGCCATGCAAAATACAGTGCAAAAAATGCGAGATCCGTGACCCAAAAAGACAAAAAAAAAAAAGCGAGTTCAAAAACTGGCTCGACACTCAATGAAGTAAGTAAGCTACCATGTGAACCGAGTATAATCGATCTCCAAAACATATATGAACAGATCATGTAATTGACTTTTGAATGCCAACAACAGAAAAGCAAAAAACATGTAGCCACCGTAATGCTGCAGACTTACCCAATAAATAGTTTAACTTTTCTAATCCTTGCAGACACACACCTAATCCAAGTATATGTAACTTGAACCTCTCTTGAATAAATCTGCTATCAATGTTTAAAATTAGGGAAAATGTTATATACTGTTAACATTACGGTGCTGCACTCACATTAATTTTCACACATGATAAAAAGCCCCCTTTGATTTTAATGTTTGTGAGGGCAACATCACATAACTATATACTGTTAACATTATATAAGTTATCCCCTTAAAATTAATGGGGTATATAATGGGTACTCTTATTTCTATCTCTTTTTTACTGTATACATCCTACAATGTATAATGAACAATTAATACCGTACAATTGTTTATTGTACAGAAAAAAGTATATATATAAAAAATGAGGTAAAAATAGATACCCACTATATAAATCTCAATTTAAGGTGTCAACTCACATCACATCACATGATTAATTATAATTAATTTTGTGGGTGTCTATTTTCACCTCTTTTTTTCCTATATACACCCTTTTCTATGCAATAAATAGTTGTACAGTATGCATTATTTATTGTACATTAAGGGTGTATCTAGGAAAAAGAAAGTGGAAATAGGATCACCCTTAATTTTAAATATATTCTGTTTTTTTCTTATAACTTTTAAAATACAAGTTTTATAAAAATTTATAATATACACCATTATAACATGCTTATTTTTAATCTACGTTTTGATGTAAATTTTAAATAATGTATTTTTTTAGCAAATTTTATAGTGTATTTCTTTTATAAAAAATTTAGTACAATTTTTTTAAACATATTTTATTTTTTTCTTATAACTTTTAAAATATTTGTCCAGCGAACTATTTTGCGAAAAGTCCCGTGATAAGTGTTTCCGTTATTTTGCGAAAAGTCTCGCGAACTATCTACTGAACTGGCAGTTTTGCGAAAAACAGTTTGCAAGGCAATATATTAAAAAAGTCATAAGTTAAAAACAAAATATGTTTAGGAAATTATATTAAACTTTTCCAAAAAAACTCAAATAATTTTTACCCGAATCAGTTTTAAATAAAATTTACATCGAAATGTTGATAAATATAAGCAGATCGCAACTGTATATTTAAAATTTTATAAAATATTATATTTTACAAGATATAAAAGAAATATTAATAATTTTAAAATTAATCTTAATAATAAAAAAAAAATAGGGATAATATGATGTATGGTGATGTGGTATTAACAGATGTATTGTGATGTGATTGATATTAATTGAGAAGTTCTAAAAAGTGGTGTATGTCCCGGAATTATAACATATTTTTTTAGTTTCTGATTGTGACGAAATTTATATCGAAATGTAGAATAAAAAAATTCATTTATAATGAGATATTTAAAATTTTTCTAAAAGCTTATATATTATAAGTTATAAAGATAAAACATAAATTTCAAATAACTAATTAATATTTTAAAATATTATTTAATATAAAAATCTGTATCTTCGCAAAAAGTAAGAGACTTTTGTTTTGGGAAAAGGGGCTATAGGTACAAAATTAAAATATTAATAAATTTTAAAAAGAGTTAATGATGTGATGAAGGCAAAAATGACGAATTTTTAAAACAAAATGGACAATTTTCGCACCTTTTGAATCTGATGTCTTTCGAAAAATTAAGGGGTGGCTTTAGGAGGACCTTCATATAACATAAAGAGATGCATAACCACATTACCCTACCAGCGCATCTTGCATGTATCCTCTTCAAAACATGAAGAGATCATGTAGCGACACGGTTCAAGAGATGCATGACCACATTACTCTACCTGTACGTCTTCCATATTGAACAATTTGCTACCATCCTCGTCTTGACCTCGTCACCGAAGGATACCGTTGGGACACCCTCGTCTTGAGGGCTCGTCCTTGAGTTTTGTCGTCGTGGAGAAGAAGAGAGGACGAAAGGGGTGGGGATTGGTGGGCCCACTTGAAGTGTTTAACAAATATATTTTTTTTTTGAATAAAATAGTGAGAAAAAAGTAAGGAAAAGGTGTTATAAAGTGTGTAAGTAAGGAAGAGGTAACGTGACGCTGATGTGGCGAAGAAGAAGAAGTAGGAAGAGTTCACATTTAGGAGGGACCTAAAGATGGAAAAAGAGATTATGAAAAATGAAATGAAGGGTTTCCTACACTTTGATCTAGAAAAAGAGTCGAAAAAACTTGTATAGTAAATTTTACTACAATCTTTTTGTATAGTAAATTTTACAATAATCTTTAATGGAACATAGTTTCTAAGCATGCAAGTACTTTCTTTATATAAGAAATTGCATCATAACAACAAGCATTTTATACTTTCATTTTGATTTGATATTTTGATTACCTTTCTTGCAATGTTTTTTAAAAACAAATTACTTAGATCAATGATGCAACTTTTTTTTTATAACTATGATGTACCTATTTCATAAATGCAACACACCTTTTTATAAGCGATACACATTGTCATTCATATAAAGATAAAACTTATAAAGATAAAACTTGATGTAGTTTAATATAGGGTTTAGTGTCCCGCGATGTAATGAACTATGTCCGATTGTGTATGTTATGTAATGAACTACTCGGGTGTTTAT
>JAOXNX010000026.1:26613570-26628756 GCA_028566075.1 Solidago caesia | reverse complement strand
TTAAAAAATTAGATTGTGTGTGTGTAATGTAGCTAAGTTAGCTACATTACCAAGTAGCTAATATATTCCCATATATAATATAATGCATATTCTTGTCATCTTGTGCATCCATTTGTTTTTCTTTTTTTATATGCATCCCTTTATTTTTGTTTTTTTATGTGCATCTATTTGTTTCAGAGATACATTCTTTGTGCATCCATATTTCGTTTTTTTCCCTTCATTTTTTCTTCAAATTAAATTCAATACAAGTAAAAAAATGCTGATTTTGAAGATATTATTTATTTAGTATACGCCTAGAAAAAAACATCCAACTTTCAAGTAAAAGTGCATGTTTTGTTTTGGAAAAAACAGATGAGAAAAATAAAAAAGCAAAAAGACTATTTTAACCCTTATTTTCACTGTTTGTATTTTAGAGGATGTACATGAAGGAGACTCTCTCTCTCTCTCTCTATATATATATATATATATATATATAAAAAAAAAAAAGGGTAAGTGCCTGGGAACCCCTTAGTCCCATAGACATGTACTCATGTCTCAAGCTATATATATATATATATATATATATATATATATATGAGATTATATATATATATGAGATTAAGGGTGAGAATCGAGCCGAGCTGTTCTCGAGCTCAAGCTCGTTTGAACCAAGTTTGAGATTAGCCGTTTCGAGCTCGAGCCAAGTTATTGAACTTGAGTAGTTAAACGAACTAGCTTAAAAAGTTCGTTTTTGGCTCGGATCATTCGAAAAATCGTTTAACTTTTTAATAAGCGAGCTACTCGAGCCTTCCATTACATAAACAGATTGGAACGGAAGACCTCCAAATTATGTGAAACACACTGTTAAAGTAAGTTTTATGAGTTTTTTTTAAATAAAAGATTAGTTTTTATATGATCATAAATGAGATTATTCGAGCTCGAGTTCAAGTAATTAGACGAGTTTATCGAATTCAATGGCTTCAAATATAGTTAAATAAAAATTTTAAAAAAAAAAAGATAAACGAGTGTCGAGCTCGAGCAATAACGAGTTGAGTCAAGCTCGAACACATTTTTGACTATTTATACGAGCTCGAGCTCGATCCGAGTAATAAATAAACGAACAAGCCTAAAATTCCTGAAACTTGACTTGACTCGACTCGTCTCGTTCTCATCCCTATATAAGATCCAACCCCAACAAAAACAATGAGTGTGAAAATATGACCAACCTAAGGTGAACCTCGACATCCACCCCAACAAAGACAACCACCCGGTAGAAAGCAAGAAAACATGTTGAAAACTTAAAATGATCCTGACAACCGGTCGGTGGCACGATTACGTAAAGACAAGTAACGAAGAAAATATCCAAGATTGTATGAACATCACATGCTAAAACAACGTAAACTGAAAGACCTTTTAACACTTTAGTTGAACTGACCCAAAAACAGCCATAATTGGCAACGAACCACCTCAAAACGGCCAAAACCATCCTCAAACCAGTAAGTATCTGGGTACCAGATTTTCAGTCGTACATAATAAATTGTACAAAAATACTAGTATTTAACCAGCAACCGACGATTCAAAATATTAAATAAACTCTCAAAAAAAAGCAATAATTGTTGTCATTACTTCATTTTCTCAATTTAACTTCATACATCCACCTTTTGCTTGCTTAGTTAAAATCATAATTTGGTGGAAAACGACTAAACTTGTTGATATAAGTTTTGTATTCTACATTTCTACTCACAAACCAGCACGGGTTAGGTGCTGCTCACAAAGGATGAAGGCGTGAAGCAAGCACTGAGCAGTATGAGTTTCATCCGATGTACCGGTCAATACCACTCGTCCTCCTTCCTCATGTATCGCCAACTGTGCACCTGATATCTGGAATCAAAACGCACTTTGCTTCATTTTCCATTTAAATAATAATAACAACATAACGTAATATGATATAATAAAACAATGGGCATCTACTCTCACCTCTTTGATATGACCTATATTACTCTTGTTCTCGCCATATACACACCCTAAATAATTCTCAGGAATCACAATCTCAACATTTATAATTTGCATTCCAGACATTTCATTCCTGATACACCAAAACAGGATATGATTATAAATAAAGAGGACATCCCTATATAATTGTCGTAGGGTTGAGAAAAAAAAGGATTATTTTTGAAGTAAAACCTTCCAGCTGAGTCATTAACTTTTGCAAAGCCCCCTTCAAATTCAGCCATTTCACCTGCATACCTGTTGCTACCTGACTGAAAATGAAGAAACACAAAGAGATTGAAAGCAAATAATAAGCAAAACTAGCAACTACTACATTCACAAATTTACCAACCTGGAAGTGCCTGTTGACTGGGGGCCCATATCCTGGTCGCTCATTGCCATAAGAATATGAATAATCTGGACGAACATGATCTACACCATGCAAAAAGGGAGGTGGAGGTTCAAAAGGCCCAAGAGGTGGATGGTCAGGATCATGCCTTGGCCTGAATGAAGGTGGTGGCATTTCTGGATAAGGACCCATATAAGCATTTGGAAAATATGGTTTCATAGGAAATACGGTTTCACGAAGTCTGCCTGTGATTTGAAACAGAGCATCCTGAACACATGGTAAGCTGCCAATCACCTTCAAACAAACAAACAAAACCGGGATAGGATCATAATATTAAATTCACCCATTTAAACAAGTTTCGAGATATAAAGAGACACCTGCACAACTTCATCACTAGGCATAGCGTACTTTGCAACCTGTTCCTTAGGAAATATCTGTATGTTAGCACCTGTAACTCTTCTCATTTCAGAAATAATCATGCCACCTTTACCCCATAGACAACCAATCTGGCGTGAGTGTACCAAAAGCCTAGCAACAATGGCAACACCGGGTTCAAATCCCATCTCAGCAATTCTACCATGGACCCGCATAACAGCATCCTGCGCAGGAGAATGCCTTTGCTCTAAACTCTGCATCATGTCCAAACAAATTAATTACAACTTATCTAAAATCAGAAACGTTAAAAGTTAACGAATAGAAAGATTGCATGCATGGAAGCTCACATGCCTCTAGTGCAGATATTACAACCACCCGTTCATCTAATTCGGATGATGGATCTGCTATTTTTATAGATGCACCAGTCTCTGCCTGCAATGCTCTTCTGGTGGAACCCCCTTTACCAATCAAACTCCCAACTTTGTCAACTGGACACAACAATCTAAATACAACTTCCTCTTCCATGCCCATCCTGTGGTGGGGTTCATTACCTGAAACAGATAAGCATGATCTAGTGATCACCAACAAGATGGTCATCATAGCTTAATAGCCAGATGTTAAGGAGAACACATACCATATCCATGAGGCATTCCCACGGGCCTGTTGTTAACAGAGTTGCCTGCTTCCTGAAGACAGCTTGATACAGCTAGAATGGCTTTCTTCACTGCTAAAAACTTTCCAGCCATCTGCGCCATAAGCAAACATTTATATCTATCACTACTATTGGGAGCTAAAAGGGTAAATCGTAGGGTGCCGGGGATCAAGGGGTTCCCTTCGATTTACCCTTTTAGCTCCCAATAGTAAATTTTTAGTTTCGTCAACAAACTTTTTAGTTTTTAAGCCTCTTAAAGAAACAAGATCGAGTATAACAGCATTTACTAAGCAGCATAACATGAAATATATAAACAATTTCACATCGATCTTGGAATATGCATCTATTGTGGTCACTGCATTAAGTATCTGCAACAATTTGATTATCCATGACTGCTAGATATAAACCTTCTACTTATGATCATCACCAACTCAAGTATAATCAAAACCACCTTCAAGGTGGCTTAGTGGTTAACATCCTGAGATCTATACAAGAAGTCTCGGGTTCAAATCTCACTAGGTAGGGCTTGGAACTAGCCACGGGATATCCTGGTTAGGTTGCGTATATCTGAGTTGAAAAAAAACCTCGCCCTCCCCTGGTAACCTGAACATGGAAAACCTTATCCGTTTACCTGAACTCAGATATAATCAAATTGCTCTAGGTCAGTTTCCAATGCCTGTAATTGACATGATGGGACCCCAAATAACTTCGATTAAAAAAAAGGAAGAAGAAAATAAACGAAATGACACAAAGTTTGATCGCTTTCGACAGACAATGTCTTATGCTCAATTGAAAAATCTCGGACCAATTTCTTTAATCAAGCCTATTCAATGTACAACTCCAATGCCTTGTTTATATAAACTTTGCCAACAAGAATCCATATCCTTAAGACCACAAATCTTTACTAAGAAATAGCTTAAACCTGACAAAACAGAATTAAACTTATCCACAAAAACTCAAACTAGTATGCAAAGGTCTAACATGATAATTACACAGTTTAAACAATTATAAATTTTCTGAGGTAAGAGCTTAGAAGCATAGATAAAATGCATGATTATTATAAGTTATATTTTTAGGTTAAATCCATAAAATAGCAATCTACTTATATTTTTGTCCCAAGGTAAGTAACTTACTTGCTTTAATACCAATATAATTCATATACTTTTAAGTTGTGTGTTGTAATAAGCAACAATCTAAATTTTACCTAATGCTATCTTAATGAAATGGCACCCATGTGGCTTTTTAGGCTTCTACATGGTGTCCACATGTACGTCCACATATATTTTATAAGAACTTTTTAAAACAGCAATCATTTATATATTTCAAAAATATCTTCTTTTACATCTTTAAATTTAACATATTTTTACTAAACATTGAACTTTTTATATTTTTAATTTGATAATTCTTTTTATAAAATTTAAATTATTCTTTATACTTTCAGTTGTATACATTATAAATTTCTAGACGTGTTATTATAAGTATGTATCTATTAACTAATTTACTAATATGGGTTTAGAATCTTCATTAAGATCTTCAACCAGCGTAATGTACCACCATCCACCATCTTCTGTTATTTATTTGGGAAAACTGCTTTTTGAGGCAACATATTATGGTTGTTTACTCAACTTGGGTAACCTATTTTTGATTTCTTTAATCAGGGGAAAAAGTTACCTAGATTTAAAAAAATCAAGTTATTATATTTATTAAATTGAAGAAAGCAGGTTAGTTGTTAGTATATTTCCTAAATTGAAGAAAGCACGTTAGTATATTACAATGAGAAATTTCCACCCTAATTTTACCCTTAATTGAAGAAATCATGTAAAGTTTTACCTAATTTGAACAAATCAACGAAGTATATCGTCCAAATTGAAGAAGTAAAAAACGAAAGATACCCAAATTTAAAAAACACGCATACTATGTTACCCTGAATAGAAGTTTTCCCTATTTATTTATTTAATTTTTCACCCAAAACCCCATTCAAACCCAAATCCTAAAAAGACATAATGAAACAGAAAACGAACCTAAAACCTGATTCGAACACAAATGAAAAGAAGAAAAGAAAGTGCAAAGCAGAAATCCGTCAGAGTCTTGGTCGGAGACGGAGTAGTGTCGACTTAGAGATCCGATGGTCGTAGTAGTGGTGGTGGCATTGCCCGTTTTTGATGTTGATGAAGGTGTTTTAGCTTTAAGTTTAAAGAGAGGGTTTGAGATTTTAAGATGGAAAATTAAATTAAAAAGAAGATGAAAGGAAGATGGGCTTGTGGGGTCTTCTAGGTCGGAGAAATAAATTTTATAAATAAAAAAAGAAAATTAATTAAAATGCCACATATGCGAGTAAAAACTCCATGTAATCAATAACTTAAAACAGATAGCTGATTACCAAGTTACCTATATTGGAACAAAATAACTTTGCGTATGATATTGGCATTTCAAATATTACATTACTCACATTGGGACAAAAGTGGAAGTACATTGCTATTTTTTGGACTTAACCCTATATTTTTTCCCTTCTAAAAAGATTGACTAAAGCAAAATCCCAAATTTCGAGTCACATGTCCTTGTTTCCGAAATCCTAAAAATCTAACGTTCTTACGGCTGAAATCAACCCCACTCAATAGTTTTCAGCTAACTACCTAGTCCGCCTTGCAGTAAGCCTCATATTCATCCTCACAATGCTTTTCACTCTCACCCAGTAACTAAACAATATTTACACACCTAAACTTTTTCCATGTGCAAGAAGCTCTATTGAAGACAACTATGACTACCAAAACCTTACATATATAATACTTACTAATGAAGATGTGTATAAATAACGTATCGTCAATCTGAAAGTTATTGCTGCACAAAAGAAAAGAACGACATTAATTGGTTAAACCTACAATGCACCTTGTTGGTGCAAGCGTAAGGAACTTAATTTTACACTTGGCACATCTCGGATTTTGATGATTAACAAAGAAATTCATATGTAGCTACATTGCAAAAAAGCTGTATAAGTTGTTTTAAGCGTTTAAAACATATGCGTCAAAACAAAGAGATCAAGAGCGAACTGTTTATGAAGATCAACATTTTAAGCTGAAAGTACATCAAGCCATGAACTACTCCGCATATTTTAAGTCCCGACTAAAGACAATAAATCTTCTTTAATCAATATTTATTGCGTACCGTATCTTTAAAACTTGACTGATCCTCATTTTAAATTTTTAGAAGAGTTCAAACTTAAACAAGTTTAGAGAGAAACCAAACCTGGCATTAAATTTTTGAACTTTAACAAGTTTAAAGACAAAATCTATAAAAAAACATTCAAAAAGGCAAGTTGTATATTTCAGAATGCATGAATATCCGCTGTTTGCTTCATCTTCTTATTTGCTTTTGTTTTCAAACGGGGTCTAATACACACTGCATGGGTTAAGTGCAATAAACTTTTTAGCTTCATTTAGGTAGATATCTGCCAAATTCAATGTTCTTGCAGAAGCCCTTTTGCTTGGGGTTGAAAGAAGATAATAAAATCTTCCTCATTACTACGGAGATAAAGTTTTCTCTCCTCATTGAAAAATAATCCAAAACATTATATATATGATCACTTGGCTTTTAACTTCTAGGTTATTTTATAGTTGATATGTCAGTAATCAAATCCATTCATTTATTGCTTACGTGGGCAAATTTTAGCTTACTCTATCAAGCTCTAAAAGGCTTTGGTTCTACCAAAAAAATCAAGCTCGCTAGTGGATTTGGCTCTCGAGATAAGCTCGAGGAGGTGGACTAGAACAAAATACCTGAGCCAGTATACATCATTGTATTTGCATGTACGGTTCATCTGCGAACCACAATAAACTTAATAACTAGAAAAGCAATGTAAGCCATCAGATCAAAAAATGGATGATAGGTAATCACGTGTCATTAAACTATATTAATACTTTGCACCACATAGTTAACCAAAACAACAAGATAAAGTGGTAAGCATTATAACTAAAGGCACCAAAATATTACCTGAATCAACTCATCACCAGGGGAAGCACAATCCGGTAGCTGATCTTTCGGCAAAACCCTAACTTGAGCACCACTCTCCTGCCTAATCTTTTCAATAATCTTCCCACCTCTCCCAAGCACACATCCTATCTGATTACTCCCAGCCAACAACCTACACACTACCGGCCCCTGCGGTATCCCCTCACCCGCACCGCCTCCTTCCCCAACCTCATTCTCACTCTCCACTTTCAACAGCACCTTATTCCTCTCCTCATCCACTTTCAATATCCTCTCAAAAATCCTGACTAACGTCTTCTGCGCTAATGATTCCGATCCCTCACCACTCCTAAATTCCACATCATCACCATCAGTTTTATCACTACTATCATTCTTACTATTACTATCATTACTACTATCATTCTTACTATTACTATTACTATTATTACTACAATCAGATGCAACTATATATATAACACGCTCTTCAGAACCTGGAATAGATTCATCGATACGAATCTTCGTGCCAGTTTCTTCGCGTACTTGACAGATAACAGCGCCACCTTTACCGATTAGGCCGCCGGTCTTTGAGCTAGGGCAGAGGATGCGAAACAGTATTTCTCCTGGAGAGAGTTTGATAGGGTTTCAGAATGGATTGTTGTGAGGTGTGGGCGGAGATGATGGGAGATGGTGGTGGTGGCATGGTGATGCCGGCGTTTGAAGGCGGAAGAAGGATGGTCAACTGTTGAATGGTCAAAGAGGCGATTGTTTGGAAAAGGAGTGTGTGTATCCATATTTGATGTGTATATAAAATTATAGATATAGATAAATATAAGTGAAATATGTATGTATATATGTATAGAGAGAGGATGTTGGTGTATTGAAACCGGGATTGAACTTGGGGAAGAAAAGGGTTAAAGAAGAATACAAAAATGAAGAATTAGGGGTAATAAAAAGGGGAGGGGTGCATATATGAGTGATTAAGACGGTTTTACCCTCGCACGTATATGGCACATGACTCAACTTAATGATCCGTTAGCCTCCGTTAGGGGGAGGTATGGTGAGCATGCATTTTTTGAAAAGTTGGGTACGTCTCGGGTAATTTTTATTTACAGGGTACTGCCAGTATCATTTTAAACAAACACCAGGTACCATTTGTGTAATTTACCCTTATTTTTTTTTTTTTTGTTGACGTCTAATAATCCACACACATGTATCTAAACAACATTTCAATCTAACCATGGTTATAATATATTTTTCAGTGTTGGTGTTAATTGTTAGTATTCATATGCTCAAATAGAGTTTTAGTTATTAGACACATGTATTATGATGGTCTATGTTGCACGGAGACGGGTACGGTAACGGGGTACGGTGACGATATGGGAATGGGAAACGGGAAAACTCAAAAATCCAAGATATGGGTACGACAAAGATACGGCAATAAAAATATTTAAAAAAATATATTAAAGAATGATCAAAATAAACAAAATCAAGAGTTTGAGGCGCAAAATGAACAAAATGTAGAGTTTGAGGGACAAAATTGAACAAAATCAAGAGTTTGAGTGTAAAATATAAAATAATTATAAAATTTATATAAAAAAAAAGGCCAAACCAAATAATATTCATTCACATTTTAAAAGATCTAGTCACCCATTTGTCCTTTTGTTTACAAGTGTTTCCCAACTTGTCATCTTCAACCTCAAAAACCTCTGTTATTTTCCACCTCAAAAACGCAACCCTTCTTCTAGGAAACGTCCCCATATTCAATTGAAACGTCCCCAGGCTCTTCCATCCGCCGTCCCAGGAATTCGAGACGTCCTCCAGCCATTTTCGTCCCGAGAACGGGTACCCTGACCTTAGAGTCTTCCCCATGCATTATAGATGATTGTGTTAAATGTGTTTGTATGGTGCAGAATATGTTGTAGTTTGAAACTTTGAATTCCAAACATGACATCAAGTCATAAGTTAAAAGGAAAGAAGCCAATGTTTAACGTTTTGTACTGTTGGTTGGCTTTATAGTCAAAATTTGGGACTTTGGTGTATAAGGCTATGTGAACGAGTAAAACGTTGAAAATAGTTGCCGTTGTAACGTGCAGGTACCCTCTAGTATGATATAAACGAATTTTAAAACAAGAAAGCTTGATCTCTGGCTTGGGAACACATCTCTTTGTTCCCGCTACCCACGGTTATATAATTTAGAGCAAGATAAATTGTAGTGAAACTTTTCCGTCGATGGAACGGTTCTCATTTTTGTGATGGGTGGAGACGACCTTTGCGGGGCGGTGTGGAGGAAAGTGAATGGATGGACTTGATTTCGGCTCTTAATCCTATTACATTGTCTGATCGGATGGATTTTTGGAGTTGGTCCTTATGCGGTTCTAACACCTTTCTTGTCAAAGAGGTTCGACTATATATTGATGATCATAGTCTCCCAACTAGCTCGATTTTGACAAGGTGAAACACACTTGTTCCTAAAAAGGTTAATATTTTTTCTTGGAGATTGTTGCGTGACCGGCTTCCTACTAGTTACAATTTGGAGCAAAAAGGTATTGATATTCCCTCTATTCTATATCCTTTATGTCTTAATGATGCGGAATCTGTCCAACATTTGTTTTGGAATTGTAATATTGCTAACAAACTTTGGAGGCTTGTATCTTGTTGGTTGGATATTCCTTGGCTGCTGAACGCCAATTCTCCAAAGGATGCTTTCGATTTGGTGGATGGAATTAATATAAAAGCCATTAAGAAGTTGTGTATTGAGGCAATTCTTTTTTGCATGTGTTGGACTATTTGGAAGCACCGAAAGGACATTGTTTTCTCTCCGAACCGTCGTCAAGTTGACCCCTTTTTTGATTATATTGTCTCTCAATCCTTTGTTTGGGCTTCCAATAGGTGCAAAAAGCTTCACATATCGAGGGATGATTGGTTCAAAAATCCGCTACTTTTGGTGTAATTCTATTGGTTTCGGCTTTGTTTGGTGTTTAGTTGCATTAAACTCTTGTTTGTATGTTTTATCGTTCCTTGAAACTTATATGGGTAAGCATCAAAAACACAACAAAGTGAAAACCGGTGGCTTGACCTCTGTTTTGTGAGGATTTTTCTCGTGTCTCGTTTTAGTAATTGGCACGAGTTTTTTTCATCCTTTTTGCTCACCTTGCAGTTCAAGTTTCAATATGTATTTAGGATCGTTGTTTCTGTTTTTTATCCTAGGTATTGTAATTGTAACTCTTTCTAACATCTAGTGCTTTGCTAGATGTTATTTTTATTTATAACATTTTACCATTCTAAAAAAAAAAAGAATTGAACCTATGACCTTATCAACCATAAATAAGCACTTCTTACCACTAGACCAAAGAAACACTTGTGTTATTAATTTACTTTTTTAATACATATACTTTTTCTATTTTGTTTTTATGTTTTAATTTTTTTTTAAAGAATCCAGTTTTTCTTTTCCGGTCCGGTCCAACCACCTGCACCATCACCACCACCACCATCCTCCATCTGTGCCACCACCATATTAATGATGGATTCTTTCGCGTCATTATTCAGACCGTTATATTGCGCGCGTATCCCTCTAGTAAATATATACGACTATTTTATCTTTGCTCTATATATTTAAAAAAAAAAATTCTTAATCATTTATTGAAGGTGAATAATAATAATAAAGTTCATGTACGTTTCACTTTCTTGTTTGTTACCATTATTACAAATTAATTATCATGATTATTTACCTAAGTATCACTATTACAGTTACCATAATAATGAGTTAATGTTATCATGATTCTTTATAATATAATAAATTGTCATAAAAACCGATTTTTTTCCTCTATAAAAACCCAGTTGTCTAGTCTCGTTAGTTATCACAACACAAGCTTTTAATTCTCAACTCTCCAATTTTTCATTGACTTCCTATCTCTTTCTGGGCCATTATTGAACTTTTCTATCGAAAACCTACCTATTTTAGGGTCATTATTAAAGTCATTCAAATATGATTTAAATCAGGGATCATGTAAGTTTTATTTTCTTCATGCTTTCTATGCACATTTACTAAATGGGGTTGTTAGATTACATATGATAGCTATCTATATTTTGATTTCATATATTTTAATCTACGTAAAGATAACGTAATTGGGATTGAACTATGTCCCAATACTTATGTACACCAGGTACCAATATGGAATTACCATCATTCTAGTTTGTATTGTTATCTTTGATTTCAGCATGCAACATGTAATCAAAGAATTTGACGACAATGATCGAAAAGGGAGTATCTCGAAGGTTGTATAAATCTCTGTTTCTAAAGACAGCGGTTGACGGTGAATGTGGATTAGACTACTTTCATAAAATGGTTAGTCTTTTAATTGATTGTTATTTGTGATATGTGTTTTTTTTAGAACGACAGTATATTAATAAATTAGGCTTCTAGCAAAATACTAGATTGTGATATGTGTTTAGTTGGTTATTTGTGTTCCGTGTTTATTTTAATGGCAAATGTAAGTTGTTAGTAAAGAACAAAGACATGAATACTGACCTAGGTAGAAGTTGTTTGAGTTCCACCAAAAAAAAAACGGTATCTTTAATTTTGTCATCATCAACCTGATTATCATGCACATTTTTTTCTCTCTTTTTATTAGTATAGTCTGCATTAGTAAGATGATAATTTGATGCATATACAAATTTATTAATTAATATAATTAATAATACATCTGGACTAATAAATGGAAATAGAATGAAATTGAGTTTATGTTTGTTATCATTTTGTTTCTATGTTAGTTGATAGATAGATGCTTGGATATCGGAGATTTTCATCTTTGATTTCGAATTTAATTAATTGTATATTTGATTTATTTTATTTCAATATTCGGTAGGGGTTGATTATTGTAAAACAAGTATTAAAATAAAACAAATAGGATAAGATCTTGACCATTGGATTATGATAAAACTGATGCACGAAGATTCATAGATCACAAGTATATACACTGATACAAGAAGATTTTTATGATGCACAATGATTTTTAGTTAAGAAAAAAAATTGTTTTATTTGTTTTACTTTAATACTTGTTTTATTTTAACCAGAACCATATTCGGTATATTGTATCTCTGTCAACGACTCTTAGTTGGATACCTTCTATATTCCCAACTATTTCTTGTATAATTCTTGTCCCTGGATTGAATGCATTTGTCATGGCTTTCTTTTGGCCAAAAATAGAATTTATAGTTCCGCTTTTACCAACATATCAAAACATATCAAATACGAGATATCTTTCTTTCCACATTTCTATGTACTTTGCATATGTTTTGGTAAAAGTTCTCTCCGTTGTTCCCCTAGAACTCTTCATACTAGAGGTTCGTGCTGAGCCACTTCTCCTAGATCTGTAATTGACAACTGTTGGGGGCCCCTTTGCGGCTCATGATCATATAACTTGTTGTAGTCGATCAAAAAAGTCTGCAAAAAAAAGATTCTTTGAGGCATATATGACGAGTATTTCTCGTATGGTGTCCATGCTATATCCTGAAATATTACCCAAATATTAGTTAATGACTTAAACTAGCTAAAGTCGAAAACCGTATTGGTTCAATGGGTGTTGAAAATGGGGATTTGCAAAAACATACCTCATCCGTCATGCCACAACAGATATCCTCCAAGGATTTCTCCAAACGACCCTTATTATTCGTCCGTTGGCCTGGTATTGCCATTAGTGGGCTATAGTACTTTACAAGAGGAATGTCTTTCATTGATTCGTCAGGTAAAGCCTAATCCCAAGACAAGATCTTTTACTTTGGGAATTCTTTCCAGAAAAAACATCTAAAAATAGTTTATAATATAAAGTCAGAATATAATTATATAAATAGCTTATAAAATAAAGTCAAATCCGAGTTTATAGAATACCTCATAAACCCACGTAGGTCCTAGGAAACCTGTGGCTTTTTCGTTGGTCATGGTTGAAGTCAAAAGACAATGGGAATTCGCACCCCATGCATAACCATTTAACCTACACGGATTCACATCTTCTAAAAATTGTAACCAGTAGGCTAGGTAATAATTAGGTTCATCACAATTTGGAAGGATCTTCGTTCCAATGAGGTAAAGAAGATACATCCGTACTTAATAAATCAGTTGTGGCTCGTTTAGGTTTTCCGGAACTACTTCAAAATTGGATCTCAACCACTTTTTAGACACTTGCAAATGCTTTTTCTTTGTAATATTTTGGTTACAAGAACCAAGCAAATCCTTGCAAAGATCGTTAGCAGGTTTATCATCACAAATAAATGCTTTCTCATTAACTGGGATCCTTGATATGACATTCATATCCAGTAGGCCAAAACACAATTTAGTGTTTCTATTAAGGCCAAACGTGAACGTTTTTGTCTCTTGCTCGTAGCAGCCCTCGATGGATTTTTGAAAGATGTGACACTGCTTGCAACTCGTCATATTCACGATTGTATGGAAAAAAGATCCTTTAAGTTTTTTTAGGACCATGGCATCCAACTTGGATGTTGGTAGAATCATAGCCTGTTCGTGCTTTCTGAATTAATACAAAACCAAAATGTTACATAACATTAATGGAAAAACATCAATACAAAATATCAATGAAATAACACCATTACCCCTTTCATAGCTTGTATATGTAGAAAATAGTGAAGCAACAAACCCTGTAAATTCACAAAAAAAAAATAAAAAAAAAATAAGGTAGCATAAGCCTATGTGTATTTAAATATAAATGGAAGCAAATAGTGATACGTATAAAATGTAATAAAAGAGTCAAATGAATAAATGTAATAAGTAGAGGGTGTAAGTTGTAAATATTAAGTCACGAAAAACGGTTATTGTAATCTGTGTATAAATTTGGAGAAATATCAATAAATGAATCAGTTTTATTGTTGATTCAAAATCATTTCTCTCTCAAACCTTATTTCTCTCTGACATTTGGTATCTAGAGCCATAGGTCCTCCGACCTTCACTTCTGATTCCGATCAATTTCCATCATTAATTCGGGCATCGATATTTCTTCTTTTAAATCGATGATGACGACTAGGAATCAAGAAGTGCAGAAAACCTCCAAGGATGTAGCACGAATTGATCAAAGACCACTTCTGGTCTCACTGACATGAAGAAGATGATCCTTGACATACAGAGGCAATTTGAACAAGCTTTAATTTGACAAATTAGCAAGTCAATAACACATCTTGTTAGTGAAAAGTAAGATTGAAATAGAAAGTTTTAATGTAAAGCATTCAAAATAAAATGAATCAAACTTTGATATTGTGGAAAGAACTGATGAATAGGTTCCTTCGGATTCAACCAATGGGGCTCAAATTGGAACTATTAATGAAAGTGAACAAGAAGTCATGTTTGATAATATCGAGATGAATCCAAGAAAAAGGTGAGTGAAATAAAAGAAGAAACACAAGCGAAAATGCAACCGATAATGGCAAAGTTCCAAAGTCTAGCCCTTAAAAAACAGCTGGCCATGGAAGTCGATGGAGAAGGCAGTCATGATATTATGATAAGTTTGACCGTCGTTTTACCATTTTAGTTATCGGAAAGACGAGTGTTGGTAAAAGCAGAACTATAAATTCTATTTTTGGCCAAAAGAAAGCCTTGACAAATACATTCAATCCAGGGACAAGAATTATACAAGAAATAGCTAGTTGGGAATATAGAAGGTATCCAACTAAGAGTCGTTGACAGAGATACAATAAACCGAATATTGGAATAAAATAAATCAAATATACAATTAATTAAATTATTCGAAATCAAAGATGGAAATCTCTGATATCCAAACATCTATCTATCAACTAATATAGAAACAAAATGATAACAAACATAAACTCAATTTCATTCTATTTCCATTTATTAGTCCAGATGTATTATTAATTA
>JAOXNX010000026.1:26583963-26601667 GCA_028566075.1 Solidago caesia | reverse complement strand
AAGATAGGAAGATCTAGAGGCTTTTTTGAGAAAAGGGGGGAGGGGTTCCCCTTTTATTAAGGAGTATAGATATATATATATATATATATATTTTATTTGTAAATATATAAAATTGAAAAAATATAATAGTGTGAAAAAACTTTATAATCCTTTTGAACAATCAAAACGGGTTTGGGCCTTGGGTAAAGGTCTAAAACCCCAAAAACCTCAACATAATTGATAACAGCCCCAAACATTGCTTACAATTTTTTTGAAATTCTCCATTGCTAGATTCTCCGTCGAAACCCCCTATTCTATTCATCATCATCATAAAAACTTTAACATGGAAGCTCTTTCAAGCTCCATAATCCTTCCTGCTTTTCAAGAAACACATTCCTCTAAGCGTCATCCCTCACTCAGAACCAGCTTATCATTTTCTAAAACCACCGCCCGTCTCTCCGCCGCCGCCTCCCGTCAAGTTTCCGGTGACTCCGAAGATGATCAACAACAACTACTTGACCTTCATAATGCGTTTGATGTAAATATTATACTTTCAGTTTATGTGATTTTAATGTTTAATTTTCATGATTATTAATATTTAACTTTATTTCTGTCCCAATAATGTTGGCTTGCCTTTTTTAAAAGCTTGAGTGTTCAGATTAGCTTATTTTCAGGGCTTCCCGGCTTACTGAAGTTTTAAAAAGTTTAATAAGCTCATTTTTCCGGCTTTTGAGCTTATAAGATTATAAGCTTCGGTGAATGTGCTTAAATAAGTGATAGTTGATAAGCTCGTAAAGTGGAAAAAAAATCGAGCTTATTGGCTTTTTGAGATTTCAATAATCAAATTCAATCACGCCTATGCGATTTTAACTTGAGTGTATTGGGAGTGAATAAAATTAAGTGCTTATGGCTTATTGCATATTTTGCAAGATAAAAAGTGCTTTTAGGTGTTTGGGTAACAGATATTGAAACAATGTTTTAGCTTATTTTAGCTTCAATAAGCACTTAATTTTTGCACCAAGATTGGTGCTTACTTTTTGTAATAAGCTAACCAAACACCCACTTAAGCCCATTGACTTAGGTCGAAAAGTTCATACACCTTTAAAAGTGAGCTTATCAGCTTTTTGGAATTGCAAAAAGCCCATAAGCTCTAAAAATAAAGTAAACCAAACAACCATAAAATTTGTGCTTTTTGTCTGGTGGAGACTTGGAGAGAAGGTATTAACTAGCGAGAATTGTGTACATTTGGTGTGCAAAAATGAAAATAGCTTGTATCTTTTGTGTTGTAGTTTATGACGGAAATGGAAATATAAAACTGACGTTGATAACATGTTTCATATTATGATGAAGGGTGTTATAGGAAAAACTAATAGCAATGAGGATTTGAATAAAAAGACATCTGAAGATGGAATGAAGGTATTGGTAGTGAGAATTGTGTACCTTTGCTGTGTAAAATAGCATGAACATTTTATGATGTAGTTTATGGTGGAAATGGAAACTTAGAACTGATGTTTATAAAAATTTTCGTATTATGATGAAGGGTGTAATAGGACAAACTAATAGCAATGAGGATTTGAATAAAAAGACATCTGAAGTTGGGACAGGTGGTTCAACTAGAGCTGGCCTTTTCAGAACCCCAATATCGGGTGGAGTGCAGAGTGCAACTTCTGTTCATGACTTGCCTAAACCAGCCTTGGCGGTTCGAAATTTGATGGAGCAGGTAAATGAATGCTCATAATCATATGTTTTTTTAACTTCAGGTTTACAAATTTTTCATCTTTCTGCTATTTTTAACTCAAGGCTAGGTTTGCTCACTTGAGCACTGTAATGTCCCGGATGCACCAACGAAGCGAAGGGTACCCTTTTGGTTCACTTGTAGATTTTGCACCGGATCCAATGGGACGTAAGTTTCCAGTACCTCGCCCATTTCATCATTATTGGTTTTCTGTTTTGCATACATTTGAGTTATTCAATTTTGGCTTGTTTATAGTTCATCTCATTTTTGTAACCGGTCAGTTTAACGTTATATACAAATTTAACAAATTTATATATGGGGATAACATATATGCTTCTAACAGCATGTTCATACATGCTTCCCCCCTCACAATCTTTAAAATTTTTTAGAACATTTAGCCATGTGATTGAAATCAATGTGAGAGGGAGGTAGAAGCATATATGTTATCCCCTTTATATATTAGCTATGATCATGACAGCCAGTTTATTGGTGGACAAAGCCATCTTTTAATGACTCGTATCTAAAAAAGGTACTATCACTAATACGGCAGTCGGCAGAAATAAATGATCATCTGTTTGCATAGTCAATAAGTTTTGAGAAATGAAAAGGATCCACTATGTATTTATGATTGCTTCTAGTTTCTTTTCTACCATTTTCATTCAATAAAATAAAGTGTGTTCTAGGTGACCCAATCTTTTAAATTTGGTTGAGTTCAAATCTTCTAGACTCTCATTCTGATATGTTCATCTTCCAGATCCAATATTTTCGTTTTCACAGCTGGGTATACACACACGGAATCTATTAGCTAATCCAAGATGTACATTAGTTGTCCAGGTTAGTATATTTTCTTGCACATGCTAATAGACTTTATGCCAGTTTCGGCTGCAAACACCTCTTATACTGGCGGTTCTCTTTGTAGATACCTGGATGGAGTGGCTTGTCAAATGCAAGGGTTACTATCTTTGGTGATGTCTATCCTTTGGCGGAAGATGAGCAGGTGGTTCAGTGTCAAATATATGAACTTGTTTTAGTGTTGTTTATGAATTGCTGTTATTGATCCTAACTCTTGAGGCTTTGAATAGACATATGGTTTGATATTTACATACATATCCTTAATTTCCATTCTAAGTAATTTGTATGTGAACCAAAGGGCCTTTGGCCTAACGTTATTGGGGTGATCTATTAACTTCGTGGTTGTGAGTTCAAGTCTCAGTTAAGACAAGGTGTAATTATTAGGGGTTGTAGGTGCAAGTCTTTGCCTTTAGATAAAAGAAAGTAATTTGCACGTGAAGATTGTAATTTTTGTTTATATGTCGTAATATTGGATGTTGCAGGAATGGGCACACAAGCAGTATATAGCAAAACACCAACAGGCTCCTTCACAACAGTGGGGGAACTTCTACTATTTTAGGATGCACAATATAAGGTTTGTATTATTTATGCAGATCTCCAAGTCAACAAACCTTTTTTTTTTCTTAATGTGAATTATGTATGATAATGGTGGTTGACGTGGGTATATTTGTTTGAAGCAGTGATATATATTTTATAGGAGGTTTTGGCACTGTTGCCTGGGTTAATGTCAAGGAATACGAGGCTCTTCAACCTGATGATATAGCTGTTAACGGCGGTGAGCAAAATCTGAAGGTGAGGGTTTGAATTATTGTTAGTTTTGCAGATTTTGTTTAATCTTGTTTTAAATGTCTAAAGAATATTTAATGGTTCCAGGAGCTGAATGCGATGTTTTCCAAGCCTCTAAAAGACCTATTTTCATTGGAGAGCCAGGTGGATGATGTTTCTCTTATATCAATAGATAGCAAAGGAACTGATATTCGTGTCCGTCAAGGCGCACAGGTAGGAAAGTTGTTGATATATACACACACACATACATACATACATACATACATACATACATACATACGCATACAAATAACAAATATACATGTGTACATATATATACCAGTATATATAATGAGATGTTATATGGCTGAACTTCATTTTTTGGCAGTTTCACATACAGAGGTTGGTATTCGAAGAATGGGATGGAATTAAAACACTGGAGGAAGCCAAAGCAGCATTGTGGAACTTGGTAAATAAAGGTGGCGTCTACACCGTCCACAAGTAAGAAAGGTGGGACTAAGCTTGTGCTGTACTACAATGTATCAACTAACATAAAACTTTTTTCTTTTTTGTTTTTCTTGGGATTTGGATTTAATTATTACGTAGATGTTTAATAAAGGTCGGAAGAGTATTTTTGAAATAATGATCGTTTCTTAGTTGGTTAATTTTGCGCCCCATTGATAAGAAAGAAGACGAAATGTGCAGTTGGTCACATGTTTGATTTGATGGCTTTTGCTGTAAACTTTTGCTTGACATGAAAGAAGAAGGCAACTTATGTAGCAATTTCCTTGAGTCTTGTATTATATATATATGGTTTGAGCTGTGAATCTTTTTGAAATAGTAAAAGTAACTCTAGAAACACGATCTTGTGACTACAACGAGGATTGGACCTCCAAACTGATTTTGTTGTTTTACAGGCCTTTGGTTTTTGAGTTGTGCATTCTTCGTTTGTTTTTATTGCTTTAGTCTCATATTTATTGCAACATTTCAATGCATATACGAGTGAGCTTAGTATAAAAAACTCTCCCCGTCCCAAAAATATTGTAACTTTTGCCTTTTAAAATCTCTCTTAATTTTAATTTTAAATATTTGTATTTGTGTACTTAATAATGAAAATTATATTAATAGAAGTACACTTAAAATGCCACCCATTCATATATTTTGAATCATTTATTATATAATACAAAAAAAAAAACATATATATCAATATCGTAGTTAAAAAAATAGACCGTCTTTTTAGGACGGAAGCTAAAGCGCACACATATCTTTAATCTCTCATAAATCATCTTACTCCTCTTTTTAAGTACAAGGTGTTCGTGGTCCGGTTTGGTCCGGTTTTGGTTAATTTTCAAACCAAACCGGTATTTCCGGTTTCAACATATATCAAACCAAACCAAGTGTGTTGTCTAACCGGACTAAACCAAACCATGTAAGCCGGTCCGGTTTGACGGTTTGGAGTTTTTTTTTTCTTTCTTTTATCTCATATAATTTGTTTACTTTCTTTTATCACACAAATAGACACCTGCAGCGAACAAGCAAAAGACATTTCATTATATTATATATTTTACATATATATCATTGGATTCAAAATTAGAAGCAAAAGTTTAATTTCTTCTAAAACATAAAGTAAAATATTTACAAATTGAGTTATGTATATGTAAATATTTTACATAAACTAAACTCTGAAGACCCTCGGTTGACGATTCTCCGGAAACCACCGTAAACTGCCAATTCAAACCCTAAATTCCGCTAGGTCACCCTCAATTGATCTCTCCATACATCAATGGACGGACCGAACGTCTCCGGTCAACCTCAACCACAGCAACAACCAGAAGCAACAGCAAAGCCAGTAGAAAGACTAAACCATGACATACAACAACAACTTAACCTAGAATCAGTTAAAACCAGAGCCATTAGTTTATTCAAAGCCATTTCTCGCATCCTTGAAGATTTTGATCTCATTGCTCGCACTAATTCCGTTCCTAAATGGTTACGTTTTTCCGAATTTTGTTTTCGCATTTTTATTGTTTGTTTTAATTTAATTTGTTTGTATATGTATATATGTTGATGATGATTTTGTTGTTTTATCAGGCAAGATGTATTAGGTCAATTTTCTATGGTGAACCTTGAGCTGTATAATATTGTTGAAGATATTAAAAAGGTTTCGAGAGTGTTCGTTGTTCATCCGAAGAATGTCAATGCTGAAAATGCTGCTAGTAAGTGAGGTGTTGATATATGTATAGAATTAGTGTTTTTTTAATTTATTACACCGAATATGTATTGTATGTATCTTGTGACATCTTCATTAGGTAACTGGTATTTTAGCTGACGTGATAACCATATGAGTTTATATGTAATGACAGTAACGTAATAGACACCGCGTCATTGGTTTACAAGTAATAGGGGGTCAGATACATACAATAGCAATAATTAAAAGTAAGATATACATTAGGATGTTTTTAAAGATAGATACATGCTATAGAGTGTTGGGCAAAGTTGGATGCATTGAACGAAAATATGTTATAGAATAGCGATATACTTTAGGCAGCGGTCTGTTTTGTAAAAATTTTTGGTCTGTTTTTGGTGGTTACATGTTTTTGAATGGCCTACTGTGGTAAATATATTGTAAAAAAGATAAATGAACAATAGGCACATAGGGGCAAAGAATCTTTCAATTACCATATCTAGTTACCAGAGGCAAACAGGAAAAAAGATTTTAACTATTGTTCCAAAACTTGTAGTTACTTAAACAGAGAGAAAGAAGTTTTTATTACCGTAACGGTACCATCTACTCAAGTATGTTGCTACTTTATAATATTTAACCAAAGTTTTGAAGCATTAAAGTTGTGGATGATACTTTGATGATATATACTTTCATTTTGTAGTTTTGCCTGTTATGATTTCGTCAAAGCTATTGCCGGAGATAGAAGCGGGTGACAATTCCAAACGAGAGCAGTTACTGTATGCGATGCAGAATCTATCTGTTCCATCACAGATTGAGAAGTTAAAGGTAGTATTGATAGGTTTGGTGTTACTGTACAAGTGTGATCACCTTCTAGTTCTTGTAGCATTGGTTATGCATTATTATGTCATGTGCAGGCTAGAATTGACATGATCGGAGCAGCTTGTGAAAGTGCTGAAAAAGTCATTGCTGATACTCGGAAAACATACTTTGGTACTCGACAGGGCCCCACCAATATCATGACTTTAGATAAGGCTCAAGCTGCAAAGATTCAAGAACAGGAAAATTTACTGAGACATGCTGTTAACCACGGACAAGGTGTGTTTCTCTTTTGAAGTTACTGCATTTTTTTATTATGGCATTATATCTTCTATTCCACCTCAATAGGTGGTTATTAAGTTTAATAACCCCAGATAGGTTTATGTTGTCTGTCCTTTAGAATGTGAAGTTTGATGTTATTGTGTGAGATATTATGGCTAAACTAACACATTAGTATAACAAGTTGGGATATAGAACATGTTATCTGTCGTTGAAATATCTTTAGGTTAACTGCATGCCACATTTTAGTTCAGGGGATAAATTTATGTCTGTTGTAGCTTGATGAAGCTGTGGTTAAGGGATGTTTGGATATGTGTTTTGAAAGTCAGTATGTGATAATAAATAATTAGAAGAGATAAGCAGTTGTAAGTAAATGTCTATAGGAAATAGTGTTTGGATATGCTTATGTTGTTGAAATTTTAATAATTAGATGATTAGATGTTTTAGTGTTTGGTAAATTTTTATTAAATTTAAGAACAAATAAATATAATGATGATTAATGGTGACATTTTTTTAAATGTAAATATAGATTAGTCATCTTGTAGAATTGTAGCAAAAGTCTCAAAAATTAGATTTAACGTAGAGCTAAATATATAAATTATATTTAAATAGTAGATAATGTGTTGTTGCAGCTGGTAAGAAATTAATTATCAAAAGTTTATTATTTCACCCCTACATATTTAGATAATTAGATGGAGAATTTATCATACCAGGCATTAAAAACTGATTGTTATGACTTTAAGCTCCAATAAACATTAATTAATTTTAAATGTGAGATTGTGAATCCAAACAAACCCTTACAGTTTCTGTGGCATGCTACTGAAGATTTAGGCGGTGTTTGTTTTGTTGACGAGTGACTATAGGTATGCGTTTAGATATAAGATAGAATGAAAGTTGGTATTTCATCTTTAATACAACTCTATGATTTTATGGATGGGTTTTGACATATATTCTTTTTCGTATTTTTAATTTCATTATTTCTAGCTATTCTAGCTACAAGATGAAAATAGAGTTACAAAACATTTGTATTTTTATTATAAAGCACGTGAATCTTATTCTGAGAAAAAAAGGAAATGGGTTTTGTAAAAGCTGCCTTTTAGGTTAATAAGACGAAACCTTCATTACGAGTTTTCTTAAACCCATACCTCTAAACCAAATGTAACAAAGCACTTTTAAACCCATACTGCCAAACCTAAAGCAAACATACTCATAGAGCATGACTACGTAAGTTTGGTTGGAGTTAAGTCATTGACTGATCTAATGTCTAATGCATCGTATATATTAAGTATAAAAGACACACGGATTGGATGAGTTGGTCACTAGTGTTGATCAATCTATTCAAGCACACAAAATATAACATTGCCCGAAAGATTATTATTATTATAATAGAAAACAATTGACACTTAGTATAATGTATAAAATTAAATAAAGATACGATTAAAGATACCAATATATGATATCAATACAATTGTTGTCATTAGTGTTTTGTTTATAGTATTTGTTATGTACCAAGTTAGTTATACTATTACCAAATACTATTTTGAATTTTGAATCTAAAATGTAATTTAATTATCTTTTTATAAAATGTACTCTTTTATTAAAAAAATTAAGTCTGACATTAAAAGTAAATCATTCACATATAATCATTTTTAAATAAAATTAGTTATGGAACAAAATATATGTCAACTTTGTTTGAATTGTTAAAATATGAACCTTTTCAATAATTAAATTAATACTAACAGCAATAATTATTTTAAAGGAAAAATGGGTATATAGGATTTTAAGATTACACGTGGTGATATAATGTTGTAAATGGTGGAGTAGAAAAAACTATAAACACTAAAACTTAATTTGATGCATATTAATTTCCAAAATTTTTTTCTCTTCCACCCAGACACCTGATATTCCTCTGAACCACTCCCACCTTTTTGATTTTTCTTTCATCCCTGCACAACCCTTATGAAAAATACTTAGAACCCAATATGAGCCAAATAAATAAATTAACTACCCGATATGACCCTAAAACAAGTTCTTGGGCAAGAATTGCCGGCTCTAAATTTTGACTATGTAGTAGGTCATTGGAACATAATTTTGTATATCAAAGCTATATGGTGTTATGAAAGAGGATGATGTGACATCTGTTTTTGTGTACATTTTTATTGTTTCTTGTAGGTTTACGTATACCCATGGATCAAAGGCAGGTCACGTCAGCTCTTCCTGCTCACCTGATGGATGTGCTCCCAGTAGGTGACAGTGTGCAGACCATTTCCGAGTCACCTGGTATGGCTTAAAAGAATTGATAACTCTTAAGGTACTATTGAATGTCCATCCGTATGACCATAACTGGTGCATATATTATTAACAGGGATGTACATGAAGAACACTCCTCCCATGGTTTCAAATGCTGTAAACAACCAAGGAGCATTCATGCAGGTTAGATAATCATGTTTGCTTTTCCTGTTATTCATTATTGCACTTGGTATAATTTATAGCGATTGAAAAATAGGGTTCTGGGTCACAACTTATGGGAAGATCGGCTGCTTCTCCTGGTGGTACTGGAATAACATCCTTCGATAACACAACAGCCTCCCCACTGCCATATGCAAACTCACCTAGGTCTGCCACCAACATGATGAATACACCCTCTCCGCAACAACAAAGTCAGCAACAACAACACCAGCAGCAACAACAACAACAAAGGCAGCGATTGGTGCAATTACCATCACATCAGCAGCAGCTTTATGCTCAAAATCTTCGACAATCTCAAATGACTGGATTAGGGCAGGTATGGCTACAAGATCCAGTTTCAGTGACCATAAATTGGTGCATCATTTTATGTTTTTGGTACAATTACGTGTCTTGGACATGAGCCCCTGAGTAGTCATTCTAGATAGATTTGCGGTCCTCCATAGGTATGATATTGTAAATCATTTGATATGCGCAGAACCAATTGTCACATGCATGATTTACAGGGCCAGGCTCAATCTAAGTATCAGGTGGCAAATGTTGTGTTGTCTGGTTGATATTTATTAATGCGGTTATTCATTCAGTGCTCCATTTCTTGTATGTATCAAGACAACCACAAAGTAAATAGGCTGGTAATTTGACTCTAGGACTTGTGACATAGAAGTTACGGTGAATCATATTTAACAGAAGTTACGGTGAATCATATTTAATAAATTAAGTCCTTAAGTAGTATAAGAGTTGGCATCAAGGCTCTTCAACAGAAGGCTTTATAATACGGGTTATTACAAATACATGGATTGCAGAGGAGTTTATTTGTGCAATGCGTAGACATCTACAGTACCTCTATACTTTGTTTTTTCTGTAATTATTATTATTATAGTATTATTATTCTGTCTTGTCAGTTACATGGTCAAAATCAAATGCAATTTTCTCAGTCATTGGGGGGCCAACAATTCCAAGGGAGGCAGCTAGCTACTGGAGGTATGCAGCATGGCATGGCACAAAGTCAGCTTAACCAAGGAAATCAGGTGAATCGTCATTTAAACCAAATGTCTAGCACTGCCAACAGTGCATTGTTTAACGCTGCACAAGCTTCACCAAATAACCAGATGGTCAGTTAATAATAATTTGACCATTTATTTCATCTTTTGCTTTTTGCTAGGGAGTTTGAGGATTGTTCTCGACTCTCGTGGTCTTTGTATATCAATGTAATTGTTTCCTTTGGCCTATTTCAGATGTCAGGTATGTCAGCCATGATGCCATCACAACCACTTGTGCCTCGTGTGCAGGTTAGCTTTTCATAGCTTCACCATTGATCACAATAATTGGAAGCAATTTGTCTGTTTAAGTTTTACTTGCATGTATCCATCTTTTGTAATATTTGTTTTTTGTGCCTTTTTTTTCTTCTTAATTTGCAGTTTGGTTTATCGGGTGGCAACCGGACTCTTGGTTCCCAAAATCTGAACGACCAAGGTATGCACTCAATCAGTGTTTCAAATTAGCGTACATTTTTACAGTCGCTTCCTACTCATGTTGTGGTTTTGGCTTACAGTGTTCAACATGGGTGGAGCTAATCCCACTAACATGATGCCTATACAACAGCTGCAGCAACATGGTTCACAGGGTGCTTTTGGGAACATGCAACAAAATACACAGAATCTACAACCTAGTATGGTACCCATGCAGAACTCCCAACAGAACTTTCAACAAAGACAAAACCAACAGTGATCGTATATTAACACAAAACTTTTGACCCTTCACTCAAGTTATGTAAGGTGTTCTACAGTTCGCAAATGTTTAGTGTTGAATTGTAATTCTTACTCAATATGGTTGAGATGCACAATACTCGTAGTCTAATACAAACTTGTTGAATTTTCTAGACAGAATTGAGCGAGGCGTTCAATCAAAACAAGTATATATACACATACCGAAATCAAAATTTAGAAGAGGATTAATCCCCTAAATCAAAGCTGTAACGAGCCTCCTAAATATGAATCTTAGGCTAACCGGAATGAGGCTTCCTCACAAGAGGGCGACTTGCGACATGTGGCGCCCTGTTAGCATAGATGATGCCCCTTAAAAATCTTGGAGTGAGGCAACTCTCACAAGAGAGTGACTTCTGTCAAGTGGTACTATATAATTGGTTGGAAAAATAGAAAAGTGAAAAAAGTGGGAGAGAGAGAGAGTTGTGTAATGTGTGTGAAAATTCAAAGGAGTCGCCCGACTAAAAATGGATGGGAGACTTTTTTTTCTTTTTTGCCCAAGTCGCCCCTTGGGGCAGTGTAGAGGCTTCTTGGGTGTGGTATCGCCCCACTCCCACTAGTCTTAGTGTCTATATAGTCATTCCTATTCTTTAATAAAGTAATGCAGAAGGTAAAGTTGAGCTGGGTGGTGACTGTATAGGTTTGTATATGTGGACTAGTGTGTTGGTTGTCACTTCTTGATTGTGTGATTGTGGAGTTCGCAGATGATGGAATCCGGTAAGATGTCTCGAGAACAGAAAATGGACTTTCCATGATTGAGGAAACATGGGATTTCTTTTTTGAATGAACTTTCATTAATAAACTTGTGAGAATATACACCAAAAGAAAAGTACACCCACATCACCAATACATACATGGGATTGATCGGCGAATTTGAAGGTGGAAGCTGAGAATAAGATTTGCAAGAAGTTAATTGAAGCACTTGAAAAGTGATTGACAGCTACAACGGACAATGGTGTAAATAATTTTATGAAGTAAAATTAATATTATTATTTGTTTTGGCAATAAAAAAGTACTTCCCTTTCAAATGATTTAAAAGAGATAATTCTCTATTCACTTATAATTCTTTTTTTTTTTTCCACGTTAAGACTTTGATAATCTCAAAATACTCTTACAATTTATTAATAATTTTATACATAACCAACTTAAAACTCAATACCAGTATACCATCCCTCTAAACCAGAACATGCCAACTTGCCACCACCATCATCAATACCACCGCCACTCAACAACATAAATTATCGCCGTCATGCTATCTCGCGTGTTGTAAATTATCGGCGCTGCATCAGGCGGATACCATGCTAGTTTTTTCAAAACATATTTAGAGAAAATTTATATAAGAGTATATTTTAATTGATAGAAAAAATAAATTTTTTTTAAAAGAAAAACATTGCAATTTAGGCGCTAACTGTTTTAGTTCTATCCGTTCCTTGATTTGAATTTGAAACATTAACAATTAACAAATCGACAACAATAAGTCAATAACAGACAGAAGTTATTAAAAGCCGTTTTGTTGTTGTTTGAAATGGTCAAGCTACAATGCTAATGTTGACAAAGAGTCAAAGAGACCCGAACTTATGGATATTCGATTTCTTTCTGATTTTGAGGATGCCAATATGTATATACATAAGGGCAATATATACTGACATTATGTGTTACAGTAAGAGGAAAAATATCTTCCAGGATTGATACTTGGAAGGATTTGTGACTTTGAGGTTTTGGGTTCAAATCTCGGAGTGACTAAAAATGATCACAGGACATGAAGATGCAATGCCTCTAAACCCAAATTTCCCTTTTAAAAAAAACCTAAAAATATAAAAAATTAAAAATCCATTGACCCTAGATAGATTGCGATCTGAAATATTAAGGGTCGTGTTAAATAGACCAATGGTCAAAGCTTTTTAATTTTTATTTAATTTTAAATTTTTTTGCTGACTAAATTATTACTTTTTTCTGATCAAAATTCTACCTTTTTAGCTTTCTTTATTTTATATTTTTTATATTTCAATTTTCAAAATTCTTGGACAAAGTGAATCTACTTTTTTCTTTTTATGTTTTCCAGGTTATAATTTGGACTAATATCACCATGTTTTTAATGGCCAACATGATAACTGATAAGTATCATAACCATCTACCTCCAGCCACCACCTCTGACCACCACCATCCGCCACCTCCGGCCACCACCAACCCAAAACAATCATCACCTCCTCCCGCCACCAACACAAATCTATAAACACACACACACACACCATCATCACCCACATATCTATAAAAAATGAAACACCAGCTACTTTGACCACCACCGACTACTGTTCACACCTAAACCACCGGCCACCAACAGCCACTGTTTACCACGGCCACCATCACCCATAGATCTATACAAATGATACCACCCACAAACACAACACAATCTAAAAAACGGTCTAAACAGACGGTGGTGTGCGGCGGAGGCGTGTGGGCTGCGGCGGAGGCATGCGGCCAACGGAGGCGTGCAGTGGTGGCATGGGACAGGGCTGCGGCGCTGGGATTTGACCGGAGAAGGAGATGGGGGGTGGTTTAGTTGAGTGGTAGGAAGAAAATGTGTTTTCAAAAGGGAAGAGTGAAAGTATTTGTGGAAATAAAGGGTGTGGTAATATAAATTAAATTCTGAAAAAGTAATTATGTTTTGTCAGAAAGATGAGTTAAAATAAAACAAAAATTAAAAAGCTTGACTTTTGGGTCCATTGGTCAAAATTACCAAGTCCAAATATCACACCCCAATATTAATAACCAAATATTATAAAGTTAATGGTCTTGACAAAAGTTATCAACTTTAATGCTTCAATTCGTGACTAGTAACTAGTCCTATATCAATGTCGATAGATTCTCAAATCCAATATATCAATGCACATCAATACCCCAGAAAGAAAGATAGCATCCTTGATTAGCCTTCGAGTCCGCAATTCGTTCACGAAATTGAGTGTATCCAAGGGATGGCAGGATCAAGAGGTCTCTTTGTGTCCCAAAAGGAGAGGAGACCTCCATGCAGGAATGCCGTCCAAAGAGGCACATAGCAGTCTAGCCTTCGAGTCTACAATTCGTGAATTGAATGGTTAAGAAAGAAACTAGTCCTATGTCTATACCACTCTACCCCGTAGTATTGCTGTTCATTAATATTTAACAAGCTCAACATTAATTTATTTATTAACAATAAAAACGCAATCATGATTTAGATAACTTAAACTTAGAGATATCTCTTACTCTACCACGACTAACCCCCATCCAAATTCGGTGGTCGGCAAAGCTGAACGTCGTCATTAATAACCACATCTCTTTGTTTAACCTTTAAAATTTTATTTTAATCTTAAAAAATTAAAGACTATTTACTTTCATGCATTGCATAACTACATTTGTAATAAACAAAATTGTTAGAATGTATCAATGTAATATTTCACTTCATAACCAATAACTCATCCTATATCAATGCCAATTAGCTTCTCAAATACTATCTTTCAAAATATGAAGAACAAAAAAACAACACTTTGCATAAATAGTTAAGTTGTAAAACCTCATACAATATAATATAAAATTACATATGAATTAACCAATTACTAACAAAGAAAGAACCCATATCTATATCTATATAATAATTAAAATAGCAGTTATCAAACCTTATTAAAACTAAACATAATATATTACGAACCTCTCCAAACCTCTCATTGTCTAACGAACCTCCCACATTAATTTCAATATTTATTAAATATTAAATAATTTAAAATATAATAATTTATTACATAGATTTATTTCCATGTATTGAATATCATTTTATTAATTACATAGATTTAATTTGTTTAAATATATTTATTTAATCAGGTTCAAATTTTTTAGAAAGATATTTTTTTAGAGATATATTTTTTTTACCAGATTTGAAAATCCCATCAAATCCCGTATTTATTTATTTAGGTTCAATTTTTTTAAGTAGATATTTTAATTAAATTATGTATATTAACAAAATAAATATGTATAACACCAGAAATTAAATAAATGTTATATAAGATAACAACTTCATATTTTTATAAGAATTTTTGTTGATAACCTTCTAAAAAATACGTGTATAATAATAATAAAATTTTGAATTCCATGTCCCATCAAATATCGAATGATATAAACAATCTTTGACTAATTTTTTTCATAAACATAAAATATAGGATTTTCTAGAAAATAATAAATAAATTTGGTAAAGTTATAAAAAGTGAATACATTATAGGAATTTAGTTTTTAAATTAGATTGATGGTATTTTCTTCATCAATAATACCAATCATGCATGCTTTTCTTGAATTTTTTTCCCCCCTCATAACATAAATGATTTTCTCTCATCTTTCAAACATAATTGAAATAAGTAAATATAACGAATTTTTTTTTTATTGGTTTACACTCATTCGTATGATATGGTAGTTATAAGTGTTTAATGAATTAATTATTGCCCATATTATTATTAAACAAATTATTCATTATTACATGGTTAGTTTTATGTTGCCCTGACTATACAGATCTTTAGTTCGATAATAATTGATTAATATATGGATTTGATGGAATCAAAAGGTATGTTATTAATTTGTAAAACTCTTTTATTTTTATTTTTCTAAGGACTTGTTTTTTTGTTGTTAGTTCATGACGATCCTAAGCCCATTAATTTTGTTTTTTAATTATTGGTCAAGTCTAAGGTTAAGTAATTAATTTTTTCTTTAAGTTGATTATTCTTTTTTTTTTCCTTGTAAATTTTAACACTTAGTTTCTAATTTTTTTATTTCTATTCACGTATCCATAAAAATAAACAACACATCTTACTATCTTATCTTATCTTACTATACCTATAAGTGAGGATAAATGAGTCATATGTGTCACTCATCCAACCTACACACCTAGGCATCATATGTGTCTTTTCTTAATCATTTGTTGCATGCCACATCACCTTTTTAATTACGTGTCATTTTTCAGTTTTTTCCCCATTAATTCACTATATGTCTATATATATTAGGTGTAATAATTGTGTTAAGTTATATACAAGTGTATTAAAAATATGTTCAGCGATATTTGATTCGGGGTTTGACAGTTCAAGGAAATGTGTGATCTACAACTTAACTGTTAGACTGTTAGTTCATTTGTATTTGAATGCTAAAAACAGATAATAATATATAGCTGTATGTACACAACTTTCAATCTAATATTTGTTGTACAAGCGAATATTAAAAAAAGAAAAAAAAGAAAAAAAAGGGTCTCATATATAGCTTTATGTACCTACCTTTGTTCATGGGAGGAAAAAAAACTTGTACATACATATATCTTCTATATTTGTTATGGAGTATAAATCAATATTGATTATTTTAAATTTGGGGTTATATTTGGTTTCTATTTTAGAATTAATCCCAAGATTGGTTAAGTTGTTAATATGGACTAAATTTTTCTTTCTTTTAGATTGTTATATTTAAAGCAATTTTAGATTGTTATATTTAGAGCAATGACACGTTGATAAACATTTTAGAAACAAATTTTTATAAACATATGTGACATTTGAAGTGGTCTAATCAACAAAGAGATAAAAAGAAAAGAGAAATACATAGACATGATTTAATTGATAGAAATTATGTTAGATAAAATTTGTTGTAAAGTATTTGTAAACTTAGAATTACTCATTTATTTATAAAGTTAAAATTTTATTCTGTGAAAGATTTTATGGAGTGTATATTAGTCTAAAACTCAATTTATAAATTACATTTTATTGGTTAATAATAATATAATATACGGTCCTTTAATTTCTGAATCAAGATATTAAACATATACAATTCGTTTATATATATTTTGTAGAAACATTTTTTAACTTTTAAAAATTTGTCATGATCAAGAAAGTTATGTTATGCCATTGTGAAATTTAGGGGGGCATTTTAGAGTTTTTTTTTAAGGCTCATTTTAATTCCTCTAAGGATTGTTCAAAGCAACAAAATGGAGAAATATTAGGAGGGTCACACACTTTATTGCCTTAATCTAAATGTTTGCATATTGTCATTTTATGCAGTTCTATATATGTATGTATTTGTGTAATATGTACATGTTTAAGTCTAACACATATTGTAAAGTTCAAGTTGTTTTAAGCCATGAATCACTTTACATTGCTTAATCATGAGTAAAAAGCAAAGAAGAACTCAAAGTTTTGATTTGCGACAATAAAAGTCATGTTACAAACCAAACAACAAATGTCGTTTATAAATAACTGAGCCGTGCATCGCACGGAATCTAACCTAGTTAACAATATGCTAACTATACCAAGTTTTATTGATTATCGATGTCAATATTAAAAGATTTGAAAAATCAATTTAACAGTCGTTCATCGCGAAGATAAAAAACATAGTATATACACTATCGTAAGCTAAAGCCAACTAACAATCAAAAACGAGGTCACCTAATTATAATACCATAATTTTATAAATTAGGTGTGGTGATTACCTATCCACTTAAAATAGCAGAACAAACATCATTCATCAACTAATAAAGCCAAGGGACCATTTAAATTCACATAGAAGATTAATATTGTTAACTACAAAATATAAAATAAAATTTCTAACCCTTTTTCCAATAATTTTTATTTTAAAGATTTTTAGGCATTTTTAAAAGCTTAACTCTTCACATTCATAACCTACTTTGATCTAACTTTTAATAAAAAAAAATTAACTTCCCTCTAGGCATGTGCACTGGCCCAAAACCGAACCGGCCCGGCCCGGTAAAGCCCGAAGCCCGAAATTTGCGAAAACGCAAACCCGAGGCCCGGCCCGTTTAGCGCTCGGTCTGGGTCGGTCCGGTCCCGGGTTACCCGGTCCGGTCTCGGGTTA
>JAOXNX010000026.1:26541589-26555918 GCA_028566075.1 Solidago caesia | reverse complement strand
TTTTACGGGTGTTACAAATACACCCTATCCCGCCACCACCATTGTCCATCGTCACTCACGTCTCGCCGCCGCATTGCGCGGGTAATCTTCTAGTAGATTGATAATTTGCGCAACCATCTATGGGAGGAAGAATATTAATTTTAGATTTTATAATATTGTAAAATATTAATTAATGTTTCCAATTATTACATGTTCTTCATTTGCTTTAATATAATTTAACCAGGGTAATACATTTTACCTAAAAAAAATTTATTTAACTTTGAACGACATCATATATTTATTAAGTGTATGTATTTTAAGTCTTTTGATCAATTTCAAGAAATAGTACGTTTCGTAAGTTCACTGTATTAAGAGATATTATATTTGTTTAATGTAACTAAAGATTGATAATTCTTTTTTTATTTGTCCTAATTTCAAAACTTATACAAAAATGGTAACCATTCAGGATATGCATACATAATCAATATGTACATCGTAGGGGTATATAATGACTATACTACCAATATAATAAAACAAAGGCATCCTTTGATCGACACGTGACACTTTATTTAACTTACACGTGTCCCTTTAATTTTATATTCAATAATCATATTTTTAAATGGAATAAATAACTAAAAGTTTTAATTAATTAATATATAGATTTAGATACTTAATATAATTAAAACTCATATATTAAAAACTTTATTATATTCATTGTTACCATATATATTTATTTTCATCACCAATTCTATTTTTGGTGGTAACTTTATATTTAACAACATATTTCTATTTATTTATAATATTTATAAATAAGACTTATTTATTTTAATCCATAAGACATGTTAAATTAATAAATAAATAATAATAATAAATCAATATTACTTATTACATAATTATTTATTCATTAACTAATCTAATTAAACGTGATATTTTACTATCATGATTTTAGATTAGATGATATCATAACTAATATCAAAAGTAATATTAAATTTTAACCAATACTTTTATTATATATGTGTCTCGCTATTAGGCTACTATTCGAGAGACTAAATGCATGTAATATAGCATGTTCAAATATTATTTTTTTTTAAAATAAAATCAATCGTATGGTATATATAGTCAATCCGTACATCATACGGGTATTAAGACTAGTAAATTTAATATATAAAAACAAAGGTATGGTTGATTGGTTGATGCATTTTGACAAAAATTTCAACCACAACTATTAAAAGGAGAAACTACTCTTGGGCCTTGCTAATGTTAATATATATGTGATAAATCATCAATTTTTAAGTTATGGGTTTAAGTTTAATGATGGACAAATTCTTAAACATGTAAACAAAGCAAAATTTTACAGATTTAAAAAAAAATAATAATAATAATAAAAAGAAATAAACTAAACCCCTAGGATTTCAATTTGGGGTTCAAACTTACGTAAGGTATAAATTTATTTATTTATTTTTAACGGCCAATAAATTCAAGAAACGCTAACACCAAAACATTAAAGAAATATTATGATGTCCAAGAGGTTTAATAAAAAAAAAATCTCCAAGTTTCCCATGTTATAGACTGCAATTTGTCCCTATTTTTAACCTAAAGAAAGCTTAAAGTCATAATTTCCACTATATAAAATTGTTTGCAAAAGAAAACTTACATTATGATAATATAATTGACAATTAAAGCATTTACTCACGAACTTATAGGTCACCTTCCAAAAAGATGTAAGACTCGACGGAGTGAGGCTACCCCCCACCCGGTGTCGCCCTTATTTTCCCCGGAACATCCCCCCACCAGCACCCACAATGGGCATCTTGACCAAAGAAAGGAGTTGCCCGACATGTATTAGGCGCCTCCTTTAGACTATTGTGTGTGTGTGTGTGTGTGTATGTGTTTATATATAGTATGTAATTGTGTGTACAAGCTGCCCCCTTCTTTGGAAGCCTCGCTCCACCATTTTGAAAGGTGTTTCCTCCTATATGATATGGCGCCATGTGTCACAAGCCGTCCTCCTTTGGAAGCCTCACTCCGGTGAGTCTAAGATGTTGACGAATGGGAGAATTGTATTGGCATGTGCGTATGACACGTTTAAATGGGATGGGTCATTAAGATGATGGTCAAATAAGAGTGCTCAGGAACTGTAGACAAAAGATAATAGGGTTCCTCAGCCATAAGCATGAATCTTGTATAAAACAAGTGTGTAATATGACAATAGATAATTGATATATAATCGGTTTTTCATAGATTAGTGCTACGATACTAGCCGCCACTTTTATGATATATATATATATATATATATATATATTATAGAGGTTGGTTATTATAAAACAAGTATTAAGGTAAAACAAATAAGATAAGATCTTGACCATTAGATCATGATAAAATTGATGCACGAAGATTCATAGACACAAGTATACACAATGATGCACGAAGATTTTCATGATGCACAACGATTTTCAGTTAAGTGAAAAAGATTGTTTTATTTGTTTTACTTTAATACTTGTTTTATTTGAACCAGAACCTATATATATATATTATTTAGCATCAGTGACAAATTCATGATTTTAAGTCTAGGAGCCGAAGAGTGTATATTATATAATCTAAGTATATGTTTTATTTGGAGAACAGTTAACCTTAAACTAAATTAATACTTATAAATAATTCAAGTAATATAAAATTTTATAGACATTATGGGTAGTCACGACCATCTTTACTGCTGTATAGCTCTGTCAGTGCTTAGCAGTAAGCTATCATGGAACGACAAGTTTATAAATTTTTTTGTTTTGAAAGGCAGGACAAGTTTATATTAGTACTGGGATGAGAGAAACTTACTTATATTTACCAAAATATTTCAATTAAATTTATTAAAACGGAAATTTTAAAAAATGATTCGAATTTTAGTCGATTAGCAAAGAAACAAGAGAATACGTGACATTAAAGATAAATAAATAAATAAATAGAGATGTAGGACCAACCAAAATTTGTTCACTACCTTAGGGGAAGCTGTCGGACAGGGGTCCTCCATGCTAATTTATGTCCGCCCCCCTCCATCTCATTTCTTAAATACGTGTTTATTTCTCATTCGCTATTCCAACGCCCACACCTTCTCCACTGGACCCCGTGCTTCATTTGTCACACGCTTTCCTTGACACGTATCACACGTGATTTGTTACAACTATATATATTTCCCTTCATATTTTGTATTAAACACACTTGAAAACCCACTTATTATCCATTTGCACCCCTTTTATGTTGCAACAACTCAGATCAAGACTACATGGAATGAGGCTTCAAAAATAAGGGGCGTCTTGCGACACGTGACATATGTGTAAAAAGAGAAGAAGCCATCAAAAATTATGAAGTGAGGCTTCCTAAAAGCCCCACCCACATACATACTTACATATATATATATATATATATATATATATACACGCACAACACATACACAAAGTGAGCGGCAAATACTTGCCGGGGTGGAAGCTTTTTTGGACGAAAACACCCCTTGGGTAATGTGCAGGGGCGGCAATGGGATTCTTGGGACGGCAAAAATGGTTTTGACGCCTTACTCCGGATAGCCTAAGGGGGTTTCTTTTCTTTATCTAGCTATGTTTACACATAATAACCATGTTATCATGATGGGCCTGCTAAGCGTCTAGACGGTGACCTTTTTCCAATGAATGAATGTATACGGAGTATTTGGGCTATTTTGTTTGTTTACCGTTAAAAAAAAATGTTATTACGACGGGTTTTGCCATTAATGTCTAATAAATAAAATGTATCTTATATTTACATAGCCAATTCTAAAACATATAAGGAACATACATCTTGTATTAAGACAACTCTTGTTTCCTTTTTCATTATATGATAAATATTTGCGATGTTTAACAAAGATTTAGATTTCAATTTCAAAGCCAAATTAGGAATAAAGTTTTCAAATAAAAATGTTAACAAGAGATTATGTAAAAGGATGGATACAAAATATTTTGGTTAATTAACAAAACAATTCTTTTAACTCACATTCTCTTTCTCTAAATCTAAATCTAAATCTAAATCTAAATCTTATCTTTTATTCCCCAAACACTTTCTGAAACGGTGGATCTTTGGTACTCAGGATACAATCTTTGGTACTCAAAGGTGTTCCAACTACTATTCGTCTATTCGGTTCCAATTCCTAATTTCTAAATTTTTATTTCCAAATAAATCAAAAACATAATTATTAATGCGTGGTCAGATCACGATGAATTAACAACTTCAATTCCACTTCATTCATAACCACAACAACCGCCACCATGGATGAACTCACCACCACCAACGGCACCGGCGCAACCGAAAACGACGATGTATTAGGAACAACAACAAGAAGAAAGAAAAAACTCACAACAAGAAAAGAACTCGGATCATTAGTAATCGGAAAAGGAAAACCGTTAATCATCGGAATGTGCGCCACTTTAATTTACTACCACTGCGCATACCGGAATTCAAGCATTATTTCATTACTTTCCGACGTATTCATCGTCCTTCTTTGCTCTCTCGCCATTCTCGGCCTCCTTTTCCGTCAAATGAACATCCAGTACGTTTTCCCATTTTTTTAACTTAGGTTTTATATAAACATATATGTTATTGTATCTATAATTGTGATTTAGTTTTAGGTAGTATTGGCACATAGGGCTTGTAATTTTTGTATTCCGGTTAGACTCAAAAGTTTTAATTGAATTATATTCTGCTAATTTAGTTATTATGAATGTATAGTGATGTATAATTTAGGTTAGGGTTAAGTGAACTTAAATGTATCCGCCTTGACGCTTTTTTGCTAATTCGTGTGCTTTAAAAAAAAACTTTTGCTTCATTTGTTATTGTAAGTAACTGACCTATTGTAAACCAGTGATGTGGCACGGCATTTGATGGCATGGTGACTAATATGGCTGTCATGTAATTAGAAGTTGTACGATGAATACTACTGTATCATTTAGGTTAGCTTTAAGTGCACCAAAATGTATCAGACTTGGCACGTTATGCTACTATTGTGTATCCAACATTCAAACCATAATTTTCAATCATTGTAATCTTATAACTTGTAAATTGATGATGTGATGCCGGTTTTGATGACGTGGTAACTTATATGGCTGCCAAGTCAAAATAATAATATTGGTCACCTGATAAAAGGTAACCAAATACATACAGTAGCAAAACGTCAGAAGTTGGATACATTTAGTGCACCTAAGTGCACTAAATATTTCTGCAGTTCAGATATAGATCTGTGGTTTATATGTCTGCAATTTTGCATTTGGTTACAATGAGCTTTAAATTACTGAATATAACTTGTGAGACACTTTCTGTTTCTGCCGATTTAGGTTATGTATTAACAATTTAGTTGCTCTAATATTAGGTGTTGTTGGCCTTGGTTATGTATATATTTTTGTATTTGATTATGATTAAGTCTATTTACCGAACTTATCTTCTGTGTTTTCCAATATAGGTTATGTTTTAACAATTTAGTTGTTCTAATAATAGTTATTATTGGCCTAGGGTTTGCATATATGTATGAAGGTTTTATTGAATGTAGAATGTAATGTGTGAGTTGGCGTTTATGTTAGGTGAGATTGGATTAGGAGGGCCTTTTTTGTATGTTTTGATTTTTGTGATGTGATATTGTAGAGTACCTGTGGATCCATTGGAATGGCAGATATCTCAGGATACTGCAAACAGTTTGTTTGCATGTTTGGCCAATACTGTAGGCGCTACTGAATCTGTTCTTAGGGTTGCTGCAACTGGACATGACAAACGCCTGTTTCTGAAGGTGACTATTCAACACCTTCCTTGTTTTTTCATTTCATTGCTGGTTTCAGAATTCTATGATTACTGCAATTCCAATTTTTTTATAACACAAAATTGTTTGCAGAACTTGTGTATTTGTAATCAACCCAGGCTCTGTGTAAAATAATAAAGAGAATGTTTGAATTATGTAATATTCTTAGTTGAGGTATTGTGTGGCATTCTTTTATCATTGCAATAAACCATTGTTATAGATAATGAGCTGATATGACCGACATCCTAGTCAATGAAGCACATGATTGTAGAACATAGTATAATTTATGACTAGAAAGGTGGTCGCTATTATTAAAAAGAGAAAACTATAAAAAAAAAAAAGAGTAGATGGCAAACAATATTTTGGACTACCTTGGTGGTGTTAGTTAGATTGTACTTCATTGGCCCAGTTTAGAATATATATTCCTGATCCCCTGAAACATTGAAAAAAAGAAGAAGTCAAAAGGGCCCTGATTTTACCAGGCGTTCCTGATCTCACAAGCCACTCCCATCTGAATCACAGCGCCTTATGAAAGCGCCTTGCCCCAACATTCAAAAAGCCCAGACTTTGCGCTTCTGCACCTCAAGTGCGCTTTTCACAATTTTGTATAAAATATAGAAATGATTTGGTTGAGTTATGTTTTCACGTTTTTGGGTTTTATTCTAATTCTTGCCAATGTTAGTGTATTTAATTATCTTTTCTGAAAAAAACACAACTAGTATCATCCATAGGCAAAACATTTTTTTTTGAACGAAGTTACGTCTTTGACGTGTTGCGTAGATATTCTTGCTTCCACTTATTTATATCAACCATGTTCTAGTGTTCTACTAGTTTTCTGCCTTTTCCGGACAAAGATTATTATAGATAAAAATAATTGGTAATCTTGCTTATAATTCCTGCTAGGTGGTTGTCATTCTGTATGTGCTATCAGCTATGGGAAGATTGGTCTCAGGTATTACTGTTGCTTATGCTGGTATGTGGTAACTTACCCAGGCAACTAGACCTTTTTACTTGTTATCCTTGAGATATAAGAATTTTCTGCTCTTTAATCAATTTGATATGTTACTTTGTGCAACAGGAGTGAGCTTGTTTTGTCTGTATATTCTTGCTGAAAATTCATCATTGTTTGGCACATGCTCATCAAAATTTTCCTGGAGAAGAGACAGCCCTAATGAGGTAACAGAAAGCACATAGTTTAACACTCCCTATAATTGGGGTGCATGTTCTGTGAAATTCATTTTGTATTCAAGGATTTCGGGTAGGTTTGTGTTAGAAATGCCTTGCTGGAATTTTGCATCTAACTTCAGATGTGGGTTAATGCAAACATCAAGACAAGTTTGGATATATGCAGTTCTTCTCTGTTTGTAGCAGTGAGTGAGAAATAAATTTCTTTGGCAAAATCTTGCCACGTTTGTGTTATTTTCTTAAAGGTTAATAATGCCTGATGAAATCCTAATCAAGCAACAATTTTGTTAATTCGTTATTTTCATTGATAAGTTTTGGTGGGGGTGACTGTCACTGAAGTATGGTCATATCATAATCCTAAAAAAACAACTACTTATCTACATGAAGGACACGGGGAGAGGAATGGTCAATAAACAAGAACCAAACAGAAGAAGCCGAAATCACCACACCTTCATACAAAAAATTGAAAGAGGGTTAAACATGATGACCCCTGAGCTGTAAACAAAATTCAAAGGGACATGTTTTAAGGTTTTCTCTTCTTGTTTAGAAAAACAAAAATAGAACATTTTTTGGTGGATCACAACCATTATATTATTATTATTGTCTATGGTTTTCGCCAAGCAATATGTCTTTCCATGCTTCATAAAACATCCATGTGATGCCTGATGACGGCATGACCTTCAAACAACTTGCACCCCACCCTCGATAAAGCCCGATCAAACCTTCTTCCCTCACAACCTCTGATAGCGCTGCTGCTATGTTTGGTGGACACTTCCCATGCAAAGCTCCTACCATCAGTCTTTTCCTTGCCACCTCCAAAGGAAAACTGATCGTACTTGCAGTTAAACCTGATCACCAAACAAGTTCATTATATCAAGTTCTTTACCATCTGTACCTATGACCACATACTAAAAGTATTCACCAACAAACCTGAAAGTGCTCCAATCATTAGCATCTCAGGACGGCTTAAAGATTTTTTATTCTGTGCCGTGCAGTAAGACTTCTTAATGGTGTCATACATGAAATAGTAACAAGTACTGTATGGCAGCATGCCTATTAATGTTGGAGAAAGACCAGAATAGAAAGAACCAATCCCACCATTCTTATACATCTTATGAACTGCAATGCTCAAATTAGGATAAACATCAGGGCTCACGGTCAACCGATCCTGTTGAAGTTGAAAACAAGATCACTAACATAACCAACAATAAATAAATAAAATGGCAGTCTAGAAAAATTAGAAGCAAGTATTATTTACCTTTAAGACTTCAAGAGGATGGCACGCTAGGGTACTAATGAATCCTGCAGCTGCACCACCTACTGCCACTGGAGAGAGCCATGCCAGAGAAAAACTTAAGTTGACAGGACCGATCTGTACACTTGGACGATCTTCTTGACTCCATTTCTCTATGACGGAAGTCATTACTCGCGTCACACATTCAAATGTTCCGAGTTCAATTGCCTGTGTGGGAACAATGCGTATCATGTTGATCGCATTGCCAGCCCAAAGTCCTTGCCAACCTTGTTTTTCAATCACTTCAAGAAAGCTACCAGATATCTTTTTTGAGCCAACACCAACTATCATCCTCGTCCTGCATAATATATTCTTATACAAGGTGATTTGCTGTTCGGATAAATTTTGACCAGAAGATATGGAACAAGTATAGAAAAGCTCCTTTACTGATTACGTACCCAAATTCAACATATACAGATAACCGTATGTACTAATGCTAGTATTATGTATATACACAGGTTTAACAGACCTGATAGTTTCAAGAGGTGCAAGAACAGCTTTCGTCATAGCCCCGGCCAGTGCACCACTAAGAAATTCCCCAACTTCCCTTGTCTTCACAAATTTCTGTATCGGTTAAAATAACTTACCTTCATTTTGCAACAAAAAAGAAAAACCAAAGATACACATCTAATAACATAAAAGCAAAATCAATCACAACGACACACAATATATGTTTCCAAAACAATCTCGCTCGTGCGACACAAAACCAATACAGAACCAACCGTCTGTGAGTTTTTTGAACACCTTATGCAAAAACAATCTAAAAATACTAACAAACGATGCCTGAAAAATAAAGGCGAAAATTTAAATATTTGAATCAAACCACACAATAACTAAAATGTAGCAAACTTTGAAACCTTATATGCAGTCACATTTGTAAGGCATTACGTTTGCATATAGTAATTCCAACAACTTAGATTCTTTAACTATAATAAGTATAGCTTAAAAACAAAGCAGCACTTACAGCAATGGGTTTTCGAAAATCAGGAAGCTGGAAATCGAGCGACAACGAATCATCTTTATTTCCAGTATTATTATGACCCAACAAAACAAGGTCAAGATTCTTCTCAAGTGGCGTTGAATCCAAAATGACTCCATAAGCATCAGCCATTGTACAAAAACTCTTTCTTTGCTGCTTCATTCAACACAAACAACAATTTAAATTTATATATACATATATAAAAATTACATTCTTATATATATATATAAATAAATAAAAAGAAAATTAGATATTTTATATATATATATAAAAGGGGGGGAGAATAAAAGTATGAAAAAAGTGCCTGGGGGTGTGAAGATGATTTAGGGGCCATTTTGTTGTTGTTGTTATTAGGGTGGTGAGCCCCGCCACCCTTTTTCCGGTCAACTTTTTCTTAGATATTTTAGGGCTCCGGTCGCCGTCGTTGGCCGTTAGTCACATACACACTTTGAAATGAAAAAGAAAGATATTTATTTATTTTTAGGTTTACAGTTTTGTTTTTGTTTCTTTCTCGAGTTTACCGACATATTAGTATGCAACTTGTCATTTCTTTCAAAAAGTGTTTTTTCTTTCTTTTAATAGAAATAAAATAAAATAGGATACACAGTTATTTTCATGTTAATAATGTATTAACCATAATTTAAGTTCTAGGTTAATAAGATTATAAATGAACCATAATTTAAGGTCTAGGTTAAAAGAAAGATAATTTATGTTCATTTTCGTTCATTTGTGACAAAATGAAAGTAAACGAACCACAAATTAACTAATATATAATTAAAAGCATTTTGATTTAGATTCTTATAAAACGCTATAAATAGTTTAAAAGAGAAGGTATAAAATGCCATACTAATATAAACGCATGAACATAAACGAACAAACATTTAGTACAAACTATCGAACATTCACGAACAAATTATCGAATGTTCACGAACATGAATAACGAATGAGAGTTATTGTTCGTTCGATTAAGATTTGTTTGTGAACAATTCATCGAACGTTCAATTTGTTTACGACTTTAATAGTAATTAACAAAGTCCAGTAAAATGCATGCTTTTTTATTGAATGAAAGTAATTTAGTAATGCATAAAATTATATTTTGACGAGATTATTTGATTATTTAAAATATAAGATGTAAAGGATTTAGTTAAACATGGTCCAAATGACTATGTATAACATGTAATAAAATGTTATATACAAAAATAACCACTTTCTAAAATTCATTTTGAATTGTTATGTATAACACTTGCTTCTGCTTAATCATAGGCTTAAATGTTATGTTTAGTAAAAGTTCAATATAGATATTGGAAAAACATGTTTGACACAAAAGTAATTGATTGTGTTTTTACAAAAAGAAAAGGCAATTTTATGAAAGTAGATTAAATCATGTCGTTACAAAACAAATCATAAATCCATCATGGAGTGGTACCGCCACCATGTGACCAAATGGGTTTACAGATGAAAGTTGCATGTCACAAGTTCAAACCTTGCCAAAAGCAAGTGAAAAAACTATATATTGTGATCCATGTGTGAGATGGTGAGTCACCGGGCATGAGTTATATGCGGTGTCACGGTGTGCGATCTGGGTATCAAGACGGTACATGGGACTAGAGGATTTCCACCCATTTACCCTTTTTTACAAAACAAATCATAAATTTTATTTTTAAAAGACAATTCCAAATTGGGAAATGATTTATCCTCCTAATAACTTGATGTCATTCACTGACTCTCTGTTAATTTCATCTTTTAATTTTAAGTGTTACGATCAGTTATTAGAAGGTAAAAGATATCATTTTCGTTCCAAACTTACTTGATTTAGGATTTCTGTTAATTTTGGGCCCATTTGTCATAGTCCATTTGTTTTGTCTTTTTCTTCACTATTAACAGTACCAACATTTTGACAGAGTTGATTATTTTTTTTGTGTTATTATTTTTTTGTCATTTATATTTTGGAATTTTGTTTTTTTTTTAAAGGGAAATAATAAGGGTTGGAAATGTAGAGGTATAGAATTTGTTTTTTAGGAATAGTAACACACAATTTAATTGTGTTTTGAGTTTTGTTGTTAATTTAATTTAATTTAATTGATGAAAATGTGGATGGTGTGAATATGAATGAAAGATACTTTAATTGAAAAGGAATACTACAGTATTTAGGTTTTGTCATCTTGTCTTATATATTGAAGAAGTGTTATTTTATTTCTTTCTACAAGTTGTGCTCTCTCTATATATACAAAATGGATAATGGATAATTGCATAAGATAGCATTAGCAATAATTTTGTCTTTTTACCCGTGGATAAAAATGATATGAAAAATGTGTTGAATGAGTTTCATTACATATTTACGTTCACATCATCAGTAGTTATCCGTGGATAGGATATAGATAAATCCACGGGTTTTGTGGGGTTTTTTTTAACGGCCAACCAATATGATGTTGGGTACTCCGTACGCAACGTTTTATCTATGCGGACGAAGCCCCTAGGCCACCAAACACTTCACGTTTCGGGGAAAACCTACTAATCCATCCGCCCACAAACACGACAACGAATTAATGGTAAAATCCGATGCACCCTTAAACTTTAACCTGGATTTTTCCAAGCCAGACCTTCATTGAATGACTCTTATGCGAATCCTATGAAGGAATTGGCTAACGGCTTTTATGTGTAATATAATTTTCACCCATACCCTCACACTAGTTACTGGTTTGTCGTTATCATATAATTTTCCTTTGTAAAATGACCCTCCCATTTTACTTCTTTCAAAAACTATCTAGTATATATAACCTATTAAACTGAAAAACCGACAAAGAATCTTAATCCTAAAATATAAACATAATCTTATTATTGATAATAATGTTCAAAATACGCTCCTACTTGTTGCTTAAAGTGTGAGAAAATGTTTCGTTTTATTACCACTAATGATATATAGATATATCTTTTTCAAAATTTATTTTGTATACTAACAAGTGTTCTGTTTAACAAATAAAAAAAATAAAAAAAAATTAAGAGATCTTTAATTATTATATTGTGTGGTAACAAGATAACAATATTAACCATTGGGGTCTTGGTCTAATGGTCAGGGTGTTTTGCCCTAAAGGATTTTATCTTGGGGGTAAGGGTTCAAATCTTGCCAAAGACATTTGTGAAGGGGGCTTTTGTAACGCTATACGGCTATACCCATCCAAGACATGGGGGAGCAAACCTTTCAGGACGTTATCAGGATTCGAACTCAGGGTGGGCACATCAATTCTAAGAGGTGTTATCAGTTTTTCTGCCGTTCAAAATAAAAACAAGATAACAATATTAAACTTTTAGGAATCTGTTTTGTGAAAAAATGCATCAAAAATAAATGCTAAAGTTGATATGCTATTTTTAAAAGTAAACATTTTTATTTAAGATAAAATAAAGTAGACATTTAGACACTTATTTTGATAAAGAGAGAGTACTTGACAAAAGTTAATAGATGATATAGGATTAACATTAACAAATGACACATGTTTCTTATATTGCGACATTAATAAAATTGTTAGGATTATATTATAGAGCGAAATACCATTTCTCCTGTCACATTTACATGTTTTTAATTATTTATTAGAAATGACTTGGCTAGTAACCCATATATATTTCTATTATTATCTGAGTCTTGCATGCATAGTACTTATCATCTTGTAAAAGAAATAATGATCCAAGCTCCAAAGATGGGCTAAAAGACATATGTTATAAAAATGTATGCCAGGGCAGGGCGTTAGATTATTGGTTTATACAAGAGGTTGCAGCCATGCATCTCTTTTAGCCTGAGTAGCCATAAATCTCCTTTGTGAAAAATAAATAAAATAAAATAAATTTATTTTCATAATAAATCCTAAATCTCTTTCCATGTATCACGGCTAGAGGTGGGCAAAAACCGGTTTTTTGGGTAACCGGTTAGAAACCGGTTAATGGTAAAAAAAAAAAAAACCGGTTAGAACCAGTTAAAAACCGGTTAGAAACCAGTTATTGGTCAACGGTTGACCGGTTTTTTTCCGGTTAGAAACCGGTTAAACCGAAAAATAACCGGTCTCTAACCGGCCCGAGTAACCGAAAACCACAACCGGTTACTAACCGACGGTTTTTCGAATAACCGAAACCGGTTAGGAAATAACCCGTTAGAAACCGGTTCGGTTTCGGTTATTTTCTAACCGGTTTTTCAAAACCGGTTTATATGCCCATGTCTACTATCAACCATATTTCAATCTTAAATCTTTCTCAAATTTTTTATTATTTTATAAAAAAAAAACAAAAAAACAAAAAATTTCTTTTTTTTGATTGGCCAACAAAGGTGCGTAACACACCTCTTCCCCCACCCTCTTTCTCCAGTTTTCTCCTTACGTCCCACGACACATCCCCAGTTTTCCTGAGAAAACACCTTGAGAAAATTTTCATGCAACCCATTTTTTCACATTTTAGAAAAGGGCTTATTACTTTAAAATGTAAGAAACTTTACACGTTTTGTCATAGTGGGTACCTAACTTTAATTCTGTGTATTGTATGTAAGTAACTTGTTATTTTGATTAAATCATGTAACATTTTTATTTGCACCAATAAAAAACTTACACGTGACAACTCATATGGTTTGCCACGTATACACTTTTACATAATTTGATCAAAATAACAAGTTACTTACATACAATGCACAAGATTAAAGTTGAATACCCACTATGACAAAGCGCGTAAAGTTACTTACATTTTAAAGTACTAAACCCTATAAAATATATATAACTTAGCTAATATAAACTGTATACTTAAATAAAAAAAATAAAAATCCATATGAAGATACAAAGACAGAGCATTTAGTTACATAAACGTTTTCTAGTTCTCAATTTTTATTTTTCAAGAAATAATAAAGGTATTTTTTTTTATCTCTAGAAAACTTGATAATTTTATTTTGAAATTTGAAACACAGACCATTTTCAACTTTTAAAATAGAAATCCTTGAAAACTAATAAAAAATGTGTTTTCTAAATTATAATTGCTTTTTATATTATCTCTACCGCATTATAAAGCAAATGGGGTGTTTTAATTTTTAAATTTTTTAAATCTATATTACTATATAAAG
>JAOXNX010000026.1:26477836-26489544 GCA_028566075.1 Solidago caesia | reverse complement strand
CCCCCCCCCCCCCCCCCCCCCCCTCTCTGCTGTTAACAGCATAAAATACAACCCCTTAAATTTAATGGATGTTGGCTTGGTTCCTTTTTGTGTTGTTCACGTCGGACCGTGTAACAACTAACAAGTCTGCCTATAAGTAAACTACTAGCTAGCTTGTTTTTCATCTTATAGTGACTAAACCCGAGTCATGAAAACAATCTTAATTTATTACCTTAAACTAAACTGACAGCTAAAACACAGATATTGTTTGGAACTCAAGAAAACTCCATTGATGAGAAAACTCTTTTACCTGAGTTATACAAACTGTCGGCGTGTAGCTTTACTCATATACCTTAGAAAATACCTCTAGCAAATCATTTGTGACCATAAGAGAACAGTAGACGTATTCGTGTAAGGAAAGATATGATTAGACGCGTTATTACAAATCGATAAAGTGAAAATTAAACCTATAACGACACACGAATCGCAACCGATCAACCCCTACGTATCAAATGATTCTAATGAACGTATGAAACTAGTGAGAACTAACTGTTACACCTTAGGACGTAAACTCGAACAGATATCCTTGACCGAGACAAATTATCAATATCAATGCCAACTGTGTCAGGCTTTCTTCTTCTACTATCGCTCACTCTGCTAGCTATTTAGTTTTAGGGTTTCGTGAACGGCGTTTGGTCGTAGCAAATATGATACTGAAAGGTCATGTACATCATACAAATATAATTCAATCACTATTTCATCAATATTGAACCGTTCATTGGATCCATTCGATGGTTGCTTCGATTATGAAAACATTGTTTTTTTAGGGAATATGTACTAAAACAACTTAAATTTTACATGTGTCCAGGGGCGGACTCAGGGTGGTGTCAGGGGTACCCGTTAAATCGTGAACCACGTTAAATTTTTTTGTTTAGTATAAATTTTGTAAAATATTTAGATTTTTCTAAAATACGTGTGTCTAAGTGAACAATACACCCGGATTAAATATTTTGTGAAGATGACGTTATTCAATCATTAGTTCGCCACTACATGACGTTATAAGTGAGGAAGGGTTGAACTCCAACCTCTGAATCCAAAGATAGTGTAGTTTTCCACTATAATTAACATATCAATGATCACAAACATTCAACATCATTTAATACTAAGTATCCATCTAATAGAGATGTTTCCGGGACTACTTTGCAAAAAAGTTCAAAAGGTTTAACGGCATTGATTTTGATATTGATGATTCAAGATATAGGAAACTTAATGCTTGGCAAGCCGAAAATATTCAGATGGAGTTCTCTAAAGATGAAATAAAAAAAAGCTGTGTGGAGTTGCGGGGGGGACAAGGCGCCTGGGCCTGACGGTTTTTCGTTTGCGTTTATGAAAAGGGAGATGATAAATGTACCACATATTTTAATTAATCTACCATAATGTACAGTTTTTACTGTAGAATGTACAAGTGAATGATGCTATAGTATGGTAGATTTATTAAGTTGTATGGTACTAATATCATTTCCCTTATGAAAAGGAAATGGGACTTGTTGGAAAATGACATTTTTGATATGGTTCGCGAATTTTTTCAAAATGCAAGTATCCCCATTGGTTGCAATGCTTCCTTTATTACTTTGATTCCTAAGGTGAGCAATTCGACAATGGTTTTCGAATTCCGTCCTATCAGTCTTATTGGTGTTCAATATAAAATCATTGCTAAATTATTAGCAAATCGATTAGCCATGGTTATTGATGATGTTGTTAGCCCTGTTCAATCGGCTTTCATTAAAGGCAGGCAAATTCTTGATGGTCCACTTATGCTTAATGAGATAGTCGACTGGTATAAAAAGAAGAAAAAACGTTTGATGCTTTTCAAGATTGATTTTGCAAAAGCATATGATTCTCTTTCTTGGAGTTTTTTGTTCTCGGTTCTTAAAGCTATGGGTTTTGGAACGAAATGGATTGCTTGGATTGAGGCTTGTCTTACTTCGGCTAGAGCTTCGGTTTTGGTGAATGGTAGCCCTACTGAGGAATTTCCTATCCAACGTGGTCTTCGTCAGGGCGATCCGATGACTCCTTTTCTTTTTATCATAGCTATGGAGGGCCTCCATGTAGCTATTGATAATTTGGTTAATGGTAGTTTGTTTTCGTGTGCTAACATTAATAAAGTTCCTATTTCCCATCTTTTCTATGCGGATGATGTGATTATTGTGGGAGAGCCTAGCATCCGAAATCTGCATGTTATCACCAAGGCGCTCAGGTTTTTTCATTGTGTTTCTGGATTAAAGATCAATTTTGATAAATCTTCTATTATTGGCATTGGTATAAATGAGTCTCAAACAACTCGCTTGGCAAAGTCTGTGGGTTGCAAAGTTGAGAAATTCCCTTTCAAATACCTTGGATTCCCAATAGGTGGAAATACGAGTCGTGTGCATACGTGGGATCCGATTATCAACAAATGCCAGAAGAGACTTTCGTCTTGGAAATCGAATCTATTGTCGATTGGAGGTAGGTCCACTTTGATCTCTTCTGTTCTTGGTTCTCTTGGCATATATTTTTTGTCTCTATTTCGTATGCCGAAAACGGTTAACAATAAGCTTGAAGCCATGAGAGCGAGATTCTTTTGGGGTGGTAATAAGGATGTTAGGAAGATTTCTTGGATCAAATGGGGGGCAGTTATCGCTTCAAAGGATGACGGCGGGGTGGGATTTGGAAGTTTAGACTCTATGAACCGCGCACTATTGTATCGTTGGAGATGGAGAGGTCTTGATAACCCAAATGCTCTATGGGTTCGTCTCATCTCTGCCATTCATGGGGAAAAGTGTTTTTATGATATCACGGCTAAGCATAATGGTTTATGGAAAAGAATTGTTGATTCAATTGTTGACACTCATACTCATACAAATTTGGACAAACATGTTATTAAACGACAGGTTGGTAATGGGCAAGGTACACAATTTTGGTTAGATGTATGGTGCGGGGAGACTACATTGGCTGCAAAATTCCCGAGATTGTATGCTCTTGAAATGGATAAGAATTGTTGTGTTAATAGTAGGAGGGATGCTATGGGTTGGTCCTGGCAGTGGCATCGGCCCATTAGGAATAGCAAGGAATCTAGTATGCTTCAAGAATTGGTCAATGATCTTCCTTCTACTCTTAGCAATGATAACGTGGACAAATGGCTTTGGAATTTTAATGGCAAAAATGAGTTTTCAGTGGCTTCGATCAGGAGGTATTTTGATCACCATCTCCTGCCCATTTCTCCCAATGTTAAGACTCGTTGGAATCGTCTTGTCCTAAAAAGATTAACTTGTTTGTGTGGAGACTCCGTCGTGATTGCATCCCCACTTCTATTAACCTCTTCGCAAAAGGAATTGATATCGTTTCGGTTAGGTGCGCTAACTATGATGGTGGTGTCGAGTATACTAAGCATGTGTTTCAAGATTGCATGTTTGTCAAGAGGATTAAGGTGCTGTTGAATAAATGGACCAAGTGAGACATTCCTGATGAATCACCGGATCGAATTCTTTCTTGGTGTGACATGCTCAACTTTTCAATGACTCATCGTAATAAGTTTCAAGCTATCCTTTTTATTTGGTGGTGGCACATTTGGAAGGCTCGTAATAATGCTAAGCACAATGATTCTAACGAGTCTAGTTTGGACGTCTTCAATGCCATTGTTTCGACATCTTATCTTTGGATTCATAATCGGGATAGGAAGGATAGCTCGACTCGGGACAAATGGATCGTGTATCCGTTTTGAGTAGTCACGAGGCTTTTTTGTTTTCTTATTTGGTTTTCTTTTCAGAACTTGTATGGGGTCGTATCAAAAACATCATGAAGTGAAAACCGGTGGCTCGACCTTTATTGATGAGGTTTTTTCTTATGTCTTAGGTGTTCCTGTAATTGACATAAGTTTTTTGCAACCTTTTTACGACCTTCGCAGTTAAAGTTCTGAGATGATTCTAGATTGTGTAGATTATTGTATTTCTAGAATTGTATTGTACATTTGGACCCTAGTATCTTGCTATCGGTCCGTTATATATATATAATATAATATATACTTTTTTGCCGTTAAAAAAAAAAAAAAAAAAACTATTACCATATCAATCAATCTACCTACCAATCTACCAATATATATATATATATATATATATATATATATATATACGAGTCTTAAAATCCTTTTTGGTTAAACTAGAAATAAATGATACGTATATCATCTCCCGTTGAGAAATAGCTCATAATCCTTTGGTAGAACCATTTTTTGTGAATCATGCGGTCTGTATTTGACAATTCCGTTACATAATTATTCGTTTGCATGATGAATTCAGCCTTTAAGAGCTGTGTAAATGTTTGTCATTCTATACTTGTATCCATTGTTTTCTAATTATCTTTTTGTTGCTGGATTTGTGTTCGAACGCGAGTGCACTCGTTCATACAAAAGAGAGAGCATCTTGTAACACATGCTATATTCTAGTATGCACATTGACAAGCGATACTGATGATCTCGATGTATCCTTGTGAGAAGCTATAGATTAAGATGGGAATCTCACCCAGTTTATCAACAGCATTGAACCTCAAAATAAGTGAGTGTTTTGTCTATATTCGCGTGTGCAGTGAGTTCCCCAACCACGGTTAATAACAGCAATCACAAATCTCTACACTATTTTACTTGCAATATTTTCATTTTGACAAAAAGAGAGAAATTTCCATTTCAAATACTTGCCGTACAAACAAAATTTCCATAATCAAATTAAGCAAAACAAAAATCAGTCCCTAAGAATTAAAATCACAAGGAAATACATCCCGTGTCTTGCTCATATTTCTTCTATATAACTTACATTTGGGTCACTAGTATGTGTTTCTTACCAAAAATGATTTTACCGCCGACCTCTTCCTCTTCCACCCCCTCGGCCGCCACCGCCTCCTCTCCCTCTGCCGCCGCTGCCTCCTTTCCCTCTGCTGCCGCCGCCTCCTCTACCTCTGCCGCCGCCGCCGCCTCCCCTCCCTCTGCCACCACCGCCTCTTCCCCGGCCCTGAAATCCTGATCGATCAGACTTCAGCCCCAGTGATTGTATGCCTCTTCTTTTTCCGCGGGGGTTGTCGTCATCAGAATCATCATCGTCCTCATACTTCCGCTTGCTTCTGGACATGAATGACATTTCTCGTGATCCTCCTGGTCCGGCTTTAACCTTGTTGAAACCATTTGAATTTCTACCACTACTTGCAAGAGCTTTGACCCTCTCCTCCAAGGGTAAAGCATCCTCTTTGGCAAGTGACCTGCGATTTCCAAATGCTTCTGCATGCCTCTCATCCTTCACTTCATACAATCTGCGCATTCGAAAGAAGATTATTTACGTAATGGAGCAAAGGCCTAAGGGAGAGCATGAAGACAAAGTAGAAGGGGCAAAATGGGTCAGGACTTGGGTAGTGCGTCAAACAAGTATTATGTATCGGTCAAACAGATTGGGTCAATACTTCATGTCGAAACTATTCTATAAATAGTTAGTGTCTTGTATGATTGCAAAAACTAGACTCTTTTGAAAAGAACAACACTTTCGTTAAGACAACTGTCCAACTGAACCATTTAATTTGACTTCATCAAACGCCAACCCATTAGTAAAAAGCATAACCCAATTTGACCCATTTATAAGTATATGGGTACTGCAGTCTCTAAAATGATTGGATACAAGAATCAGTTAAATATGTGGAGACCGTAGGGAATAATCGTCTTACTTTGGAGCTCGAGTTTTCTTTCCATCTTTACTTTTATCATTTGTAGGTTCACCATCTGATGACTGATAATCATCAGAAGTCTCAGAATCACTTTGATCATCATCTTCCATAAAAGGCTCAAAATGTTCCTTCACCAAAGACTGCTGCACCGGTGCAGCTAAAGGATGTAAAGCCCGATACTCTAGTGAGTTCTCATCAACTTCGAAGTCCTGAAACATTATCAGAAAACAAGAGTCACCAAGGGCTCCAAGAAATAATAAAGGGTGTAATTCGTGAATGTTTTATAACAAATTATCAATCCACACAACTAATATCCAATTAAACTAGGTTTTCTTAAATGTTCCCTTAGAAAGATGATAATGCTAAAATATCTCTCATATTATCATACCTCATCTTTGAAGAGTGATATGAACCGCTCATCTTGGAGAACTTCAGAAGTCAGTCCTCTCTTTTTCTTAGATGGTTTCTTAGTATCAACAATATCAGTATCCTTTTTAGTGGCTTCTAATTCCTCATCTTCAAAAATACGTTTTGCAAGACCCCGATTAACCTTAGGCAGTTTCTTCTTAATCTGCAAAAAGATCAAGAAATATCTAGTTGTGAGCAAAACCCTTGTCATTGGTCAATGACAGACAGTCAACCACAATAATGAACTGCAAACTCTTAAGATGGAAAAGTACTAACCGTAATCCGAGTGCTACGTTCCTCCTCCTCCTTCTCCCGCTTCCTTTTCTCTATATACTCTTCATATACTATAGGGTTAGCAGCTGCTTTTGCCTGCAAACACATTTTTAACACAACAAATTTCAAAACCTTAGCAATTATAAATGAACATGCACTGTGCGTCTTTAACATTAAATCATTATCCTGATGAGCATAAAATTGCTGGATGACAAGATAAATATGATACATATTTCTAATCGATCAATATGCACAAAAAATGCCCAGACAAATAATAATAGAAAACAATAAAAGAAAATAAATGCATAAGAAAAAAGATTAACTAAACAACACACCAATTTGTAGTTTCCAACATAATTACAAGAACAATCACCTTTTTATACAGGCGGAAATCGATAAAGAACCCATGCATGTAGGCTCTTAGAAGATTAGTGCCAATTAAATTCGTCAAATTTAACTTCTCAAGCTCCTCTTTTGTCAAAAATTTGTAATCATCATAAATAGTTGTCTGTGCATCCGGCTCCATCTCTTCCTACATAAACAAAAGGTGACATTACAATAAGCTCCAAAAACGAACACCTAAGGTGCAAATTTTAATGGAAAATCAGCAATAATTACAAGACATACCGTTAAGTTTTCCATGTATGAGCACCACTTGGGAGCAGGTCCCAAGGTCGGTAAGAAATAAGATGGTATCTGGCTTGTGTCCAGCGCCAATAGTATCAGTCCACTTTCATTGAACACACACAAATCATTTATTTCTCCAGCTGTTGGTTCGATACTGGTCATTCCTTCCCCCTATAACCAAAGAAAACACCCTAAGATTATTAACCAAGAAAGCAACATATACAACACAACCACCAGATTTGGTTTACTTTATAAAACAATAAAGGTGGCCAAAAAACCTGATCAGTGATTAGAGTGGGTAATTATCTGTACGAATAGAATCTACCCAAAACACTTCCAAAATATGTACTTTCTTATATAAATTATTAGTGTATAAACTTATGTTATTTTAATGATAAAAATGGTTAAAGAGGTTTAATGTGTCGAATCACATTTTAGGACACTTTCAACTTCGACGCATTTGATCCTTTTTCTTTTTAGTTAAGTTTAATTAATTTGCCCAATTGACCCATTAGAAAAGTAATATAGTAGGTAACCTGAAATGGCCCATTCAAAAGTAAATGGACTGGACACCTCTATAAAGAGAGAATTGCAACTTCACATTTGCAAGATTTTACACACTAACATTATACACAAGCCTAAGTTATGACTAATGACACTAGATGATCTCTGACAGCTTGGACCACTATCAAAGTCAATCGTAATACAACTCCAATTTTAGTGTGTAATTATATTGCGTATGAATTATGATAATACTTCTTTCACCTGTTTGGTTTCAGATTTGTCCATATATATACACTCTTAGCAAAGCTAAACAACTATGAAATACAACTTACTGTATCTGGATCCCAGATCCGAACAATATGTTTATCAGTAGTAATTAGCTTTGGCCGCTCAGAGTTGAGAGTTTGATGCCATTTGATGTTCAAAATAGGACTTCCGTACCTAAAACATTTTGCAAGGTCATGAGAACAAGCTCAATAGCAAATAAGAGTTTACCACACTGCATAAAGACAAGGACTAAATTCAGTAACTTACATGTGATCTTTTACTCTAAGAGGAGATGATGAGCGCAAATCATATACCATAACCTGTAAATTAGTATAAATAAAGCCTTATAGAATATCTGATAGAAGAATTAACCCATGCGTTTGATTTGATAAACAAAGAGCTAAAACAAAAGAGTAGATAATGAGTTAATGAGAAACAAAGTTGGTATTCAATTTTAACCATACCTTCCCACCACTACTTCCAAGAGTCATATGATAGCCTCCATCAAACTCTAAAGCAGTAACCTCCTACATAATACAAGAGATTTGGTACACACTTAATTTAACTCCCAAACATATCCCTCTGCTAAAATAAATGAGACTACTACAATAAAACAGTGAAAATAAAGCATTTGGCACTTTGTATTTCAATTGCCGAAATTACAATCTAGACATTTGTTGAATGTACTGAGCCCCCAATTGCTACCAACTTGAGACATCATTTCCAGAATTTTAGAATATTAATTGAAAGACTTTCATTTCCCTGAGAGACTTAGCAGGACTGCTGCAATAACACCTCATAGGAAAAACCAAGATGATATGGTAATATATATCGAAGACCAATAACATGTTTTCGAAGACCAATAACATGTTTTGGACAATACTCATTTAGTTAGCTATAATTCATAAATATGGAAAGACGGTTCTCAAGAAGAAACCAAGTATAGCCTCATATACAAGTTCCTACAGAATACTTCTAATAGAGAAATTATTATGTCAACCTTTACATAAAATAAATTTGACTATTGCTTACACGTTGAGAAAACCCATGATTTGTCTAGCTCGTAAAACTTGTTATTCCGAAAATGTTTATTGAATTTGTTAAGACTGGAGCATTAAGATTTAAACAAGGAGCTCCACCTCATCAAAGGATGTAACTGCATCAAGCCTGGCAACAGAAGATTTTGTTCGCATATCAAAGCATTCAACAGCACCATCCTCACCGCCACCAGCAATCAATCCATGATACTTGCTGAATTTAACAATAAACAATATTAACCACATGATAAAAAGCTAATGAATACATAGAGTGCAAACCAAAAACGCAGGAACTTCATGAATGAAGTCAAACAAACCTTCTGGAGACTACATTTAGGGCTGGAGATTGTGTGTTAAGAGAAGATAAAAATCGGCCCTGTGTAAAAATTACTTTTTTAGCTCCGACTATAAAAACTTACAAAACAACTTCATTTAGCTGACAATAGCGAGGGCAGTGAGGGTATTTGACAATAAACCTGTTCTAAGTTTATTCTGTATAGATCCGGAGAAGAAGCTGCACATATCAAGTCACATGACCAGCTATCATATATAATATCCCTTCCCATCCTGCTCATAAAAAAATAGCGATTAGAGAGCAGTGTAGCATATAATATCCTTGAGTTTCAACACAACTGCAACTTTTGACAAGCCCATGGTTTAATCAAGACAATTAGCCAAATATATAATCCACCCTTAATGACAAAATCAGGAGCTGGACTATGAAAAGTCCATGTCAATATTCTGTAATAGCTAGCATAGAGGTAAAATCTGGATGCAAAAGTTACCAAATTTTACATTTACTAAGATGCACTCCAAAAGAAAACTCTGGCATTCACTTGGAGAGTTTATACAGAGATTGAATTAGTTCTTCCACATTGCAGACAAATAACAGAACATAATGCAGATTACAGAAAAATCCACCTTTTTGAGATATATTTCTTATAAGAGAGAAGGTGAAGGTTAAAAACCTTGGAATGCGTAGACTGTAATGACTTCCATATTTTGCATGTAGATTAACAGACCGGTCAGCACAAAGAAATGCAAGCTTTGAATAATCATCACTCAACACCTGTTTAAATATAAAAAAGAAACTTTGAGCTACCTGTGGTAAGCTGTCTCTGCCTTTTGTAATCCGTCCATAAGTAATAAAACAAAACCACAAGTCACTCTCACTGTTCATGTGTGTTGTGCAGTAAATGGGGTGGTAGTCTAAGAGAGATACATATTTCAAAACTTCAGTGAAGTTTTGAAATATAATTAGACTTTACCATTAAACATAAGAGAGATACATATTTCAAAACTTTAGTAAAAGATACCTGGAAATTGATAATCTCTGATATCAGATGCCTTTCAAACTTCAATGACAACTCCCTCAACTCATATACTTTGACTTGTGGAGGGTAAATACCTACAACTCATGACAGTCAGCAAAGTCGATAAAACAATTCTACCACATACGCTATCAGACATAGCTGAACAGAATACAAAAGTTACATCAAAAGTTCCAAATAACCTGAAGCAATGAGAAACTCGCCATCTGGGGTTGCTTTAATTCTAGTAGTTGCAGTTTCAAATCTTAAATCTTGGATCAAATCCACCCTTTCCAAATAATCTACTCACATGAAAACGACGTTATTAAAAATAACAGAGCGAAAAATAATTACCGACTTACTGTAATATTTTTCAAAATAAATTGCAGACAGCATTATAAAACTAACATATGCATATCAAAGTTCTCACTTAGAACAGTATTCTGCTCAAATGTAAATACTAAGGAGTGTTAGCGGTTGCACATTCTAAAAGCGCCAAGTCTTCTCAGAATGTGCTTATTGAGCTATAAGTACCTAAAAAAAGGCAATCCCGAACACCCTCTGGTAACAAAAAAAAAAACAAGATAATGCAAAAGAATCATACTTTTATCTTTACGAAGAGCTCTAGCTTTCTTCGGGGGAAGCCAAGTAGCCAACGAGCGATGTTGCCCGGCAACCGTATACATTTTCACCCCATTTATCGATGTCGATTTCAAGTTACCGCCTTGGTATGCCATCTTGACTTACCTTAGCAATTTCCTAACTTTATCAACTGTAACACCATATCAAATAAAACCAAAAATCAATAACAACTAACATAACCTAACTTGCAAAAATTCCAATAATTTAACTCAACAAATATAAAAATAAAAAATAAAAATTCAAACCCTGCAGCGAAAAGATTATGTTTTCATATATATTATAAATAAATAAATAAAATAGATAAAAATTGAAAAAGAAAGTGATGAAGTTTACTTGAGTTCAATTTCTGATGAAAAAGAAATGTGCGGCGAATGCGAAAAAATCGGGGGAATGGAAACCCTATAATCGAGAGATTTGGGGCAAATTGCAAAAACCCCTTGGTGTTTTCTAAAACCCTAGCAGTCGCACGCTTTAATAAATGAAAACGAAAACTAAAGTATATATTTTACCCACTTATAAAACAAATTTATATTTTCTGATGTTTCGGTTATTTTAAATATAAATATAATTTATTTTTTTCTTTTTATATGAAGAGTTACCCGATAAGCTTTATGTAACAACATCAAAAAAGTGTGGTAAAGTACATAGTAATTCATATATGTAGCATCCCGTATATATGTAGCATCCCCGTATATATGTAGAGTTGTAGACCAAGCTAAAAAAGAAACAAATTGAACAAAATAAAGCAACTACATACTAGAGACACAAGAAATTAAATAGCACTTGTAGTATTCATCATTTACACACATTAAATATTATATATATATATATATATATATATATTGTTAGTAGAGCTGAGAGAAAAAAATAAAATGAAGTTTTAATCCTGACCATTTAAATTCATCATCAAAATAATCTTGACCTT
>JAOXNX010000026.1:26452530-26464797 GCA_028566075.1 Solidago caesia | reverse complement strand
TTTAATTTTTCCTAAATGGGCTTGGACTTGGACAAATGGCTAAATGAGTTTATTTTTAAAGAATGATATGGGCTTGGGAAATTTGTTTAGGGGTAGCGAAAATTTATTTCAGGGGTAGCGAAATACGAAATCTAATACGAAAAACGTTAAAAAAAATAAATTTTTCCACTACCGGGTAAAAGTTCAGGGGTAACGACCGTTACCCCTCGGGTATGAATAGGTCCGCCCCTAATCACATAAAGCATCATTATAGACTATTTATTTATATTTTAGACACAGTTGTTCTCATGTGGCCGTTGCTGTTTCCATCAACCGGAAAAGGCCAAAAGAAGGGCAAAGACAAGAATAATATGGAGCATGAATGGTTCAGACAAGGATCCAATCAAGACATGTCCTTCTAATTTTGTATGTATTTAATTTCTTTGTGAACCATTAATAAAAATTCAATGAAAAAACATTTAGGCAAATCTTAGCACATCGTCAATCTAATTGCAATATAACGGAAACTTGTGGCAGGGCTTTTCTGTCAAATTTCCCAACCTTGTGCAGTGCACCTACTTAATTTGATTATCATGACTTGTTACATTAAGACACTTTTTTATTAAGTCAATTAAGTCATAAACAAACACCATCTAAAACTACTTGATTTAAGGTTTCATCTTACTTCAAGTCGTGGTCGGTTTCTATTTGTGCTATAATGTTGTATGTTTGGTAGATTTGGAGGTCGTCGGAGAGTCACACCTTAATTTCGTCGTTGAACATCCCCAATATCGTGTCCCTAGCTTGTTTGTCCTAGCATCATGTTAGATTTACGGTCGGATAATCACTATCGTAGGTTTTAGAGTCGAACGTAATCAATTTAACTATTAAGTTGATCTTGCTGCTAATTATATGCACACATATATTGCCTTGGAAAAATTCTCGTTTGATGCCTAAGTATTCTTCTATAAATAATAATGTAATATGTCAGTCTCAAACATAACTTCTTTACTGCTCGTATGTCTTGTATTCTCTCTTACAATCAATTTGACAAATATAATAGTCCAGTCGACACATCATTACACTTTTATCCTACTTTAAAAAGAAAATATTCACAAATCATATATTTATCTATATATTTGTCACTGGAAAGACTTAAACTCACAATTTTTTATATATGTTTCATCTCAAATATCACTACACTACTAAAATATATTGATAGGGCCTTATTTAAAGAATTTTTTTTTTGATCAATAACCGTGATAACTCTTAAATTATATATTAGATCACATGTTCTTAAAGTTAATTCACATGTAAAATGTTATAAAAGTTCATGTTGTAGAAAAAAAAAAATTCAAAACTTTCAAAATAGCTTTTTGTTCACTTGTGAATGAATTTGTTCACATTTCCGTTCAAATGTGAACAAACGACTATATATAAGGTTTTGAAAAGAAATTTCTTCTACAACATAAACTTTTATAACGTTTCACATGTGAATGAACTTTAAAAACATATAATCCAATACATAATTTAGCGGTTCTCACGGTTTTTAAAAAATAAAAATAAAAATTAAAAATTAGGAAAGGCTATATTGATTATATTGATTATGTATATACAAATTTCTGAAGGACCTCAGATTTCTGAAGGACCTCAGATTTCTGAGGACCTCAGATTTCCGAAGGACCTCAGAAATCTGAAGGACCTTAGATTTCTGAAGGACCTCAGAAATCTGAAGGACCTCAGAAATTTTTTTCTCCATTAAAGTGTTATGGTAAAATTGTCTCAGAAATCGAAATTTTCAAAATTAAGGGACTGTTTTGAAACCCACAAATTAACCCTTCAGGTTCACCGAAGGACCCCTCAGATCAGGTTCACTGAGGGATACCTCAGATCAGGTTCACATAGGGGTACCTCAGATCAGGTTCACTGAGGGGTTGGAAGATGTATTTGAAACCATTTGAAACAATCTAATGTATACTCAAACCATTTAAAAGAACCGCCCAAATTGAATTTGAATTTCAAAGAAAAGGCTGTAAAAAAGTCTGCAGATTGTGACCCCACTAAACAAAACACGATACATATATACATTTATTAACACAGTAAAATACATATATACATATCCACATAGTATAAACATCTAAAAATACCTACCAATTTCATCACCCATGAAGTCACTTTTCCAATGTGGACAAGCTCTTTGATCTAATAATCAGTTTTCATGATGTTAGCCAAAAGTCTTCTTTTCAAGAGGAGTAGATTTTCACTTATGCCGCCACGTGTTGTTGACTATTCAAATTCAAACAAGTGTGCGTGTGAGTCGGGTTCCTGTTAGTGATCACCCTCTTCCACAACTATTTAACTCCTTCTTTCCTTGACTTTTGCCGGCTCTCTTTTTTCTTTTTCTTTCTTGTTATATACTTTGTATTACACACATGTATATGGAATCATCAGTACCATCGTCATCATCATCAATGGCAGCAGCAGATAAACCCATCATGCATATTGATGATGATCAAGATGTTTGCAGTATTTGTCTTGATTCTTTTGATTCTCATCATAACCCTCCCACTGTATGTATATATATATATTATTCTCTTTATTTTGTTGGTTTGATTTTAACACTAAGTTTTTATTTTTATGTTCGGATTACTGTTATCTGGACTTTGTGAGATTCTTAACTGTTTATCTATTTTTTTTTATCTGAAATCTGATCACTTGGAAATTAAATAATGGAAAAGAAAAGCAAAAAGAATGTGGGACTATATGTTGATCTGTGATTATTGTGTATGATCTGCTATGTAAAGAATACATTGGGGATAACTATATGTGGTTACTATTAAACATATATACATGTATTTGGAAAAATATTTGATTGTGTTTGGATGTTAGTATCTGCGGTAGTCAGGTATTTGTTAATTTTTCATCCCAATGGCCAAAGTTTAAAACTTTGTCTTGAAATGATAGATATCGGTAGATTTAACTGGAACAGTTTCATAGATATTAACCTCTGTGTAACTGTAAAAGTGTGTCCCGTCAGGTGGTAATTGGACTTTCGGATTACTTTTGATAATATATCTGTATTTCTCCCCATAACCAGGTAACAATTTGCAAGCATGAGTTTCATCTCCAGTGTATCCTTGAGTGGTATGATCCGTTCTTATGTTTCGATTTTTTATTTTATTTTTAAATACGACTATTTTTTTCAAATAATCACATTGCTTGCTTGATGCCCCTTATGCTATTACTTTCTGGTTGTTGGTCGAATTTTCTTCTCTTCAGGTCACAGAGAAGCCAAGAATGCCCAATATGTTGGCAAGTGATTGTGTTAAAAGATCCAGCCAGGTACATACATTCTGGCAAAGTAGAGTAGTACTACATTAGTCATTTGATCCTTTTATTTTAGCTTATTGCCGCACAATCTGTTGATTGGCTTAAATGAGTTGTAGATGCACTTAATAAGAGTTCTTATACCTAAATATTTGTACATTGAACTTGAACTCGATACTGATACTTTAGAAGAATTCACTTTAACTTCCGGCATCAATAGGTTGAATATTGAAGCTTATGAATTACATTGTCAGATCTATAGTTTACGAGTCTTGTAACTATTGCATTGAAAATTTTCGATATCCTAGTAACCATGAGGATGCCATCCTTTTCTTTTCACTGGTCTTCAGTTTTAGAATTTTCTTTTCTGTATAAAAGTCAGCAAGTATATTCATCTGAGTTAACTATTTTATTGGTCAAAATTTAGTCAAGAGCTCCTATCTATGGTGGAGGATGAAAGAAACGGGAGGTCGGTGCTTAAAGTACATAATATATATGAGGATCCTCAAGTTGATCATGTATGTTCTATACTTTTATGGCCCTTTCATTCCTTTTACCTTTTTTTTTTCTTCTCGTTTTCTGAAGTAAACCTGTTATTTCAGGTTGTCGAATATGATGATTCTGACATTGATCAGCAAGTTATTAGAACTTTTGAGGCAGCTGCAAGCAGTATGCGCTATGGTAAGAGAACGAATAGAGAAAGACTTTCTCGAGTTGGTCCTTCGCAAGTTCATTCTTTGGTTCCTCCTACAACAGATGTGCCAATTCGGCAGGAAATATATACCCCACTTGAAGATTTTCACAGTTTAGGCTATGCTTCATCCCAGGATACTTTAGCGAGTTCTAGCTCAATGTCTACTTTCATTGATCAAACTTCACCTTCTGCTGGTTCATCCTCCACTATTGTGACGCCTGACAATAGAGATTGCACAATCAAATCCAGGTATCCCATCAACGTGTGCTTCATAATAGTATACTGTTTTGTTTATTACTTTGTTTTATATGTCATCATCTCACTATCTACATTTTATCTCCTATGGGCCAAATTGGGAAATTAGAATAAACTAAAGGATAGCTAAAAAGGAAACGAGGAAATGGGTTGAAAAGATCGAAAGTTGTTCAAGGTGCATGCAGAAAACCTCCTAAGCCTATATAATCAGACATAAGATTATTGTTGATATATAGCTTCTGTAATAACGTTTGAAACACTAATATTTTTTAGGAGTTATAATAGAAGTGGACAAAGTGTTTCAAGTCTAATAAACTCAACCTAACGTATACCACAATTACCCATTTTGACCTATTTCCTAACCCCTCAATCATGCAACCGTTAGCTCCTTTTAACTTGATGCTGATTTGTAATATCAGCTCAGGGGTAAATTTACTTTTAATAGCGAGCAAGTATTAATATTGGGAAGAAAATTGTGCTTGTTGTTTCTGAACTGGGAACATTATCGGTGGTGCTCTTTCGCCAGCATTTTCCAATAATTCTTTCTGTAACCTATGTGGAACATATTGCAGAGTTCTCGATAGCCAGTCACCAAATGGTAGCCCAGGAAGACCCATAGCCACTGATATACATGCATTCTCAGAGTCTGTTAAATCTAAGTTTTCTGCTGCTTCAGCCAGGTATACAAATATTAAAATTTGTCTTATCTGAACAGGATCCAGTTTGATGTTGTCTATTCTTTTTTTGTTGGAGCCCTGAGATCATTTTGCACCTCTCGCAGGTATAAGGAATCAATCTCAAAAAGCACCCAAAGTTTAAAAGAGAAATTACTTTCTACAAATAGTCCAGTTAAAGAATTAAGCAGAGGAGTTCAGCGAGAAATGAGTGCAGGAATTGCTGGAGTTGCTAGAATCTTTGAACGGTTGGATCCTACTTTAAAAAGAAACAGTGATGGAGTAAACTCAAACTTTTTTAAAGGGAAACGTACACAGGATAATGTAGTAGCTTCACCCGTGCATGGAAACTCTGCTGATGCTGTTGGAAATTTGAGTTCGAATGTAGCAACTATGCATCTCTAAGTGGTTTCAGGGTGTCTGGTCTGTGCAGGTTAGAAACTTCATGCTCTCAAGGATTACCATTGCATTGTTTGTTTCAAATTGAAAGTGTTCATATATTAATATTTCTTAGACTGCAACAATTGCCATGTAAATAATGTCTTTTACTGTTCTAAATGGGTCTTTTGATTGTCTCCAATATTCGAGTTTTTCGATTGTATAGATGGGATTAGAGATGGAAATTTTGACCCATTTACAAATGAATGGGTTGATTTGGGTAATGTACCATCTCCTATGGTCAAACGGGTAATTTAGAAAGGAACAGAGTAAATGGAAACCTGCCAAATGAGCCAACAGGTCAAAATTAAACCCAAGTGCATTTATAATGCTCAAAACTTCCCAAATCATCGTACTAATAAAAAAAAAGATGATTATTGTAATAATCTTAGTTATTTAAAGAAATTTGAAATAACTAGGACAATAGGTGTTTGGGGAAACTCGAACACGGCATCTGCAATTCTTTTTTGCCTGTTTTGACCCTAACCCATTTCGACCCGCCTGACCCACCCATTATGCCACCTCTTGGTGAATGTGTAGGTCTTTACTTGCAGCTTCCATCACTTAAGATTTTCTCTTTTAGAAGCCTTGAACATTGGGCAATGAACTGTCGGACTGACATTTTTTGTTGGATCTTTCATTATGAACAGGATCTGATGGCTGTTGCACTTGCAAAAGAAAGGTTACTATTGAGTTACTACTACTTGAGAGATAATAGCAAAGTGACGTGCACTAATGTATGAATCTGCCATCATATCGATGGATGAGATTTGTTAGCGTCCTACAATAACAATTTTCGACAATGTTCCTAGACTATATAACTTTTCTTTCTTGTTATGAGAACTAAAACAAGATGGGCAAGGAGATGGAAAGAGATTTGTTGAAGAGATCCTTCTTTCTTTGCCAAATTGTAATTTCATTGCATGAATGTGCTTTCTATCTGATGAAATCTTGGCACACGTTGTGTATGCAATAGAAGCTACTGCTCTATCTTTTTATCACAAATGTTCCAAACTGCTGTTATTACAATCAAAGGGGATGCTCTATGAATGTGGCAATGTGCATTGGTAACATTAAGAGGTAAACTATAAACAGGAAGAGAATGTAATACCTGCGTTCTCCCTGTTTGAATGGAAATAGAACTGGAACTTTTTCACCATAAATCGTCTGCAATTTATTTTCATCTTTTCTGTCTAAGGCTAGGATGGACTCGAGACACACCACAACGTCTCCTGTTTTCATTCATTGCCATGGATGGCTATGTAATCATCATTTATCTAAACGTACAAACTCCTTTAAATATTTAGGGGATATTGTACGTTTTACACTTCTATGAATGATTTTCTTTAGCTTAATAGAGTCTTGAGCCCATGTTGCCAAACGTTGCTCCTAGGGGTGAGAATCGAGCCGAGCTGTTCTCGAGCTCGAGCCGAGTTATTGAACTCGAGTAGTTAAATGAGCGAGCTTTAAAAAAATTCTTTTTGGCTCGGCTCGTTCGAAGATCATTTAACCTTTTAACAAGCTAGTGGAACGAGCTCCACGAGCTAGTCGAGACTTTCATTACATGGTTAAAAATACTCATTATATATCATGCTAATTTGGAACTGGAGACCTCCAAATTATATAAAACACGCTGTTAGTGAGTTTTATTCAAGCACGAGTTCAAGTAGGACGATTTGTTGAATTCAAGGCATTGAAATATAGTTAAATAAACATTTTAATAAAGATAGACGAGTATCGAGCTCAAGCTCCAACACATTTTTGAATATTTATACGAGCTCGAACTCGATCCAAGTAATGAATAAACAAACAAGCCTAAAATTCCTGAAACTTGACTCGGCTTGGCTTGCTCCTCATCAAGATTACTACCAATGGCTTGTTTCCCACACAAGACTTCAAATAGAACCACTGCAAATGCTTGCACATTAGATTTTTGGGTTGAACACCCTGTTGAATAGTAATCCGGGTCTAGATATCCAAATGTGCGTTTCACCGAGGTGTCAACTTAAGTGGATGACTGATTGACAGGGACGGATCTACATAGTCCCTTATGGGTTCGTCCGAACCCAGTAAACTTGTAAAAATTAACAATTTTTAATGGTAATTTTAATAGCGATTTTTTAGCGAACCGAGCATCTTAAAATAGCGAACCTTGTAAAAAAAATTTTTGGATCCGTCACTGCTGATTGATTTGGAGAATCCAATGTCTGATATATATTATAGCTCCCCAATAATTATGTAACAACGTAAGAGACCTCTTCACATCATGACTATAACTCCATGCATAAAAATGCACATGTTCTAAGATAAAGTAGACAAATTCAATTCCTCTTCCAACATGCAAAACAAACATACGTCTTAATTCACGGCTTGCCAACATATTGGAATGGAAGAGTCTTCCGCCTCGATCAGCTGCAGCAAAGAACGACCAATCAATGAAAATATCAGGTATATATATATAAGAAACATGATTAGGTACAGCAAAGGATAATCCTATCCTATAGCATTTATATATTGTATAGAAAAGAAAATTGAGGGGCACTTCTTCTTCCTGCAGTTCCCAGCCCTTGGAGGGAGACGAGCATATATAGCACCTTATAATAAAAAATCAGCTCAAGTCATGAACTAATTATTTACTCGATCATCAACAATCGAGCTTCAAACTATGTCAATACTTGCAAGTTGCAAGACGCCAAAAACAGTAGCCATTTCTTCTTTTATCAATACTATCAAAGAAAGCAATACAAATATAATAACAATATGCAAATACATATACATACAAGCAAAAACACTAATGAAAATAAAAAAAGGGCACATACAAGAGTGAAAAGAAAAATCTCACTGCCTGCCGCAAATGTTCTTGTAATGGCGATACTTCTTAGCACGAAAATTCATAGAACACAAGTTTATACACTGATGCACAACGATTTTCATGATGCACAACGATTTTCAGTTAAAAGAAAAATATTGTTTTATTTGTTTTTATTTGAATCAAATTCTATATATATAATTGATTTCCAGCAATCATTCTCACATATTTATTACAGTTTATTATACATTATTTAAAAATAAGCTTCAAGATGTAGTTAAATAGATACTTTAGGATCCATGAGATAAACTAAATCTATGGGATCATTACTAAGAATTCGCACCGATTGGGATTCCCAAGTACTTAAATGGAAGAGATCCTTTCCCACAACCCGCCAATGAAGCAAAAAGATCAATATCCGACCCGCTAACAGGACGGCCAAAACTCTTAGATTTTGCCAAATTAATTTGAAGGCCTAAGACTGGACAAAAGCAATGAAACACGACCATCACATTTTTTAGATTTTCCGCGTCTCATACATAAGTTGAGATAAAGATAAACTACCAAGATGTAACCCCGCAATATATCTCGCGCCCTTAAGGTCTCCAATGGCAATGTGGAGACCCTCAATCACCAAAATGAAAAGAAAAGGAGCCATCGGGTCTCCCGATGTAGACCTCTACCTAAATCAAATTCCTTTGTAGGGCTCTCATTACAAAAATTGAAGATCGAACAAAAGAAAGACATGTTGAAACCCAACCAATCCATTTACTACCAAATCCCATAAACCGATAAACGACATAATTCTTAAAAATAATGCCAACTAAGTGTATCATAGGCCTTAGCGATATCAAGCTTAAGAAACATAACCTTATTTTTCTTCCTATGATAATTATGAACAATCTCGTTCAAAATATATAAGAGGGGCTTCAAGAATTTGACGACCCTTAATGAATGTCATTGCGAATGACTAACCAGTGAATCAATCACCTTGGAAAGTCTATTAGCCAAAACTTTCACAATCACTCTATATTGAAGACCTATCAAACTAATTGGACGAAAATAATCAAAAACAAGCAGATTAGAATTTTTACGAATCAAAGTAATGAAAGACGAGTTACAACCTGGCGGGATATGTGATCTACGGAAAAAATCTTCGACAAAATGTAGCACATCGTCTTTGAAAATATCCCAGAATGCCTTAAGAAAACCAGATGAGAACTCGTCGGGGCGCGAGACCTTATCACTTCCACAAACCCACACCGCACTTCCTGCATAGAAATTTCTCCATCTAATAACTCCAACTGAGCAGGCGAAATTGTCTTAAAAGAATTGCTTCTTGTCGCCAAGTTAATAGTAGGGACCTAGCTTCTTGAATTTGTTCGAGAAGTGGGTAAAAAAACAATCCTCTTTTAGTTTATCCTTACATTACACTAATAAAAATAAAAATAAACTAAGGCACGGAAATAACAAATGAGATAATTCAGTAGGCTGAATTGAACAATTGATGATAGTTGGAACATTTGAAACCTAAAGTATAAACAGTAAAAGGTTTTGCATGAAAACTACCTATATATTTGGGCAACTTAGCCGATCGAGCTACCATAATCACCATAGGCGCAGCTTATGACATGTTGTAAAGCCACCTTACCACCCATGCATGGAGTGGCCTAAAACAACATCAGACCAATTCCAATCAACATCATTAGCAGCATTGATCATGTCACGAGGTCCTTATAATCCGAACACACCAGCTGATCGTTCATGGTTCCTCAAATCCAAAAAAACCATCTTCCAATGAATCTACATACATATATTAATTACTAAAACTATTACATAATTCCACCTTCTATTTTTGGGTATTATTTACCAAAAGAACCATCTTCCATTTTTATCTCCTATGGGCCAAATTGGGAAATTAGAATAAACTAGCTAAAAAGGAAACGAGGAAATGGGTCGAACAGATCGAAAGTTGTTCAAGGTGCTGACGACGGTCAAGTTTTTGGTGATTTTAGACATCTTGAAAGTTAGACAAAATTTTGTACAATCATGTGTATTAACTGTTTGAAGTTGAAAGGTGAAAGATGGTCAAACAAGTTGATCTGTTGGGCTCTATATATGTAGTACCTGATAGGTTTTTGTTCATAAATAATTTTGGAGTTTTTCTTGAATAATTAGGAAGGTGAAATGTTGGTAGAATTAAATAGTAGTGTGCCTATATATTAGGTTACAATGTTTTTGCATGGCAGATTATTATTGTTGTATGAAAGGTCATATTTTTCTCTCTATCCACAAATGTGTGTTAGTGTGTGAAATTACCCTGATTATTGGTATTCATTAGAATCAACGATAGTTAGAAGAATTGTTCATGTCATTTCGTAAATCAACAGGTTTCAATTGTTTATTTTATTTACAGTCTATATAATCAGAGATAAGATTATTATTGATACAATATAGCTTCTCTAATAACGTTTGAAACATTAAATATTTATTAGGAGTTTTATAGAATTGGACAAAGTGTTTCGAGTAATATAAACTCAACCCAACGTATACCACAGTTGCCCATTTTGACCTATTTCCTAACCCCTTAATCATGCAACCCTTAGTTCCTTTTAACTTGATGCTGACTTCATATTATTATGCATATATTCCGCCAAATTTAACATGGGTTGCTCAAAGGCGAACAAGTAGCGGCCGGACTCATCCTTCTGAGCTCCAAAAAACGCCAGAATGTTATTATGAGGCGAAGTGCTCAACTTTCGAAGAGTTCGAAATTTGCGTGAGACGTTATCATTGTCTTGGAGCACTATGATAGAGGCAGGGAATCCACTGAATTTCCCGTCAAACATTTCTTCAAATCTCTGAGGCATCGAGGGATTTAATTTAATCTCATCTCTGATATTCATTTCTTGTCTCTTTGTATCAACTTTGGGCAACTTCCGTCGGTGTTGGCTCTGCCTCCCGGTGTGGAGCCACCGGGGTTTGAATGACTTCCCTCTTACGTTTAAACGATTACACTGAACTAGTTTCTTCTTCTTCTTCATAATGCCAGAAGATGATCTAGGCATTATCACTGAAAAAGTATAAAAAAAACTGTAATGTATTAGCCAATTAGCTGACGAAACTTGTTCCATTCCCAATTTATTGTTTGTTAAAGACATAAAAGTTAACAAAGGACACACATGTATTCACAAATTTTTTTGAACATTTTGATACCACATAAGACTTTGCTGAAGAAAATGAAGTTTGATAACAAATAATGCTTTTAACATTGACTGTAACATGAATGTAGACAGAAAATAGCAGAGATAGGAGTAGAAATATTAATATCTATGTGGAAAACTTGAATGCGTCGTGGTTAGATATGTTGAGGTACTTCATATTAAGCAATAAATAGTATTCAATTTTACAAAACCTTTTGAAAATATTTTAATATTTACATTTTGTAATTGCAGAGGTATAATTCAAGGCATCAAACACATACATGGGCTAAATCTATCACACGGGAATATTAACCCGTGGAATACCTTTGTCACTCAGGATAGAATATTAAAACTTGGGGGACTAAATAATTGCTCAAAGTTGACAACTACATCAAGAGGTAAACATCCATCCCAAACACCCGTTACGCACGCTAACTTGTTGAACCTATTTAATTTATATGTTTTCTATTTTTCATTCATTTATTATAGATTTAGACTATATGATGGTAGCGAGGCTCATAGCGTTCTGCTTTAGTGATCTTCGTCTTATTGTAAGCAAGGATGACTACATGAATTATACTATACTAAACTTCCAACGCCGAATGCATCCACTTTCCAAAGAAGCTCAGGTCGTGGTAAAGATACTGAGGAAAACACCTAGGTATTTTACATAGCTATGGGTTTTTAGCCCATGATCGCTCCTAATGTTTTTAAATTAATAAACAAATAAAAGATGTGGTCTATTGATTCATTTTTAATGCTATGCAGAGCTGCAGACGTTCTGGATTATATTTTAATGCAGTTGTGGTTATGGCCAGCGGAGAAGAGGGTTTTTTTCATTAAAGAAGTTCAGGAGATGATCTTTGATAAAAAGAAAACATTCAAAGT
>JAOXNX010000026.1:26380366-26392929 GCA_028566075.1 Solidago caesia | reverse complement strand
CTTCAAGATCTCGTGTGCTTCTCTTTCTGATTTCCCACTTTTAATCAACATCCAAAAGCAAGTATTATACTGATTTTCGCTGTGACCTAGATGATTAAAGAAAAAAAGCCGTTAATATGGATTACACCAGCAAAGTATTTGGGAGTTCAAAGTTGATGCTTGGACGGAAATTTTAAAAAATCAGTTTTGAATAATCAGTATTTATACCAGCTTAAAGGCTGCATATAATCGTATATAGAGGTAAATAGAAATGACTTATATACCCATTCTTTTAACCTAAATTGTGAGACATTTACTCCTGTTTCATAAAGTGTTTTTCGTATTTTGCGTAGAATTGTCATTTCTGGCCTTTCTATAAATAATTTCTTAAATAACCAGAATTTGCAAACATCCAACCTTCTGAATGTTACAACTGCAAACACCAGAAGCACATACAAACACTATCATATATACCATTATGAGTTGATTACCTGATACTGATTATTTAAGATCACATAATGCAAACCAGCCTAAGGGCCAAGGTGAAGATGTATAGGCAATGTCAAATATAAATTACTCACATTCTCTTTGTTTCCATGCTAAATATGCCTGAAGAACCTCCAGTGATGGGCAGCATATGACTCGTGATTTAAATGAAGGAGTAAATCTCATGTCCGTGTGTGGAAAAAACACTCTCCAATTCGCCACATATAAAGACGTGAAGAAGGAGGCAACGAGTGACAGTATCTTGCTGCAACTTCAACTTCACTGTTAAGACTAACACCAAAAAATATTACTAATTCACAGGAATAGTAGAAAATAGTATCACCTTGCACGTCTTTGGTAAAACTTGGTTTCCTTCTTGAAAATGAAACTGCATAGCGAATTAGTATTTTAAGTTAGAAATTCAAACACAATTTCTTATATGTTAATCAATAGAAATAGAGAATGTGGTCTTACCTGTACTCATCACTAAAACCATAAGCCAAGATTATATCTGGGTACTTCTCCAACACTGAGGTGGCACAACAGTTCATCAGATTTAGAGCTCTCTCGTCGTTAGGTTTTTCAAACTCATTATTTTCAGAAAATCTGCCAGATTTGGTAGATGGTGATAATAGCAAAAGTTGTGCACACAAAAAGTAAACAATATTATCACAGTTTTATCCAGCTCAATAAGGGCTATGAAAGGGTTTCTTCAAGTATACATGTCTTTGACCCTAAAAAACACTTCTTGTAGAGAACTATCAACAAGTTTCAAATGTTATATACTTCTACTTCAGTAATGTATCAATAAATATGACAATGTGTATCCCAGTCATAAAAATTTCCAAGACAGTTCCTCCTTCACATACAATGCAAACTTAATCCACAGATCAAAAACAAATTAGACTAATCGTATATACACACATTTGATTTCTCATAATGAAAAAGAATAAAATAAAATTCAAAATGTTATAGGCCCCCACACTAATACTCAATAAAATATGTAAGTTTTAGAGTAGTAGGTCTACCTTTCAAAATTGCGACCATCAATTCGAACTACAATCAAGTTCGGATAAATCACTTCATCTTCGTTTTCAAAAAACTTCACATACTCATACTTGCTATTCGCCATCGCATGAGCAGCTGCACCAAGAAAATAAATCAGGAAAAGGTAAAAAGGTGTAAAATTCGATTATCAATAGGTCGCTGAATGAAGACTCTGATGCACACAAGCAAATCAAAAAACATAGAACTCATAAGTGTTAAACTTTGCTTCGACAGACTTAAGGTCTGGCTGATAAAACAGTGTGATTTAGGGTTGAATTGTGTTTGGACTTTATCCTGATCCAAATATGACTGGTTGATAATAATGCCCGAGTATAGAAGACCTGATTGCAAGGTCTTAAATAGCAGAACAAGAGCTCGGCAGCCTAACAGGGCAGAATTTTGCTGCAGGCTGGTACAAAAAAAGCACTTAAAAATCAGGATTAAAATCTTATTCATAGTTTCGTACAGATCTAAACTAATATGTAATGACAAATGCTGATGATAAAGCATGCAGAAAGTCTAACCAAAGTTTTCGTGCATTGATGACTTTGATGACTTGTATCTATAGGCAATGCACAGTTCAAAGCAGTATGTGAAAATTACTTGGAATACCCGGTAACAAACCTGGCAACTATTTAGACAAAAAACTAGTGGCAAACGAAACAAGAGAAATATAAAACACTGGTATTTGAAGATGAACAAGGATTATTTTTTTCCCGGGGATAGAGGTTAGTAAGTGTCGCGTCGTTGCGGTTGTGAATACTAATACGTATGGATCTTAACCTAGAAATACAAAACGATGATTTTAATTAAAAAAGATAACCCAAAAGAAGAAAAAAAATTAAGAGAAAAAAAAAAACAGGCCCCCCCAGACTGCTCAGCCAGAAGCCAGCTAGGGAGTGTTAATCACTATTCACTTGGGGGCCACGAGTATGATAATTGATATAGGTATATGATATCTTAGGAACTAATATTTCCAAGTAGCCTTTGTACGTGGTGACTTTTGAGCAATTAACATAAAACTGCCGGCTACACTTCAGAAATGCGCCTGCTATGTATGAATTCAGGCCTAATTATCAAACATTGAAGACATCTACATAGTATACATATTTATTCTTAAAGACCGTCGACAGGACATCAACAAATTCAGAAGTTTCAAGTATATTTATTATTCGATATCATCTATCGGAATACTACTATTCAGCCCGATAAAGGAGCTGCTGGAGAGTTGCTAAATAATAAACCACTGACTCATTAATCCTCATCGCCGTATATAAAAGTCACAGGCTCGACTCTCCGGGGTAGCCTAAACTGAATCCCTCTCTTTTTTTTTTTTGTATGACTACCAATGCATCACAAGCATCCAACTTTTTTTTTTACCATTATTGACCCAAGGGTGAAGGAATTTTTTTTTTATTTTTTCTTGATAAAAGCAACAAACTTTCAAATTAGATCGATTTGGAACATATAACCTAGTCCCACTACTACTGTCTAATAATAATGATAATATTTTGATTGAGGAATTTCATCAAACAGTTGGTGTTCATTTATAAATCGACAAAAGTATATATTTTTTACTTTGTCCCACTGCAAACCCAGAAAAGAAATGGACATACATGCATACCACTTGTGTCTCTTTCTTTTAATTTATAGTTTCATGAATCACTGGTCTCAATTCTAAAACAATAATATATCCCAAAAGCAAGGAAAAGATGCTTGCATGATGCGATACTTATATGTGTATATGACATGCTTGGGAGAGTAAAGGGAACTTGGTATATGTCCCACTTAATAGCTGCGTATGTCTTTTTTTTTTGTTGTTGATATAAATGCATGTTGTTTGGTTCAATAGGTCTTAAGTGTTGTTTAATATGGTCTTAATATGCTTTAATGTTTCACGTTTTGTTATTTTTATCTTATCTCTATTTTATTCAGGTAATACTCTGCTGGCAAGTATGGTCTCTTACCACACATATCACACACGTTCACTTGTTACTTTCACTTTTGGCCAGAGGGCCTTCTGGAAGGAGTCTCTTTACCCATAGGTAGATTACCCTTGGATAAAGGTAAAGTTGTCTACATCTTACCTTCCCCATACCCCGCTTATGCTGGGATTGGGTACGGTTGTTGTTGTTGTTGTTGTAAAAGCAAGGAAAAGATGCATCCATTGTCTACTTTTTTTTATTTTTTATTTTTTTAACTTTACACAATTTTAATAATCTATTGCTACTGACCTATTCTCTACTGAAAGAAACAAATCAACAGTTTAGTAATATAGATTCCAAATAGCAAACTCATAGTATTATTTCAATAATTGCAACTTTGGAGGGTACACAGTTTTAACAAAGTAATTCAAATATTAGGGTTTACAAAATTGTAAGTTAAAGTTAGGATTTGTTTTTACCTTTTTCAGAATCGAGTTTGTATAATGGACATGTGAGAGGCGACAGCAGAATTGAGCAACGAAGGAGATGGCTGTTTTGTTATTGATGTTCCTTCCATAGCTTCTTTTTGTTTTTGTTTTTCCCACCCCTTTCGTTGCAATCAATTAAAATTGTATGGATTTGGGATGGTTGGCCACTTGGGCTGAGGATATTCAAAAAATGGGCTGACGGCACTCTTATAAGATTTGGGCTTTGATTTTTATTTTTTTTAATAAAAAATGTGCATTAATAAGTTGAGATTTCCCCCCTCATGGGCTCATGGTAGTGGCTTAAAGAAGAGGTGAAGAGCCTGAGTTTTCTCTGGTTTAAGAGTCGAGCAAAGCAAAAAGAATTAGCATGGGAGCAATGGTGTGAAAATTCAAGCTATAAGCAAGACTCATTATTATAGAAGTTGGGCACTTAGATGCGGATCATGGACGGCTGGGCGCTGATTGTAGAAGATGTACTAGGGAGTCTGATCCTTGTTTTTGCTTATTCAGTGTATGTGATGGTGTTAAAAATGAAATACTGCTGGTATTAATTGGGTCTATATCGTGCTTTTTTGGAGTCTCATGCTGGTCCAAGTCTGAATGGGACAGTATCAAAAACGAGCTAGGGTAAAAACTGATGGCTCGGTCCTTGGTCTCGGGGATTTTTTCCAGAGTTATCTCAGGTTGTTTTCATCCAATTTAGTTTCCCTACAGTCAAGATCCGTACAAAATGGTCTTTTAATTAGTAGATTTCGATTTGAATTTATATATATATATATATGGTTTGTACTTTGGGACGGTTAAGCGACTTCCTCCTAATTTGACTATACATCCGCCCCTGGGCGTGACACTCTCCATACCATATCCAAATGTTATTACGAGTATAACATAATTATGTACTCATTTTTGGTTTCGTGTTGTTATAACAAAAACTTAATTGGGAACATGTCTTGAAATTTCTCTCAAAGCTAAAGTTTTAGAAAGAAAAAAAAATATAACTCGAATATTTATCATTAATAGAAAATGTTGTATATCATGAAATAAATTAATGATAACATATACATCTACCTTAATATAATTGGACATGAAGCATTCATATGGCTAATTAGTCGACCATTTATTACAAACTCTAGAAATGCGACTGTCTCTTGACATCCACGAACGATTGGCGTGAATCGTAAAAAAGGCGGAAAGAACAACCAAAAGGCGGTCGCGAGCACGCATCCCAAAGTTAACACTCGAGACAAAATCGGAGGTATATGTGATTGTCCTTTGGCTGCTCTCTTGATGGCAATTTCAATGCTCAACAGTACTCCATGTAATAAAAAGAAGCAAGTAACTTCACCTGTAGGTCTTAATCTTCCAATGTTATAGAATATAAACTCGTGCATTAACCCTGAAACAAGAAACGTTACAAAAACCGCAACGATAGAGGCCTGTTTTCTTGACATCAAACGCAAAGAAATGGAACGAACAGGGTCATATATAGTTGGGTGTAAAATGTTGGTAGCCATAAGGTTCCACCTTTTGCCCCAAAAGTCTTGGAGGGAAGTAGCTAGATATGGCTCATCAAATTGTGGCTCAAGTTGCATTTCTACTAAGGTTCCAGCCACATATGCAAGCATGGCTAGCACTATTTCAAGCATGAAGTAGATATGGAAGCCATACAATGACATCTTCAAGTATGGATGAATATATTCACCATAATCGTATGCCTTAAGTAACAATCCAAACAACACAACCTTCACCAAAAGATATTTCTTCACTGGTTTTTTGGTTTTTTTGATAGAGCTTGACGCCGAAGATGGAGTACTAGAGACTGGCTTGATTGGGAGACACGCCATGGGTATAAAGCGTGACAAAGGGAGCGATGGATCCGAAGCAAGAGGACCTTTTCCATAAGCAAATAGAAGAATTTTGAAGTTTGCAAGCCATGCTATGAAAAAAGAGGTTAATCCACCAAGGTGCATGGTGGTTAGCTTGAGTGGAAACCAAAGAAAAAGGCATATAACAATGGACAAAGCCAAAAGCCTAGTTGTGCCTTGTGGTATTAACTTGCCAATTATGTAAGAATATAGGAGACTTGCAAAAACTACCATCCAAACCACAATGAAGTTGTTCACCTCTCCCTCCATGCTCATTAATTTCTTCCTTTCAATATCTAATAAATTAAGAAAACGAATTCAATAAATATAGGGCGGGTAGGTGGCAGGCATGGCAAATTAAAGTGACAAAGCCAAGAACTTTATAATATGCACATAAATCAATTTTTTAGTCTACCTTGAAAGTGATATGCGAATCTTGCGGAATCCATGCTTTCATATATCATTTATATCAATATTATTATTATATGTGTTTTTATAATGACAGCTTACCCCATGCCTCACCACCTACCAATAACATCATTCCAACTCATTTTATGCCTCACCATACTTTTTTAGTAGCAACCATGATTTACTCAATGCCGCTTAACTCTTGCCATTGAGGGTCAAACACACACACACGCTTAACTCTTGCCGATTTACTCCATGCCGCAACGATGCCTCAGTGGTGGCGGCGGTGTGTCGCAACGACATCATTCATGCCGAAGCCCATCCCGCAACCGTTGCCACCCCCTTAGGGCTGTCGATAAGAATAATCATGTGCACTAATTACATTCAGATTTTCCTTTTATATTAAAGATTTTAATTAATACATTTGACTTGTGCGTTTAATACAGTCAAACCTTCCTTTTAAATAATGTAAATTAATTAAAATCTTTAATATAAAAGAAAAATATGAGTGTAATTAATGCACATAATTATTCTTATTGACAGTCCTAAGGACTGTCCTTTAAAAAACCCTTATTATATATTAAATTTTTTAGAGTTAAATGCAATATTGGTTCATGTGATTTGTTCATTTTTATAATGGGAGTCTCTTTTCAAGTTCACTAGTAATGGGGGTTCCTAAATCAAAAATTTTTTGCATTTTTGGTCCAAAATTAATGGATCCGTTAGTGAGGGTCGTCAAGTGCCCACGTGCCCCTCACGTGCAGGGACCAATCTTGAATCAAATAACGACCCTCACTAACGGATCTGTTAATTTTAGATCAAGGATGCAAAAAATTCTTGATTTAGGAACCCCATTGCTAGTAAACTTGAAAAGGGACCCTCATTGCAAAAATGAACAAACCACAACGATCAATCTTGCATTTAACTCTATTTTTTAACAACATCTTGCTTACATTTCTAGTATATTTTATTTAATACGCAACGAATCTTTATAAAATAGTTCCTTTACAAAATAACTACTAAAATTTTGATTTTAAAAACTAGCTATAACTTTCTCTTATATAACCTACTTAATTATTAATCATACCCTAAATGTGAATGATGGTAACTAAAAGCAAAAAGATCGAATAAATACGTATGAAAGGTAACTAAACTACAATGACATTCATTAGAAGGTAAAAAAAAACAAAAGAAGTATCTTACGTATACCTAAACTAAAGTAAATCCAATAAAGTTAGAAGATGTGGGTATCTATTTTCATCTTTTTTTTTTTCAAATACACTTTCTCACTATGCAATAAATAGTTTTACATTATGAATAAATTATTGTACCTTAAGGGTGTATCTAGAAAAAAAAAAAGATGGAAATAAGAGGCCTCGGAATCGGATATCTAGTTAATTAATTATTAATATAGCAACTAAAATTGTATCCGCGCAATATGTGGTGGTGGATACAGTTTCAAGGGATAGCGGTGGTCGGAGCTGACGATAAACTTCAGTTAGTACATGTGACAATGGGTGTCGGTGGCCGGCGGCCGGCTATAGATTGTTTAACACACAGATATATAAAAATTATGATTGTTATTTGTGGATGAAATATCTAAAGATTAAAATGATTAATAGTACAAAATTAAGGAGTTAGTTTATTGAACTATATGGTTAAATAATTTATGATACCAAATAAATAAAATAATATTGGTTAATTAATTATGAAAGATAACCTTTATATAAAAGGGGCAAAGGGCAAATTGCCTTTAAACTAACTAGAATGTATAAATAAATAAATAAAATCTAAGTCGACTGTAATGACACGTAACTTTGGAGACATCAAAAAGATTTGATAGTGCAACAACAACAACAACGGTACCCAATCCCTGCATAAACAGGGTATGGGAAGGTAAGATTTAATATTGCACTATCAAATCAAAAAGATTTGATAGTGCAATATTAAATATAGTGTCTACCTGTCCGGTGGTGAGTTGGTGAGTAAGAAAATTTTGGACACCAAGACGGACCATCTTCTAATATTTGCGCTGTGACCCAACTTGTAACTTGGTATTCGGTTACAAGAATGCCCAAATAACATATTTTATTTACACGAAAATAATCTAGATATGTTTACGTTATACAAGTATCAATCCATGATATTTATGTAACACATCAAAATCACTACTCTCACTAAGCCGGTCTTTTGATATCACCTCTTTCGGCTATGAATTGAACGAGTCAAGGTTTTATTGAATTATTCGAGCTCGAATTTGAATTTGGCTCGTTCGATATGAACTTTATCGAGCTCGAGTCCAAAAATCAATCTCGTAAGTAGTCATTGAGTTGAGTTCAAATTTATAAGTGTTCAACTCGAGTTATTATGAAGCTATATTTGGGTCGATGTGAAAATATTTGAAATATGAATACTTATATTTGAATAAAACCATATATTGGGACACTTATTATAATGTGCTATAAATTTTATTATTATTAGACTTGTCTTAATTGGATTTTGATTTTTAGCCCTTTTTTTTTAATGTAATTTTTTTCAAAAGATAACCATATTACTCATAATTCATAGGTTACAAAGTGTACCAAGGTTCCAAGAGAGTTGGATGCTCATGCTAGGATCACTAAAGCATTTAAAGTCATTTTATATGTATTAAAAAATAGTTTCGAGCATTTTCAAGCTGAACTCGAGCCTTTTATGAATCTTGTTTGAGCTTGCATCATGAAACTCCTCGACCTATTGAGTCCAACTCGGACTTAACCTAAAATTTTCAAAGAGCTCAAGCGTGTTTCGACTCGTTGACGATCCTACTTTCATTCAAAACTACAATGGAGTTCAACAACAATAGCTGCTAAGCAGCTCAACACTCGAATAGCACAAACAAATAACCCGAATCCTATTTCTTCTAGCATACAATATAAACAGAATTGAAAATCGGGATTTACCTTCAAATTGGTGATGGAACTTCAACTCGATCGAAAGCTCAACCAGGTTCTTCAACTCGAAATCTCAACCAGGTTCTTCAAATCTCTTACCCAAGACCTGACAATTTCCATTCCCAGGATCTATATATAAGAGTTAGTGTGGAATACCATGTGTTTCACATTTAAATGTCAGATTTGAAAATTTTAAGCGTGTTTTGAGTGGTAACAGTTGGCATTGGTTTCTCTCCACGTGATCACCCTTGGAACTGAGATTAAGTTTAACTGTCTAACTATGTCCTATTAGCAGATTAGACCCTTTGATTTCAGAAGCTTCTTATTTCAGATCCTCTTTCTTGTTTACTTACTTTACATCAATCAAACCAACATATATAATTACAAAATGATTATACTGTCCTTTTTTTTCTTTCTAAAATGTACTGTAAGACAGTGACGGATCCAGAAAAATATAGCAGGATATGCAAAATTTAATAATATTTTTGAAATTACGTTTTTTAGTCAAATAGTCAACCACCAACACTACAAGGTATTTTATGTCTACTTAGGATATGCACTCATTTTATTTAGGGTATGCACTATTAGTATAAAAAAAAATTTATTTTATATATATAAAAAAAATTTCACACTAATTTTTTTTTCATAGGGTATGCACTTGCATACCCTGCTCTCCACATGGACCCGTCACTGCTGTAAGAAGTTAAAATGATTGTTGTATATATCGTCCTGATTAACTGATTTTATCATTATTATGCGTTACACATCTCAAAAATAAAGGAGAGTGATAAATCCACAACAAGATTTAACCATCCATAACAATACATGTTTTATACAGTTGTACACTGTAGAATATAATTTGTACATTTATTGTGAATAGCTAAAAAATGTCGTTGATTTATCACTATCCAAAATAAAGACTATGAATGTAATTTTGAAATTTAAAAGTTGGGACGTGTTATTATTGAAAAGTGATTTATATAGACAACACTTTTATGCATTATATACTTATGTATGATGCATATTGTGGTTTGTAGTTTTTGTATATGAAGTATTTATTTTATGTACATATTAGATTTTAGTCTTGTGTATATAAAATGTTGGTTTAAAATAACAATATTAAAATATTTAAAATTATTTTTTTAAGTGAAGATATAATTTAGACATGCATATACATCGTATAGTTTGAAAACTTTCCGCATTCAATTAGATATGTTATTTAAGAGTTAAATAAAAATTGTCCGTATCCATAATATATTCAATCTTATTTTAATTTATATTAGATTAATTTAATAAGTTGAACATATTTTTATGACATGATATATAGTCTAACTTTTGATAACTTGAGCTTAAACTAAATTTAATAAATTGTATAATTTTTTTAGACAAAGATGTTTACTTTTAAGTAAACTAAACTTCTAATTGATCTATTAAAAAAGGGGATAACTTATATGATGTTAACAGTATATAGTTAGGTAATGTTAGTGAATGTTTGTGAGGGGAAACATTAAATTCAGGGGGGTCCCCTTTTATCATTAAAATATTTATGTGTGTGCAGCATATATAATGTTAGCAGCATATAACATTTTCCCATTAAAAAATTAAAGTTTTTAATTGTTTAACTAAGCTTTAAACCAACTGTTTTTTCTATTAATATATTAAGATCACCTCTCGTTATTTTGTAGTTTTAACTTTTATATATAGGAAAATCTAACGTAGTAACTGCATATCCAAAAAGTTGTAGCAAATAAGAGTTTTAAAAAAAAATAATTATAATTTAATCTTTTTAATTAGTAAATAAACAACATTGTCCCTTGATGTTTAATATGATTGTACCAAATTTTGTTGTAGTCAACAACAACCATGATTTTCCCTAAATTTATTTATGGAATTTAAATTTTAAATTGCTTTCAACAACAAGTTTTTTTTTGAACAAACAACAAGAGACTACATGCAATATAATCTAAATCTATCATTTTCCTCGGGAATCAGCATTGATAATTTGATGTTGGTACTTGAATCCAATTAGAGCACTCCCAATGCCCCTTCCAATATACATGTCTTTGTCGACGCCACATTAGTAAAATATCCTTCCAATGCAAATCCAATATAATTCTCTTCCAACATCTCTAGACCAATACATACCAATACATACTTATGACCTATCATTTATTTAATTTTACACTTTTAATAAATAATAGTAAAAAAAAAATAGAATATATTTATTTTAAGGTATTAATAATAATAAAATGAAACTATAAGGTTATATTTGAAATTTAGCTAGATGACAAAAAGTCATCTAGCCGGTTGGTGGTAATAAACATAGTTGTTAACTCGTGACTCGTGTGTCTACTCGTTTTGTGAATTTTTGAATCGTGACTCGTATCGTAAGAGTCATAAAAATGCAAATTCTATAGCAAATTATATAATGTAGGTCTAAAAACATACATATATTGATAATCTTTGTAAAAATGTATAATGTATGTGTAAAAATTACATGGCAAAAGTATTTGGTCTTATTATTTAAATTTATAATGTAAATATAAATTGGATCAATGAATAAATCCATGAAAAAGTAATGTATAGACAACAGCTGTTGATTTTATTATTTATTAAAAGTTTTACACCTTTGTAAACTGTGAAGATATATTTTATTATTTATTGTGTTACAGCTGTATTTAGTAAACTGTAAAGTATCTCTTTATCATATTCCAATGTTAAACCTTCTTTTTAAGCACTCGCTGAATACGCTCCTTCTCTCTGTATCTCTATATATCTCATCGACATCAAATCTCATCGTCGTTACTTTGCCGCTAGATTTTGCCGGATTTGAAACTAAATCATCTCCTTCTTTGCCGCTAGATTTCCCGGAGAACAAAGAGTGATTTTTGTGATTCGCCCGATTCACGATACAGGTCGATTCGGTCCGAGTCAGAACATGAATCGTACGAGACATCACGAGTCAAAAGCTTGTTCGATTCACCATCCGAGTCGTCTCTTTTTCTCTATGTTCTGACTCGACTCGTACGAGTCTAACAACTATGGTAATAAAACTAATTGGTTGGTGGATAGGTTTATTGAAGAGTAAATGTTTTATTGGAAATGATAACTTTGCAAATGGTTGGTGGATAAATTAAATGGTAATAAAAATGGTTGGTGGATCACTAAGTATTCTATTTTTATTTATTCATCTATTTATTTTGATCAGCATGTAAGTATTATACATATTAAGGGTTCTAAATGAAAATTTTATCAAATGTTGGTGGGGGATCATCCGATTAACCAACAAAGTCCACCCCATTGTTGCAAAAGGGAAGAAAAAAAAATACCCTATTTTTACAAAGCATTTAGAAAAGGGAAAAATCACTCATTTAGACTCAACCTTTCATCTTTTTATCACTTTAGTCACCTACCTTTTATTTTTGTTAAAAT
>JAOXNX010000026.1:26353750-26372940 GCA_028566075.1 Solidago caesia | reverse complement strand
AATTCTATTTTTAGTTTCCAAATTTGAAGTTTTTTGATATATATATATATATATATTAATATATATATATATATATATATATAACTAGAGCGAAGTTCATGTCAAAAACGTTGGACCTTTGTGAGAGATGACGATCAATATATGATCCGGATAACAACTATAAATCGAGAACATTTTCAAATTATAGTATCTCGCCCCTACTATGCCGCCCTCAAGTTACACGAAATCCACAATTAGATAATTTAAGGTTATTACTGAAGTTTTCAGGTACTAAAAACAAAGGCATAAAGCATAAACAAAGAGATTGTTAATTTCTTGTCATGTTGAGACCCAAAAATCAGATTTTCAGTAGAAGTTTGGTTCGGTTGCAAGAAAAGGGCAACACACCCATTCGTTTTGGAAGTGTCCTCTACCCCTGCAAGAAGCTCTACCCAAGATTCATATCAGCTCAAACGAATGTGCACTCCCCGCACCTACATCCTAAGTCTAAAACCTTAACACGAAATCCATTCAATCTCGAGTAATCCTCAGTCACCTAAAATCCTTGATGACACTAAAGCATAAAAGAGTGTTCAGATAAATAATGCACTCAACCTAAAATCCCTAATAACATTCATATTCAAATAATAATTGACACAATGCCTAAATCCAAAATATCCAGCTCCTGTATAACGTAATTCTTCTATTCCATAGCATGCACATCCGTTACGAGCAACATAATAAATCTATCGGAAAACTTAAGTTATAACCAGATCTACACAGTCAGGCATTTCAAATTAACTGAATTGCACCTAAATTAAGTAACAAATATTGATAAGAGATCAATTAATTAACTAAATATTTTAAAAAAATAATAAGAAGAAAGGGAATTACTGGCATCAGTGGAGTCATTATCGGAAAACTCTTTCTCTAAAACACGATCAAACATTTTAGCAATACTGGCATCATCACCGGACTCCGGCGCAGTCGAATTCACTAAACTTCCGTAAAATCTCTCTCTAGTTTCCTTATCAGATCTCGCAGCACAAACCACTGCGATCATCACCGTCATTATCATCATTATCAAAAATGTTCTCGCCATTGATTGATTGATAGAAGAAACAACTAACAGTAATTGTAGTTTTATAAAAATCAATTGGTATGTGAAGAATATGAAACCCTAAAATGTAGACAATTCAAATTGTTTGAATTTTCAAAAGTCAAAATGATTCTTTCTTTCTGGAAAGAAAAGAAAGAAACGGAAAGAAAGAGTGTGAAAAAGAAACGGTTTTGACGTAAAATGATGGCCAAAACAAATGGGGGTTCGTTGTGATTATGTTATTATTATTTTTTTATTATTTTAATATTCTAAGATATTTTTTTTAGTTTAGTATATATAACAGAGTAGTATTTTTCTGGTATATATATAAAATTGTCTAATAACGTATAAGCATATACATTCATATTTTAATATTTTAACTAAACAAAAATAAAAACTAAAAATCATTCCTCCCTTTTAAAAAAAATATTAAAAAAATTTGTATGTGAGGAGTTTCATACCTAAACATAGTTATGGGACAACCTTATATTCATTTTTGTCATATATATATGCTGGTTAAAGTAAAACAATAGGATAAAATCTTGAACATTGGATTATGATAAAACTGATGCACGAAGATTCATATAACACAAGTACATACACTGATGCACGAAAATTTCATGATGCGTAACGATTTCCAATTATGATAAAATGATTGTTTTATTATTTTATTTTAATAATTGTTTTATTTGAACCAAAATGTATATATATATATATATATATATATATACAAGCCTTGTAATTGATTAATAAAATATTAAGACAATTATCTTTTAGTATATATATATAGTATATATAAAGATGCAATTGGATTTTACAGAAATATTAAAAAAGAGGTAAGAAAAAACGACACTCCCCATCAACCTTTATCAAAAGTCTTCTTGTAATATATATTTTTAATTTTCTAGTACATATTTACATATAATTTCATAAATTATTATTTTTATATATAAAAAACCTAATCCGATTTCTCCACTGATCCCTAGTTTTCAAAAATTTCTGACTCTCCTCATACCGATCCGATCCCGAGTCATGAGCTCCCCAAACTTCCCCTGTAGTAGTTCCATCTCTAGGTCTCATAACATCAACACCTGTACCATCTGTGTGCACTCAAAATTCAACGACTTTTATTGATCTTCTATGTCAATACCTGGCATAGCCAGCTTGTTGTACCATCATTGCTTTCATCCAACTTTTATCCATTATATCAATTTACCTATACATTCCATAATTTTTTAGGCATATATATATATATATATATATATATATATATTAAAATCACTAAAATCAGCAGCTTGTTGAGATAACAACTTCAAATATGCTAGCAGAAGTATAGTGCAAACAGGTGTTGAATAAGTGATGAAAGAAAATGATATGGAGACTGCTTATAAAAGGAGTGCGAGATGATAGTCTGGTGGTGTGTCCCACCTTCGTCCCCCGATTCGTCCACCACCTAAGGACGAGTCCACACCATAAGATGGGACTCGTCCATGCTTTCGTCCCCGGTCACACGTCCCCCCACAAACGAATGTTTCGAGCTTTTTTGTTTCCACTTTTAATCCTTTTAACATAAATATATATACATATATCTTAATATTTATCCTTTTTATACCACTTTTTACCACTATAAACACAAAAAAATAATAATAATAAAATAAAAAATGAAAATCAAACCCTTGGAGCCATTAGCCTTCGAACGGCTATTTTGACCAAATGACAATTTTTTTTGTTTTTTTTATTTTCAACCCCTTTATTCACATTTAATCCACTTATATGTATCAATCATCATCTCACCATTTCTCACAACATTCAAACCAATCACCCAACTATCATTCAAACACTATTATTTTTCCACACAACCCAACTATCACTCAATCATGTCGAGGAACAACCAATTACGTGCCGATGATTTCTACCAAACGGCACTTAACTTCTCGCCCGCAAATTCATCGTTGGCACCTCAAATCTCCAACACCTCGCCGCCAACACCTCATTATCCACCATACCAAGGATCCTATGTGCCACTCCAACCCGTTATGCCATAATTTCAAACCGAATTACAATATCAACTATTTTTGCAATACCAACACTTTATGCAATCCCATCAAACCCCCAGCCCGCACCCGAACCCATGCAATTCCAAACTGAAATCCAAACCTAACCCGTACCCGAATCCGAACCCGTAGTCAAACACAACGACAAAGGTAAAGGCTCCTTCAAGTTCAAAGGTGTCGCGATTGAAAAACCAAAAAACATGAAATATTGGAGCGAGTTAGAAAAGAAAATTCTAACCAAATGTTGGATCGACGCTTCCGAAGATCCGCATATTGGCAAGGACCAAAGCGGTGAATGTTTCTGGGGGAAAATCATGGAGAACTACAATGCAAGAGTCGAGCAAAAACGAAATCCTAATCAACTAAAATGGAGAAAGATCAAAGAACGAGTTTCCAAGTTCAATGCAATTTGGTCACAATTTGACAAACACCGTCCGAGTGGCGAAAATGACATACAAGTCATGGAAGAAGCGCGTTCGGAGTACTTTGATCAAACGAATAACAAGTTTGACATGTATGAATGTTGGTTGCTTTTGAAAGATAAACCGAAGTTTCTCGCGCCTACGAGTGTTGATGTTATGGGTTGAAGTTTGCAAAAAAGGAAAACCGTTGTTGACGTCGTTAATGGTGATGAGGATGAGCAAGAGTATGAGCCCGTCGACCTTGGCGAAAACGTTATGTTAAAACGAAAACGGCACGGACCTCGGCATCATCCGGTGCCACATCGTCTCGTTCTTCGGCTTTTGACCTAGCTGTGTGACTCGACAGACTTGGGACCTCTCGAGTCGAGCTCATTGAAACACAAAAGGAATCCTTGCCATCATTCGCGAGGAAGAAAAAATACGTACAATGTACACGACTCTTTCTTTTATGAGAGCAATCGAGTTGGACAAGGACGAAAAGAAGTTCCTCAAAGATGCAAAAAAATTTTTGATGTCCGAGTACAAAGACTTCATCCAAGGTGGCGGCGGAAACTAGTTTTATGGTTGAATATATCGTATTTTAATTTATTAGGAATGTATTTTTATTTTATTTTTTTAAGATATGTAATGTTAAGACTAGTAATGTTTTTTTTTTAAGTCATGTAATGTTTTTTAAAAATTAATGTAATGTTTTTTCTTAATTAATTGTGTGTTTTTTTATTAACACTATAATATTTAAATGAATTTAAAGTAATATAAGTTTGTATATTTAAAAGTGTAGAATTAAATAAAAAGTGGGTCCTAGACTAATCTTGCATTTGGCCTGTTTTAGGGAATTAGTCCTTGGTTAGTCCTTGTCTGATATGGCGCTGACACGGACTAGCCTACCATCTTAATGAATCAAATTGAATGAAAATGAGAAAAGGGGCATGAATGGATAGCAGACAACCCGCTTAACTGCCGTTAAATGGCACTAACGGGCATTACAGGAGCTGCTGCAAATCAGGTCCTTTTCCTGACAAGCATTACGTCTTATTGGCGGCCGTTAACTCTTCTTTTCACCCGTTTAGCTCATCCGACTTGCCAAGACTTGAACCACTTCACTCGTATGCATCCAAAAGTCCAATATTTATCACCGAATCATCGTTTTAGTTCCAAGTTGCCATGATCACTCAAAATACCTACACAAAAGCTTATGCAAATACTAAGTGACCATTTTATGTTAAATGACTTAAAATGCATACAAATGAAGAATATTAGCCATTAAAACTATAACGCAAACATGTATAATATGCATGCTACATTACTACAATAGAAGGAGCTGGTAAGCTGGCTTGGGACAGTGATGATTCCATACCCGAGTTCATGGATGAAATTGATGATATTGATCAATGCTTAGGATCGGGAAACTCAACAGAAAGTGAAGAAGCAGTTGTTTGCGGAGAAAGTTTCCAAGCTGTACGTCCCAAAAGTCCACAAGTTATATTACAGTATAATGAGCCAAACGATCCAAGAGATATCCGTTTTGTGGCTGGTCAAGTATTCATGTCAAGAGAGCAGTTTAAAACTGCTGCATGTAAACGAGTACTCCTTAGCAACTAAGAAAGACATCAGGTATATAAGAAATGAGAAAGAAGTATCCATTGTATGTGCCTCAGCCAAAGGATGTAAGCAGATGATATGGCTTGGTTATTCCAAGAAAGAAGAAATTGTGGTGGGCTGGTGAATTGTGTTGCCATATTACAGGATACAAATCTGTGAAACATGTAAAATATACAATGGGGATATCATCCGTACTGCAACATTACGTAACTATAGGTACTGCGCCTCTCACATACCGGGGATTTAGTACGTACCTTGAATAAACTTCAGGGGATAAAATGGAAAAAAATTTCTTAACAAATATGCATTACAGATCATTTCCCCATATACAATATATAGAAGATGTCATTGTGAAGGGCTGCTATGCATCAGAGATAATGAATAACCCCATGTTTGGCATAATTTGCTTGTACCAAGACGCGTGTGCAAATCGTGAATGCATTTTTTGAGTTTATTCATAGACTAACGATTCAAAGCAGGTCAAGGAAATAACAGCGTAAAATGTTTGCAACGGGATACATTAAATAGTAGAAAAGCACGACAGGAATGAAACAAAAGATAGTTTATTAAAATCGAACCATAATCTTAGCTAGTATGCCAATACAGATTACAATTGTGCCATATAATCTGCGGCGGCATACCTTTGATAAGTTCAGGTTGCCTTATTATAGGTAGCAGACAATACCACAAAGTGGTAACATCAAAAGACAGTTTCAACTTCAAGTTTACGATAGTGGCAAAAACACTAAAACAAAAGCAGGAAGAGCAACATGACAATTGACAAGAGATATCCAGAGCAGTCGGACCGGGTTCAACCGTTTGGTATTTTTTTTTTTTTTAAAAATGCTACTAACTAGTTACATTTTATTCAAAAATATTACCAAATAGTTATAATCCAAAGAAAATATATGTTTTAGTGTTCACAAACAACTAAAAATAACATTAGAGTATACACATCATTATAAAAATAACAACAACAAAAAATTTAAAAAAATAAATTCAAAACCAGGTGAACAAGAAAAACCGGTCAAAACCCAAAAAAACCGGGTCTTAAAAACCGGCATCTCGACCGCGAACATTGCTAAAAACTATACATCATCTATAAAGCAAAATAAAAAATTATTTAAAAAAAAAAAAGCCTTCAGACATGTAAATGAGTTGATTGAGGGTGTAGCCTAAATGTGAGACCTTCTAACAAAATATGGTGTTCAATCTTCGTGGTCAACATTCTTGGATGACCTTCACTGTTCCTTTAACTCGATTTACCTTTAACACGTTGGATCTAGGACAGTCTGGTGTGGACGACCCAAGATTAACAAAATTATATTCTTTTTTTAAAAAAAAGCAAGAAAATCCTAATAATGTTTTAGTCTAGTGCCATGTGACTGTGTGTTGGGCGTTGGCTTACCAACTAAAATATCACTACATAGATGTTTGCATCATGTGACAGCGATGGTGGTAACGGCGGTACGTGATGTGGTGGTGATAACGATGGCGGCGAGTAGTGTTGATTGTATATTAGAGAGATTGGTTCAATAGGATGAACACCAATCTTGCGACGGTGATATTTGAAGAGTCGTCAATTCATAGTGGCCCCCGGCCCCCATCATATAGATGTGGATAAGTAGTATTTAATTGATTGGGATGTGATTTCGATATGTATAACATGGCATGTAGTTTGAAAATAGCCTAACAATTTTGTTTAATATGTAAAGTACGTACCTTTACAAAAAAAGATATATAAATCTTATGGAATCAAATCTTCTCTTTTATTTTTCGATATTCACAAGTAGAAATCTTTTTATGATGCCAAAATTTAAAAGAAGTACGTGGAACGAGTCCTAAACTTTTAAGGGACAACAAGAATAAAATACATGACAAATATAAATAGTCAAGCTAGACAAGAGAGACACTTAGCTAGATTTCAAAGATATTAGCCACAAGATAACTAAAATTATTATTCGATACCAATATATATATATATATATATAAATCACGGGGTTACAAGATTATTTAGAATCAAGATCAAGTACAAATTGTTGACAAAATTTCTATATCGACACGTACGTATGGGGGCGAATTCCATCTAGTCATGACACCATCGATTCGCGACGAAGCTCGTTATGAGGGGGTTTCATTTTCATGGAGCTAGCTAGAAGAAAAATCACTTATATTTCCATAAAAAATAGATGTAACAAAGATTAAATACATACACACTTACACATTAGATGAATTAATTGATGTTGTACATCCACTTGTATAGAAATTTATTAATTGTACTATAGCTAATTGATTGATGTTAATAGCATCTTTTATGATTCAAAGAATTGTAAGAAGGGTTAGTAGTATTGTGATTGTGGTAAGTTTCGTGAGAAAAGTGTCCACTTGAAGTATCAATACGCCTTTGAGTTTGAACTTTTGTGTTTGAGGACTTTGATCTTGATTGCTTACTCCTTCTTGGATTAGTTGAAGATCGTGGGATGAATACTCCGGTTCCTTTGATTTCTCTTCTAGCGTTTTGATCATGAAAACTTGGTTGATGGTTATGGATTGGATGGATTGCTTGAGAGATAGCCTAGAGGATCGAGGAGAAAAAAGAACACGCGCGCATATATAAGAGACACATAAATATATATGTTACCTAAATAATTAAGTGGAGCTTTACAAAAGTAGTACGTACGGAGTAGTAGTTATTTTTAGTTTGTGTTAAAAATTTATTAACATCTTTTTTATAACCTAGGTATCCGAGCTGACTAATCTCAGGGAGACTACCTACTTTGCGGGTAGCCATAGTCGTCGCGGTGAAACTTTGTGGCCACAAATAGAATCCAACTTAGCGCGCCTTTCTAATTTTCATGAATGTTTACAAATGAGAGAGGGAGATATATAAAAACCTGGAAAGCAACAGGAGGCAAGTGAAGAGTAGGGTCTTCATCATCATCATCATCCATGATCAAAAGGGAGATCCTTTGACTCAAGTCTGCAAAGAACAAATCATCTTCAACAACTTCCATCTTTGTTTGCAATATATAATTAAGCTAGCTAGCTTTCAACTATCACAACTTACAAAACTACTTAATATATAAGTAGCTACTTTCAAGTGTTGCTTCTCTAATTTCTTTCTGGTTTTTTGGCTGCCAGAAGTGAATAAATAGGGAAAGGAGAAGGTATGGGTGTTGAGTAAAGAATGTAAGAATATGTGTTTGGGGCCGGTGGGGCCTTGTGAGGGGGATTCAATTCTTCTGAGGGGCTGGACATGTGAGGTAGTGGGTCCCAATAAGCCAATCTGTCTACTTTACGACCCACAAGAGGATCATGAAGTGTGTTTATGATTCTATCCAGTTGCGGGAAATAAGATAGATTAGGAGCTGAGCAGCAGAGAAGCCAAGGCAACAACACACCCACCACCCACACATATAGATTTCTCTCATCCACAACATAAATCTATCTTAAGATAGATAGAGAATATACTTACTTGGTTGTCATTCTACTTTCTACATGACCATTTTAATTACATGCACTTGCACACTGCCTGCCAAATTAATTATAAAAACATACATGCATGCTACTACAACTAGTTAATGTTCACTGTAGCAAGAACCTACAAAAAAGCCATAGGTGTCACACACATGCATGCATGGGTGAGAGAATATATATATATCTATATATATTGTGAATAGATCCATTTACTTTGTATAGCCTAGCTTTATCTTATTCTTGTGGTTGATGATCTACCACTTTTTTTAGTTGGTTATTGTCAAATATGGTGCTCTTTCTACATCTGTTTTGCACTTTTGTTCTTTGCATCTAGATCTTATGTTTTTAAGGGATCTTGAACATCAGCCACACACCAAAACTTCCCATTCCATATATACAAGAGTGTTGACAACTGGTATCCCTTAGGAGCAATTATCGGTTCTCGTAGTCTTGCAGAGTGGTAATGAGTATATATCAATTCGATACACAAAATAAGAAGTTCTTGCTACCGTACTTTTTTTTCTTTTCCAAAAGTTGTGTTGACAACAAATTTACCTCATAGTTTATATCCCTACCAAAAAAAATGAAAAGAAAGAACAATACTTAATTAAAATATATATGCCATATAGACATAGTCATCAATGAGAAAATATAACAAAAATGACTGAATAACTTTCATTTAATAAATTAACTTTAATGACAATGTTACATGTGTCACGATCCAAACAGATATAATTAATTAACGTGCCTAATCTATACATTATACATATATATATAATCCATAATACAAACCATATATATACCGTCTAATTTGTAATCACACTAAGACCATAGGATTAATAGGTGGTTAAGCTCCACTAATTGTGCTACTAATTAATAGAAGCTGGCTAGTGCTTAATTTTTTTCAATATGTGCCACAAGTTTATGAAGTTATTCATTCTAATTAATTAAAAGAATGTTTAGTCAATATATAATATATGTGTAAATTAGTTACCTCTATTATATTTGATTCTTTTAATTTGTTGGAATGCACCCCAACTTACTTGGGTTGATTGATTCCTTCCCAAGTAATGGTACATAGCACATAGCCTAGCTAGCTAGACCAATATTGTTCCTTTGATTGATTCTGACCCCCCCATGTTCTTGAATCAAAACAAATGTTAAATACTCGTAATATATATATGTACACATTGGAACCTAGATCTGACCCCAAATCCCAAGTTAAAAACTTTCTCTCTTCTTCCCTCTTTCTATTAGTAATTAAGTAATATTTATTTTAGACAGTTTCAACTTCCGATCGATAATTTACAAATTTTGGGATAAAATATACGAACACGAATTAAAGACTCTCTAGCAACCTTATATGCTCTTGATTTTGTGCCAAAAAAACAAAACAAATAAACCACGAGAATAATCCCATACTGATACTCCATCGAGATAGTGTGATACCTAGACATACAATAGTCGAATAATTACTTTTAGAAAGTTTTTACATGAACATTTAAATGTCTATGTTGGCATGTTGTTGGGCTAGTATCGATCTTAACAACAATTGGTGATAGAAGGATTTGTCTATTGATTTATTATATATATATATTAGCATTTGTTTCTTTCAGTTATCAATATAGGATTGGGTTAGACCATCGAATGGGGTTCACACTTCACACCCAACATAACATTCACTTTGTTAACCCAAGTCTCATCAATCTCTCTCTCACACACAAATAATGTTCAAATTAAATAGAGTAATTGTTAATTCTTGAATATACACTAAATCCTCTACCTTTCATTTAAATAGAATTTCTAATGGATAAATTCCAAAGCTATTTAGGGCTAGATAGATCTCAACAACACTACTTTTTATATCCACTTATCTTTTAGGAGTATATTTATGTACTTGCTCATGATCATGGTTTAAATAGATCAATTTTGTTGAAAAATGCAGCAGCTTACTTTAATTTATAAAATACCATACATAAAAGTTGAAAGTATATAATTGTAAAATATAAATGAGATGACTTATGTCTTAACTTTAAAATTTTTCAACATTTAAACCAATCTCCCTAATATAATACAATCAACACATCTAACAACTAATAGCATGGTCTACCAAAAATACTATTAATTAATTAATGTACAACATCTACCCTTGACTCCTAAAATAACTACACTACTCCCTTATACATCAATAACCTACACTACTTGTCGCCACCGCCACCAGTCATCGTCGCCGCCACCACACCGCCGCAGGGCATGGGCATCTTTCTAGTAACTGTAAATTCTTAAGGATACATTTACATTAATGGTTCAACTGGTGTTAGGTAACCCAGCTTGAATTGAAATAACTACCCTCATTTAATTAGCTAGATTCTATGATACCCAGGAGAAAGAAAACATGGAATGGGCATAGAAAATGCGAAGTCGTGTTTCTTTTTATTTACTTTCTTACTAAAACAGCGGTTTCATATGATTTCGAATTAGTTACAATAGAATAAGCGTGAAACTTCTATTGTGGGCTTTTTATTTATTTTCCCTTCTTGAAATGATTGAGACAAAAACTATTTAACATGCATCAACACCGCATGATATTCATGACATTACAAATTTACAACATGAATGTTTATACAACAAATTGGTCAAGTTTTGCCGATGATGGTATCACAACACACATCATGTATTCACCCTGTGACATAATTTAATAAGTTTGTACAAATCGCTGATCTTACATCATAAGATACAGAACTACCTATATATGCCTTACCTCAAATTTTTATTATGACCCAAAAAATTTGTGCCTAGAAAGGGCCATTTGCTGTTCTAGTAATATTTCAATTCGAGTTTATAAAAAAATCAGTAATTCATATTTCTTTATAAATACGGGTATAAACGGAAAGTTCTATGTGAAAAACATGGGAGCCGAACTAAAGACAACCTAGTACACATTTGTTCATGTTCCAAGCTAGCTGTCTACTGAAGCATCTCCTCAACATGACATCTGCAGGATGCGTTGGTATAGTCATCAAAAAGCATATATACACTCTTTCTCCACTTGCTAGCCAAGAATTAAATACGAAATATGCTAATGAACTACAGTTGAATTGTTTGTATCAGAACTATGATCATGTTTCAATATTAGAGCATAAAGTATTTCGTTCCACGCATCTGGGACACCAGGAAGACACCAATGGCTGCAATCCTGTCTGTGTTTAGCTGCAGGGCTCAGCTTTGGGCCAAGATAATACAAAGAAGGATGCCCGTCTTTTCTCTTTGATGACATAATGGTCGTGTTGAGTATATTCAACACTTTAGTATCATCATTTGATGAGGTGTTTGAGCGAGTTGAGATTACTTCTCGGAATATATGGTATTGTGACCATGTTGAAGATGGTTGCACATGTGACGAACCTAAACTTGGTAGTGTTTCTTTGTGGCAATTTCCACCGGCTCTCCAGTTCCCACCTCTGTAAAGATGATTATTCAACATGGCCATTTCAACATGTTTAATTATTTATTGTTAGCTGATCAAACATATAAATCCAAAATGTTAAGCTAAATGGCGAATATGTCAAACTTTCCCAGTGTATTTCTGATGAATACCTTCAATATCATTTTATTCGAAAATCAGATTATATTTGTAATAAGATGATTTTCATAAAACAAATTTAATGCATTAGACTTACGAAACAATAGACAAATCGATATTTGGGTCAACCAAACCCACCTGGCCCATACTAAAAAAATTATACATTTTGACAGATTCCCTTAAAGATTATTGTGTCTTGTTTCAGGCAGACCGGGATGAACCAGGGTAAAAAGGTAAAAAGATATCAAAGAACGAACCTGAAATGTACAGGTGCATATGTGCGAAAAAATACTTGTGTCTTCGTATTATCTACTTCACTATTAATCCAAGATACAACAGTGCCTAATGCCTTTCTGTATGCAGTTTCGACTTTCATTTCCATCTTGACTTGTGCTCCGTCTTGGAAGTAACAACCCCTGATCGGTCATAAAATCGAATCAGTATGTGTAACAGTGTAACTTTAGCCAGCAGCCAACAACCCCATACATTTCTTTGTATATAGGGGTTAGGATGTATGTTTTAAAAGTGATTATGTGATGATTGACAACAGAATAAGATGATAAACCTTAATAGGTGTTAGCATAGAAGCCAATGCTTGGATGTATCTAAAATGCTTAAAGTTGTAATAATCAGATAAATGTTATTCTAATTTGTTTAGAGTTGTGGAATAATTTGAAAACAGAACATCATTTATAAATTTGAAATGCTAAGGTTGCATTTAGTTGTAGAAAATGTTTTCTAATTTTCTATTTATAATTTTCTAGAAAATGGAAGGGGTTTTCCATCTCTAGAAAACAAATGAAAATTATAAAAACACTTTCAAAATTAAAAAATGTTATTTTAATTTTTCATATTAGAAAACTAGAATACACGTTGAAGAGAGGGGAGGGAGATGGGACATGAAAAATGGAAAACATCAAAATATTGTTTTCCAAATTTATGTTATAAAATGGAAAATGATGCTTTCCATTCTCTTGAAAAACTTTTCTATAAAACTCTAATTTGATCACGTTTTCTGTTTTCCATGTTTTCTTGGAAAATTTTTCTAGAAAACAAAAGAGTGTTTTCTACAACTAAACAAGGCCTAAATGTTTGACCTTAAAGTCAAACATACCCGTATTTTGGAAACTCTTATCAAGAAGAAAACATTTTAAAAAAGTGCCAATTATATATTATATAAACACATAAAATAGTGAACGACATATTTTAAAGAGTCAGTGCTATATTTGCAACCAAAATCATACTTAAGAATTTAAAAAGTTAGATGGTTGACCAAAAAATCAAACTATACATTATTAGAAAAAAGATAAGTGACATACCCCCTGATGGTCTTTTCATTATTCCACCAATGTCCTGTGTTAAATACGAGAACATCAGCGTCTCGCCATTTCATTGAGGTCCAATCCATTTGGTCCAACTTGAGAGTAGTCCTTATTTTCAAGGGAGAATTAGGAGGCGGCCTGCTTTGCAGCACAAGGAAAGGAGCCCTATAGTACTCAATAGTACAGTTGTAGTCCCTAAATTTGAACACCAAGAACCCTTTGTGTTTAGTTATCGGGTTTCCATTTACTTCATATATTGAATCATTGTTTCTGCTAGAACCAACTGCAGAAGACAGCATGCACATGAGGGACTCCCATTGGTTTCTGCCGATCGAGTCTCCTACAAAGACTATCCGTTTGTTCCTTATGTTTTCCAGCATTCTTTTCCCGTTAAAACTATTTTCAACACGAAACAGGTAAAAGTAATAAGATTTGTTGCAACTCGAAAAATCAGACAATTAGATATTTCACGACTATAATTTGCATTTCCAGAAGTCCGTTGTCATAAAAATGTCAAAAGGTTCAATGAGTTGATGGTTTCTTCAGTTACATATGTGTTAAAAAAATCTATCACCTTCAGCTACAGTTTCTATGATCACTCATGCAATTATGAAATTAGAACAGAATTGTTCAATTTGAACTGATAAAGATAAAGAAAGATTGATCTTTTGAGTATGAACTTCAACAAAATTGTCAATTATATTCGCAAATTGACAACCAATACTCAGCAAAAACTGGCTAGACTTGGGTCACAATTTCAACTCGTATGAAAACGAGCATCTTGGGTTCTATTAATAGAAACAGTCAAACATACACAAAGTGAAAAATAACTAGATAATGATGGTGATTTCAAAGTGATAGCTCCAACTTGAGGCCTTTGAGGGGTTAGAATCAGAATAAAATAACTACATAGTGAATAGATAGATGCTTCTTGTAAGGAATATTAGTACTTAGTGAAAATTTTGATACCAAAGCCAATAAATATTTTCATTAGGTCTCTTGAAAATAAATACATAAAGTCTCCAAGAAAGTAGGAGACTAAACAGGAAAAGAGATCTCCTAAAACAATGACAAATCTCTACTAATCTCTTCCTAAACATAAGGAAGTAAATAAGGAAGTAAATAAGCAACAGAAAAATAGACTAATTTCAACACTCCCCCTCAAGCTGGAGCATGAAGATCACGAATGCCCAGCTTGCTAAGTAGGAACTGAAGTTGTTGAGCACCCAGTGGTTTAGTCAGGAGATCGGCAATTTGCTGTTTTGACTCGACAGGAAGAGGCTGAATCTCATTAGAGGTCACTCGTTCACGAACAAAGTAGCAATCCATCTCAACATGTTTTGTTCGTTCATGGAAAACAGGATTGTTTGCTATGTGGCGAGCAGCTTGGTTGTCACAAAACAAAGGAGTAGGATTGGCTATATTAATGTTGAAATCTTGTAACAGCCACCGCACCCAAAGGACTTCACTAACCGTTGTTGCCATGGCTCTATATTCCGCTTCTGCTGAGGAACGTGAAACAACGGACTGTTTCTTCGTCTTCCATGATATCGGGGAACCTCCTAAAAGTAAAAGGTATCCAGTGCGAGACCTTCTTGTAGTAATACACCCGAGCCAGTCGGCATCACAATAAGCAACTAGATGAAAATCACCATGTTTAGGGATGAAAATTCCTTGACCAGGTGTAGCTTTGAGATAGCGCAGAATTCTGGTAACTGCTTCCATGTGTTCCTTCCGAGGATCTGAGACAAATTGGCTCAAAATGTTAACCGAATATGCAACATCCGGCCTAGTAGCTTGCAAATACAATAGGCGACCAATGATACGTCTATATTGCTTAGCATCAGTTCGAGGACTATCAAGACATGCATCAATTTTTGTGTTTTGCTCCATGGGGAAAGTGCTAGGACGACTACCAAGAAGACCACAATCTTCAAGAATATCAATAATGTATTTTCGTTGGCTCAAAACAAGCCCATCTGAAGTTCTTGCTATTTCAATTCCAAGAAAATATTTAAGAGGACCCAAATCCTTGATGCTAAAAACTTTGTTGAGTTGTTGCTTGGTAGAATCAATCTTGGAAACATGATTTCCCGTTATGATCACGTCATCAACATAGATAAGAATGGCTACAAAGAGATCACCCTCTTGAAATGTAAAGAGGGAATGATCAGCTCGTGACTGCGTATAACCAAAATCAATCAAAGCATTAGTGAATCTTTGGTACCATGTACGCGAGGCTTGCTTTAAACCATATAGAGATTTCTTTAGCTTGCACACACGGGTGTCATTCTTCTTAGAAAATCCTTGTGGAATCTTCATAAAGACCTCTTCTTTCAACTCTCCATGTAAAAACGCGTTGTTGACATCCAACTGATGTAAGAGCCAATTCCTTTTAACCGCAACTGTTATAAGACAACGAACTGTGACAAGTTTAGCAACCGGAGCAAAAGTGTCGTGATAATCAACACCTTCGATTTGTGTGAAGCCCTTTGCCACTAAACGCGCTTTATATCTTTCTATGTCCCCATTCGGTTTATATTTGATCTTATAAACCCATTTAGAGTCAATAGCATGCTTGCCTTCTGGGAGATCCTCTAATGACCATGTGTCATTTTGCTCGAGAGCCTCGATTTCATTTTGCATGGCCTTGCGCCACTCGACATCCTGCATGGCTTGGTAAAAGGTTTTGGGCTCACTATTTTTAGTAATGGCCGCCAAGTAAGCTTTATGAGATTCAGAAAATTTATCATATGAAACAAAGTTAGCAAGGGGGTATACCGTCGAAGAAGGCTGATTAGGAGCAGTTTGCGTGTGGTCTATCGAGGGTGGCAGCTCAACATCAAATTCATGGAGGTGAGCTGGTTGTCTTTTGTTTCGTTTTGCTCTAGCCGGTTGATCATCAACACCAGTAGGTGGTTCCACACCCAAAGTAACATCAGCTGATGGAACACTTGGTTCCTGTTCATTTGTCACTTCCATATCTGAGTTGGAAGGTTCCGATAAAGGATGTTCTTCACCATTGTCTTCAACAGTTGGCAAATTAGTTGATGGATGGGCCGGCCCATTCATTTGGGAACTTGACTCATTACCACCATTAACAATACTTTCATACCATGCAGGAACCTCAAAAAAACTTTGATTGTCACTTTCTTTCTCTAATTTCTTGTAAGGAAAAACCTTTTCAAAAAAATGAACATCACGCGAAACTATGATTTTTCCACGTTCAATGTCAAAAACTTTGTATCCTTTTGTGCCTACAGGGTAACCAATAAAAACACCAGGTCTACCTCTTGGCTCAAATTTGTCTCCCCCTGTCACCGTACTATGGTAATAGACAAGACATCCCATGGTTCTCATTCCCTCATAATCAGGTTTTTCACTAAAAATAATTTCATAAGGCGTTTTGTGGTGTACCACTTTGGAGGGTAGTCGGTTTATAATGTATGTGGCAGTTTCAATGCATTCACCCCAAAAAATCTTAGGAAGGCTTCCTTGAAACATTAAAGCACGGGCTGTCTCAAGTAAATGGCGGTGTTTGCGTTCAACCACCCCATTTTGTTGAGGTGTATATGGACATGTAGTTTCAAGTAATATTCCCTCTTGAGAATAAAAAACTTTCATTTTGTTGGATGTGAACTCCCCTCCATTATCACATCTAATTCTTTTGACCCGTTTCCCAAATTGAGTTTTAATCATCTTATGAAAATCAATTAAACAATCACTCGCTTGATCTTTGTGTTTAATAAGATAGACCCACACGGCTCGGCTATAATCATCAACAATGGTAAGGAAAAAATTGGCATGGGTTGTTGAAGGTTTTCTATATTTGCCCCACACATCACAATGAATAAGCTCAAAACATTCAACAGATTTAATGAAACTCTTGGAAAAAACAGAACGAGTATGTTTCGCTTTTACACAAGCATGACAAACATCGTCTTTAAAATTAACAGAAACATTTTTCAAAAAATCAATGTGACTAAGTTTCGAGGTAGAGGCATGACCTAGTCTTGAATGCCAAACTTCCGCATCGATCTTCAAACTCATGACTCTTCTATCGTTCCCTAGCACACCCATTCGATATAGACCATGCACGCACTTACCCGCTCCAATCAACTTCTTCGAGTGTAAGTCCTGCATAACACAAAAATCGGGATAAAAGCTTACTACACATTTTAGTTCTCTTGACAATCGACTCACAGATAACAAATTACAATTAAATTTGGGAATGTATAAAACTCCTCCAATTTTAATTCCACCCTTTAGGGTCGAATCACCCATAGCTTCGACAGAGATGCTTTCTCCATTGGGTATGACCACGGGTGTTTCAGAATGAGCCTTGGATTTATTTACAAGCATATCCCATTTGTGAACTATGTGATCTGTTGAACCAGAGTCAAAGATCCAATCATCATTTTCGTGATTGACCTTACCTGCCATATTAGCCTTGCGTGGTACATCACCTTGTCCTTTGTCATTTGATTCTGAAAGATGCTTCATCAAAGTCTGGTACTGAGTTTCTGATAAACCTCCTATGGTGGTCGCTTCTCCATCGACATGAGCCACCTTTGATTTGGCTTTTTCATTTTTCATCTTCCCGGGCCACCAATCTGGATATCCAATAACCTTGAAGCACCCTTCGTCCTTGTGACCATCTCGATTACAAATGGTGCAATGATCCTGCCCGTTATCATTGTTCCGCTTCCAGTCCCTTTGCCCGGCTTTGCTTCCCACATTATTTCGCCTGTTAGTATTATCACGCCTTCCTTGAGAGTAAGTCTGAAACGCAGCAGGTTCGACATGACTTTCTTTAGAAGCAGCAATGGATCGATGTTGTTCATCTTCAGAAGCAAGCCTATAAGCCTCCCTCAGCGTGGGATTTGGTTTCATCGACAAAACTTGTGTTCGGATGGTTGAATAATTACTATCCAGCCCCATAAGAAACTGATACAAGCGTTCTTTTTCTTGAAATTCATCCAACCGTTTTCCGATTTGGCAGGTACAGTGACCACAAGTACATCGGGGTGTGGGTAGAACAGAGGATATTTCATCCCAAAGGCCTCTAAGCATCGTATAGTAGGTCGAAACAGAACTACTATCTTGTTTTGTTATGGTGAGTTTTTGTTTCAGTTCATACGCACGAGGGGCGCTCTCTTTACCAAAGCGTTCCTTGAGATCGGTCCAGATTTCTGCTGAAGTGTTGGCATATTTGACACTACCTCTAATCGTCTTCTCCATAGAGGTCGTTAACCATCCCTTTACCATGGCATCGCATCGCATCCATGCCATGTAGGTGTTGTGTTTTTGATCAGGCTTTGGAATGGTTCCATCCACAAAACCCATTTTGTTCTTTGCAAATAAAAAATTGGTCATCTCTTGAACCCAATCACTGTAATTGATGTCAGTGAGAGGATCGTTGGTTTGCATCTGCCTTGGTGAATCAGAAGCATGGATGTAATAAGGTGAACTGCTGTCGATTGCTTCATTTTTTGAGGTCGATTCTTTGTCGCCGGCCATGTTGCCGGATTTTAGGGTTGAGGGGTTTTATCTTTGGTTTCCTGCTCTGATACCATGAAAGTTTTGATACCAAAGTCTATTGATCTTTTCATTAGGACTCTTGAAAATAAATACATAAAGTCTCCGAGAAAG
>JAOXNX010000026.1:26325472-26335870 GCA_028566075.1 Solidago caesia | reverse complement strand
TGTTGATCTGGTAGACGTATTCTTAAGCAGTTGATCTTGTTGTTGATCTTTCATACGTGATTAGTTAATCAATCTCATGGTTGTAGGCGTATATACATAGGGTCAAACTCAGGTTCTGTGATCAATTCAAAATGCATTCATGTCTTTACTTTTAAATAGTATACATTGCCTTAGTCAAATGCGTAGTAGTGGGAGGTACCATGGTTTTGGTTGGTACGCTCTCCTCGTTAGAAGTGCTAGCCCAGTTCGCTAGTACGCTCATCTCAGCGGTAAGTACCAAGGGTTGGTATGCTCATTTCAGGGAGGTGCTAGCCCAGTTCGCTAGTACGCTCATCTCATACTTGCAAGTAGGTTCAAAGCCCTCGTGGCATCAATAGTTGGAGATATCGGACATGTTCCCGTAGTCTCAACTAGTCATTTATTTAAGTTGGAGATATTGGACGATTCCCAATAGTCTCAACTGGTCATCATTACAAGTTGGAGATACTCGCCAGCCTCGCTAGTAGTCTCAACTTGGGTACGCAGGGTTTGATTCGGGAATGTACCTTATACTTGTATACTATTTTATCTAATGATTTGGTTAATCAAACTAGTAAACTCACCAACTATTTTAGATAGTTGATAAGTTGTTAAAGTGTTCTAATTTGCTCAGTTTAGAATACTCGTTAAGTATCCCTTTTCTGGAAATTCAGGATTTGATGTGTGACTAGGTTCGTTATGTGGTAAACTGTTATTCAAAGATTTAATGAGCTTTTATGCATAGTAATTATGCACCTAAATCATATTTTATCACGCATACTTTAAATCAAGTAATTGTCATGGAAATTCACTCAGATTTATATAAACTGTGAACTCACCAGCTATTTTATAGCTGACCCTCAAACTCACATGCTTTTCAGGAAATTATTTCTAAGGTTGCAGCTTTTGAAGTGTAACGGTATCTTCTACATATTTTGAGTTCACGGAATCAAACTTGTGAAGGACAAAGGAATTCTGTCCAGAACAATGTATTTTAGTATTTTATCAAAGTACCTTATGTGTATTTGTTGTATTTGACATTCAAGTATTAGTGGACGCGCTAGTAATTGTATGTATCTTTAACTTTTAATGTTATGTTATGGTGAATGTTTATCTATAAATTTGTGCAATGTATGCCACGTGTATGTCGTACTCCTGTTTCCGCTTCAAGGGGTGTGACAATTAGAAACCTTTCTAAAAGTTTACCATGGAATAACTAAAGGTTTAGAGCATCTCAAATGACTTTATTCAGTAAAAAATGGATCTCTACTGTTTGTATATCATATCTAACATCTAATCTACTGTGTTAAATATTCATGAATTTGGTTAACCAGTGCCATTTGACATATCCCTACTTACCCAGTTGAAGCCTTGCTCAACATGACTGTCTTGACACTTGTACATCCAACCAAATCGAATACAATATAATAAAGCAATTAGAAGGCGTGTTTGGGAAATTTACTGCAATCAGAAGAGCAAGTAGCATTCCTTTTGCATTTGATATGAGTTTGACTTTTCAAGAGCCAGGTCCAGATATTACACAGGTTCGCCGACAGGCGCCAACATCATAAAACAGCAATATTGTCAAGGAGAAGAGATACAGACATAGTTAAGTGTGACTACAAGCATTCCTAAATAACCACATGAAAATCGAACCATACAAATTCCCAATGAGTTGGTGTTGCTACAAATGCCCATGAGTGAGTGTTAGTCTACATCCACCATGTTCAGATTTCCATTTCTTGCAAGTCTCCTGTAACCATAAATCATAACATGAATATTGGTTATGAATGTATTTCTCTTTCAATAATATACAGGATGCATCAGGTAAATAGCAATAACAAGTTTACGGGGAAATTGCTGTCAAACATCAAATCAGTTTTCCTTAAAGTTGTCATTTGATGGCATTGACCACAAAGTGCAAACAATGCGATGTGAGTTGATGCAATTAAATGCAAATAACTTGGATGAATGCAAAAGGAATAGTTATAAATGAAAACAAATATGATTAACAAAACAAATTTTTTTAACAGATTAACAAAACAATTGAAGAACTTGATTTAGCAATATAATACAATGTCAAAACGAGTTGACAATCAGGTGGTTATTAATTCACACAATATTTTTCTTACAAACACACATGAGGGAGACTGAACAACTTATTTTGTATTTTTGCATGGTACTGGTCAATTCTTACAAATGCATGCCAGGGTTCTAGAAAATGTGTTTATAACATAAAAGTTATTCACCGCAAGTGCTAAGGTACAAGTTGTATTCAATGATAAGTACTCTCATATAAGTTCACTTGTTATGCTTTAAAAACGTCTATAAGGCACATAGATGTGTACGAAGTAGTGTACTAAATTATCCTAATGACAAACTTACTAATTATGCTAGATATGTGTAGGGGTTGCAATAGTCCAAAACGGAAGTGAATAGGAGCCAGAACTTCACACTACTGTACATATTCAGTGTAAGACTAGAACCAGTTCCATCCCAAACCAAAGAGTGTAGCAGATTCAAACTTTTGGACAAGTGATTCAAGCCTAACTCCTTGCCCGACTGCCATCATCTCATTAAATAAAAGAAAAAAAATCCAGTTTTGGACTGAACCGGACAGAACCGAGAACCAGATTTTTCTCATATCACGGGCTGGGCACCAGACCATGCAAAACCAGTCCAGGTCCCTTTGGGTTTGCCGGTTTCAATAGTTCAGACCGTTTGGGTTTTTTTAGTTGGACGGTTAAAATTAATGCTTTTTTTCCATATTTGATGGCAGTCTTTGAATAACACTTTTATGACACAAGCCCACATGCATTGGTATCGTTAAGCGTAATTTCATATATAACTTATTAATATTATAAGCTCACATCAAAAAGTAAAACTCTACGTTGCAATAACTTGTACTGCACAAAATACTTGGATTAGCACTTGAATGTTGCAACCATGCTAAAAAAATCATAACAAGAAAACACCGCCATGGATATAATCCAGAATCAATCATTTCTATTTTAATGGGATCCTTGAATCCGGTCGACAGGCCTACCCCCCTTCAGTGTGCGCATTCAATTAAGTTCAGTAAGTGTGCATCAATGAACAGAGCTGCAATGATTACTTCTGAATGGGCCGAGTAGGATTATATCTTATCTCTAATATGGTTGGGGGGATGGATTGAAAGGGAAAGGGTCAAACTGGTAACGGGAAAAACTAGTCAAAAATATCAAACAGTATACGTATAGCATGAAACCTTCAAAATCATCTATTTTTATAAAATAAATTGTTACTGACATCAAATATATTTTGCAGACACCAGCGAACTATTTATAAAAAAGTTAATATCTTTGGACTAAAAAGTGACTCGTATTAACCAGCCCCAGCCATTTCGACCCGTAACAAAGAGGATTTATTTTGACCCATTACTCATCCTGTGTCACCACCTCTAGAAACGATGGATAAATGTCGGGAAAAGTGCAGGCGGCACCAATTGTAAACTAAATATATTAAATTTGCACGATGTCATAAACATCAAAATTTAAGGCACATATGAAACAGTTAACTCGTGATCATAAAAGTGTACTTGGTTTAGGTGATACCTGCTTAAGCATCTTCCTGTGGTTCTTGTTGTTGCTGTTGTGGCCACATTGGCTGGGCCATGTACGGACGAGGTTGCTGCCCATACAGGGCTTGAGGATCCACAGGCTTACCCATATACATCCCTGAAGCACCAACTTGTGGAGGAGGCATATAGTAATATGGAAGACCCTCAGTTGGAGCTCCGACAGGAAGGGGCCCACCTCGTGGCATCGTAGAAGCAATAACTTCATCTTTTAAATCTTCTCGTGGTACTATATCAACTAAGAAGTCAAAGATATCAGTCCTTGTAATAGCAGCAGCAATGTCGTTTTTCTGAAGGGTCCTCCTTTTGTTCTCTTCAGTGTGATTCCAAGACCTTAGAGTCAGCTCAAGGATGAACATTTCACATGCACGGGCAAATATGACTGGTGCTTCGGCAGATATCATTCTCACATCTTCATCTGCTTTCATGATTTTTTTGATCCTAGCCAATGGTAGACTATGGTTCTTGAAATCAGTAGTTTGCTCGATTTCTTGGTATTGATTTGCCCAGAAATTTTGGAGTTGTTGATGCAACTGCTGTTGTTGTTGCTGGTGGATGTGTTGATAAGCAAGTTGCTGTTGTGCGAGTTGGGCAGGAGGAGATGGAAGACCAGATGTTTGTGAAGTTGCACCTGATCCTCCAACTGATGTAGGGGATACAATACCCATCATTTGATTTGTTGGATAGGGTGCCATACCGTAAGGCATCTGAGCAGAGCTACCAACAGCGCCCATTCCTTGGGCCTGTCCATGCCCTTGCTGATCCATCTTCACAACTATGCTCGTGCCTTAATAATGCACAAGAGAGTAACTACATTAGATCATAGAAATTGAAATAACAGGAATTAGCAGCATAATTTATATGTATACGGATGGACTTCATGGAGAATAGAAGATCAAAATGGGATTTCAATTTCAAAGAGCATGGAAAGATATTTAACTTGGGTCATACAATTTGAATAGAAGAAACTGACCAGCAATAAACGAACATTAGAAAATCCGGAAGAAAAGATAAAACAAGAAAGAAAATTTAGGAAAAAGGAAACATTAACAAGCTAAAACCATTGAGATCACATGCAATGTAGAACTATGATAGAAAAATCATAGAGACTTAAAACTATAGTAATAGAAAAAACAACAACTTGAAACCAATTCCAAATAATATAACATTGGCTAAAATCATGTTTGTGATCAATAATCTTGAATTACCTAAAATTAGAAATTTCATCATTTGGAAGCATTCATTATTACAACAACATGTCAAGGAATACACAATAGATTGGTCAAATTGGAAAATATGAGATTAAGAGACGGTAAACATTGAGCACAATAAATATATATTTCCTTTCATGAACAGAACAGAGTAATCCAAACACAAAAGCAAGATATATTTGATATGAAAGATAATAAACATATAAATTTCCTCACTTCAAACAAGTACTAACATAGAGGGTGTGTTAGAAATGCATTATTCAAATTTCAAAATGCTCAAGTCTTAATTGTATTTTTATTGAAAGTCAAAAAACACATCTTCTGTGATTAGGTTAGCTTATTTTCAGTCCATAATGGACTTATTGGATTCAGATATAGCTAATAAACACCTTTATTAGGTTAGCCTATTTGCAGTTCGTATTGGCTTATTGGATTCAGTTAAAGCTAAAAAGCACTTTAAGGAGAGTTTTGATTAGCTTATTTGAAGTGTTTATCACCATTTTAAGCAGTAGAAAAGCTAATCAGCATAATTTAAGATCTTGGAGCTTTTTTAAAAGGGAAGTGATATATACACAACACGAGTTAGCCATACACAAACAATATGATGCTTTACATCATTGTACACTATGTAGCGTTGTACTTGTAACTGTACCTGTTGTGTAAACATTAGCTCCCTTTCAAATAAGCTAACTTCTTTTAAATAAGCTTTTACCCAAACTCTCCCATACAAGTGTTTCTCCAACCCTTTAATATATGCAATCCCAAAAACCCCCATTTACACACAAATCACATTAACTTTTCACTTCTTTCTATCCATCTTGGCATTATATCAACTACATTCAGTAATACGGATGAAAAATAAATAACTTTAAGATTTAAAAAAAAAAAAATTGTTATAAAAATAAACAAAATAAAAAATCTTTACACCTATCTAGTAGCTACACTAAGTATATTGATGCAGTACAAATCTTTACCAAAATATTTATGCATATTAAAAAGATTGAAAAATAAAATTATCACAAGTAATTTACACCTAATACTCTCCTAGTAACTAAATTTACTGTTAAAGTTTAAATCTTCAGCAGTAATTTTATACATATAAAATCTTGAAAAAAAAAAGATAATCCAAACTAAATTCCACAATTACGGCAAATATATATATACAGGTGTAGAAGCAAATTATATACCTGGAAATGTGTTTACAAAGACGGATCAAAATTCAGAAAAAATTATATCTGTAAAATAATAATAAATAAAAAAAAAAGCAGATCGAGTAAGAGTTAATGAAAGAATAATAAACAAATGAAAGAATCGAAAGAAAAAAAAATAAGAAGTTAAAAGATGAAACCTTTGTTTGATTTTGAAGAAGCAGGTAGCTGCTAAAGATTTGATTGATTGTATTGATTGATTGATTTAGGGTTTTGGAAGTTCGATTGAAAAGGGCAAGTGACGACGACACAAATACCTACCTATAAATATTATTATATTATATATATATATATATATTGTTGTGACTTTATATATATAGTGGGGAATTTAAGGGAGTTACTACATATTATTTAATTTAATTTAATTTTTGAACAGTGGGTGGATGTCGTGTTAGTTGGCGTATTTATGTTTGGTTTTCTTGTTTAGCTAATTTCTTCTCTTTTAGAAGGTTTTTCTAAATTTTTACTCACGTGGCATGGCTTAGGCCTCTCCCATCCATACCACCAAATTCTTAAATTATCACTGTCACATCAGTGCCACATCATTCCTTTCTCCCATAATTTACCCATAATTTACTCCCTACCAACCATACCACCAAATTCTCAAATTCTCAATTTTTTATTTCCACATCATCACCACATATTACCCAAATATATTTAAACATAAAATAAAATAAAACATAAAACAAAATAAAAGAAAATAAAGCAGATGGATGCATCTTCACGTGATGCAGGTCCCACACGCAAGTCATAATTTCAAGATATATCACGTTATGATGATAATTTGAAATCTATAATTTGGCCATAACGAGGCAGTAACATTGGTGTTATGATAATTTGATTTCATAATTTGGCTATAATTTGGGTGGTAACATTGGTGTTATGATAACGAGGCTATAATTTGGCTATAATTCAACCGTTGTGAGAGGCCTAATAACATATGGTAAATATTTAGTTACAAATCATAATTAAGGTAAAAACTAAATGACAATTTTCAACCACACATTTCCTTTTTTTTCCTCTCTCCTCCATAAATCACTAGTTTCATATAATTCATTCAAAATCTTTTATCTCAAAAACCGTACATCATTAAATTATAAAAATTATATGAGTGTTCTTAAAATTTCATCATCTTTCATTAGAGATGTCATCCGATATATTAACGGTACAATGCTATTGTTAATGTATTTTCCACATGTTTAATGCATACAGATTCATGGATATCTTTCATATCTTGGGCTCGAAGAATATCAGCTTATAACGGCTATAAGAAATATAACGCACATGTTTCTTCAAGAAGAATAAAAGAATACTTGGTCTAGCTGCTTATTCGGAGGTCTAGCTGAATTCTGCACGAAGAGAATCAACCTTAACGTCCATTTGACCAGTCCAAGGATCCTCAACGTTCAACAGGAGATCCCGTATATTTCGCATAGTTACTTTCCTAGCTAGTCTGTGTATGTGTATATACGAGGTTAATGATCGAATAGGATACTTCTACGCACGTGCTCACACACACTTTCTCTTATCTTTTCTCTGCTCACTTGTTATTTCACATACAACATTTAACAATTCGATCGTTATCGCTCCCCTACATTGTAAACACTTTCTTAATCGGTTATAATAATAACAAGGCAGGAACGATTGCTTCCTCTCGGGGTTTTATGCTGGCGATCCAATAGGGTTAAGGGTTTTCCTCGTCAACAAATCATGGTGTCTTTATTTTTATTCGCATTTTACTTTCATTTTCATTCGTTTCATTTAAGATCTTGATTGTTATTTAGCATATTTATTGTCATTTTACTTTGTTACATTATTTTGATCTTATTTGATTCCAATAATTCTTTATATATCTCTTATAAGTACGATCCTGTCATTTGTAAGTCGACATAATTTATTTACAAGTCTTCTAGTCGACTAGCATCTTTGAAACTCAAGATCTTTCAAGCACACAACCTCACAAACGAAAGTTTGGTTATTTAATTTTCTTAAGTCTTCAAAGTATATTATCTTCTGTAATTTTTGACCAAAACAGGTGGCATGTTTTTTGGAGTCCAATTTTTCAAATCGGCCTTTTATTTTATATGAGTACCAATGAGAACTCCTTTGGGTCTCTTTTTGTATGTAGCAAGTTTATACCGATAGGAAACGTTCTTTTTTTGACAACAATTTTTGTGTATATGTATTGCCCTTTCATCTTGGTGAATTCCTGAACAACGGTGTTGTAAAGACTTGTAGTTTTATGCAATTAACGTTATATGTTCGTTCATTTGCTATGAGTATGTTCAGGCTAGGCATGTTCATGTTTGTTATGCTAAATAAGGGGCTAGGTATTTGGGATTGCGTTTTTAGATTTTGCATTATCAAAATAATATTTTGGAAAAACGTATCTCAACTTTTTTGTAAACAAACTATGCGAAAAACACAATCATTTTCTACAAATGGTTTGACAACTCTATTTTTAAATTTTTTTTATTTTATTATAAATGTGATAATCAGATAATCTCATATAAAACTCAATTCCAAACACCTTTTAAAACTATTTGTAGTTTGATCTTTAGTCTTACATTAACTTTTCACAAGTTCAAGTGGAACATTTTACACGACCACAATATTTAGGAAGACCTTCAATATTACAGGAATCACATGAAAACACAGCCAAAATCGTCAAATCTTTACTACCTTAACCTAGGCTTACCAGAAGCCCATGCTTCATGATTCACCCTTGTCCTTAGACTTATATGGTGCATGGACCAACTTCAATCTCTATTTGCTTCCTTAATCCAAAACCCCTTGTTTCCGTACACTGCCAATGCCAAAAATAATCATATCAGGTATGAAGACCATTCCTAAAACTTGTGGACAATATATGACTTGTTTCTTGTGAAGATCTTGATCATAACTGAAAGACATAACAAAGGATGTTTTCGAAATCGAGCAAACCCGTTAGCTTATGTGTCAAATAAACACCGAGAAACCAGGACGTCTTAACCGCATAGGCCTAAAGATAACCTATAAATTAAGGCCTTGTCAATTAAAAAGTTTTGCATTTTGGTTTATTTGCTTATAACTTGCTTCAAAAGTAAGAAAGAGACCCTCAATAATAGACTCCAACTTCTTTGGGGTTGATATATGATCATAAATAGATAGTACATCATCAACAATATAGTTTGTGAATGAAATTACTGAAGTGGTTTCAGGCTATGAAATTATACTTTTGGGAGATGTTTTTACAATGCTGTTATGTTTTATTTTACCTTTTTGACCCATCAGTGATAAAGTGTAACCCGTGTAACCCGACCCAGTCATAAGTAGATGGGTCAATTTGACACCTCTACATCTACAGCTCTACCTTTTGGTTTTACTGACTTTGAATGGCACTTAAAATCTACAGAAAATTGAACCTTGGACTCCAAGAAGTGGTAGAAATCCTAGTGAATATGCATCATTAAAAGATCAGGTACATTTGATATTGGCTTATGCTGCATGTTTTCTTCCTCTCTTTCACATCTTAACCAGATTGATGCAATTATTTGTGGTAAACCTTTTTAACTTTTTTTTTCTTCATCTAGGGCCATTAATTTGACATTGGCTTCTTTTGTTGTGGAAGTGGCAATGTTGACCCATTTACTCCTTAATGAGTTAAGTTGGGTTGTATTCTATCTCAATCGGGTAAATTATAAAAATTTAGCTAAACAGAAAACAGGTCAAATGGACTAAACGGGTTGAAAAAATTCCAGTTTGAGTGGGTACAAATTGTTTTATTCAAAATTTGGATTGTTATTGTATTGTTTGTATAATCATAATTAACACGTTATTGTTTATAGATATATTGTTAATATTTAGACCTGACCCGTTTCATGGGAAGTATATCGAGTTACCTCTATGCCCTGTTATCGGGTCAGGCGGGCAACGGCCCAGGGCAGCACCGTGTAGGGGTCATCACTTTGTAATTTAGGTCCGTAGTTTTAGCCCACATAATCCCTCACGCCCCTCATTCATTTCGCCCAAATTTCAAAACCCTAATTCCAAAAAAACCCCAAAATCAATCAAAAATCATGTTGGAATTAAGTCTAGTTCAAGGCAGCCTGTTGAAAAAAGTGACGGAATCGATCAAGGATTTGGTCAACGACCCCAATTTTGACTGTTCGCCGACTGGATTCTCGTTCTAAGCGATGGATTCAAGCCACGTGGCGCTTGTTTCTCTACAGCTTACATCTGAAGGCTTTGAACATTACCGGTGTGATAGGAACATTAGTATGGGGATGAATTATAACTATTATTAATGGTCATGGTTATGAACAGTGCTCATAAACCATGACCATTAATATTTGGTTTTGTAAAT
>JAOXNX010000026.1:26292403-26304799 GCA_028566075.1 Solidago caesia | reverse complement strand
TGGGGTAAACTCACCCGGGGCCCGCTGCAAAGCGATTTAGGAAACACCCCTGGCCACTGGGGTTTAAGCCAGTGGTTATCTAAATTTATTTGGTAAATCAATTGTTTTCCTTTTTGAGCCAAAAATGTATGCATTCAATTCACATAAACATTTGCATTATTAAACGCAAACTTTTCTTATAGTTTTTTTTTTTTTTTCAAAAAATAATTGATTTATTAATCATGGTAAAGAAAAATACAAGTATTCCTAACAACCAGCTATGCCTATACAAGATCAATACTTTTCTTATAGTTAGTGAATGTGTATTACTACTATAATCACAATTTCAAGTTAAAATGAAAAATTCTAAATCTAGCTAATACACTTGGATTTTTCTTGATGACAGTTCTAATTCTATTCTAAGAGTTGTCAATTGTTACATATGAACTCTTAATGACCAGTGCCAACAGAGGGAGAACAATAGAAAATTATGGAGTAGCTACGCTAACAACATAAAAGGATTTTTTTTGGATTATGGCACCGGAATGTAATCAACTATGACCAAATGTGTATGTTGGATAGTGACGTATGATATTGTTCAATTAATGTAAGAACCTATGTATTTTGTTCAATCAACGTAAAGACCTTTTTATCCGAGTCAATTAATGTAAGGATCTATGTATTTATTTTGTACAAACAATGTAAGGTCTTTACATATTTTACATCATTTGAATAAAATATATATTACATTGATTGAACAATTTCGTAGATCATTACCCAACATAAACATTTGATCATAGTTGGTTACATTCCGGTGCCGCAATCCCTATTTTTAAACATGTAAATATGACAACTAAATTGATATTGAAATAAGGGTTGTAATAAAATGAAAACTAAAAAAATGTTAAAAATCAAGGGATAAATCTCACTCACATATTTTCCCCCTGCTTCTTCTCATTTTATTTTTTTACTTTGTTTTTTTCATTTTTCATTTTTAAATTTTTTTAATAAAAACCCATAGCAATTTTTTTTTCTTCCTCCGATGATGATACGGTACAGGCTCCATCCTTAAGAGTATTACTAAGGGGTAGCTGGTGGGGTGATAGATCATAGAGGGTGATAGTTCATAGGGGGTGATCGGTGATATGATGATCTACCTGACGAGCTCCGCCTTTAGCCGCCATGGCTCCGCCCTGGACTGATGGGCTTCCTCCTTAGCCATACGGATTACGTACTTTGAAATTTTTTTTATTTTGAAATTGGTTTTTATTTAAAAAAAATAGAAAAAACAAGATAAAAATAAAAAGAGGAAAATGTGTGTCTAGAGTTTTGTTTTCATATGAACATTTACATTGAAATAGATATATAATAAACTATAAGTTTTTTCATCCTCACAAACGTAAATAGATATATATATCGGAAGCAGGTAGAGACAGTTTTGATCGACAAGACTTAAAACATCTACACTGGTTTTTAACACAATATTCCTCAAATTACAATGAACAAGGATTTTCTAATTTGGCTGGCATTCCGTATCAGGCTATAAGTACAAGAACAAAGTGATCTGGCCTAATTAATTAATTGAAAACTACTGCAGTACATTAATTAATTAAGAAAGCTACCGGTGGTAAAGTTAAAGTTTGCACAAGAAGTATCCCTTGTTAGTAAAGAAGAACTGAAACCCAAAGTTGAACTTTCTAAATCAAACAGTAGGAAGTTATTCTCCATCTGAAATGTCCCAATAACGATTGCATGCTCACTGGCCAAGCCACCATCAACAAACGCGAAACATGCCACGTCTTCTGTAACTTGTTTCATGGAGTTAGCTGTTGAAATAGTCCAATTCTTCCCATTGGGGAAACTGAAATCAATGTCAGGAACGTTAAAATCAATTCGGGTTCCATTGGTGATGGTCCTCAGACAAAGGCTAAACGGTGCGACTGCCTCTGCACGAGGCATACGTTTTGTAACCACTGAAAACCTTCGAATCACTGGATTATAAATGTCGGTTCTAAGTGTGGTGTATGGCTCAGTTGTACTAAGCTTGGTAGTTGTGCTCCCAGGGATATCAATAGACCTACGTTTGATAGCAATGGCATTGACACCAATATAGTAACTAAAAGAATCTGGATGCTTTAGCAATGGGGTATAGGAAAGTAAACTCCTTAAGTCTATATCCGAGTGAGGAAGAAGGTAAAAAGGACCCGATCCAAAGAATAAAACCCCATGAGCAGATGGTGTGCTTGGTAAACATAGAGCTAAGCTTGTTTTAAGCGATGATTGGTGGTAATAAGCCGGTAGTGCATAAGGCGAAGAAGAAAACGCCATGACACCAGAGACTTGTGCAGGAAATGATTCAAACGTAGAAGAAGGAGCACACGCAGCGTAAATATTAATATCATGGTAAACAAGAAAAGGGTTTCTACCATCACTTGCGTTTGCTGCGAAAGAGTCACCATTGAGCTCAGGCTGAGTACATTTCCCATCAACCGGGTTCATAACATTGACTGGGCATGTATGAAACCCCCAACCTGGTAACGTAGAACTATTAGTCAATGGAGGGCAGGAAGGATTTTGATAAGAGTAGGAACTTTGAATTTCTGAGCATTCGTGTTCTTCACTAGAAATAGGAGAGGTGCAAAGCTTGTTAGTTGGACAACTGGATTCTGGAATCCGGTTCCATTCCAGGATGCAATCGTGCCAAGTCAAAGGAGCTTCGATGTCTATAAGAAAATTTGCATGCGAGAATTGCATGTTCACGAATGTTGTCATGAGTTCAATGCTATAGAGAGGCTTAGGGGCATCGGTATGTTTAATTACAGGAAAAAGAAAAGAAGTGTAAGTTAGTTTAGATTGTGCCAAGGCTTCATGTTGATGAGAGATGAATGCAAGAAACAGAACTGTTAATTGCAAAACAAGCTGCATTTTTTGGTGTTTGATTGTGTGTAATTAAATCTTATAAGTTGTGATATTTTATAAAGTAGATCAAGCAGCCGATTTATATAGATATGAGACAGACTATGTATAACATTCATACTTCATAAATGTAGTAATAATATATATAAGATTTTGCTTCCAGGTACATTTTTATAACATTTAATGAACTCATGAAACAGGTCTTCTAAAATTAAAAATGTGTTTGATACACTTATGCATGACATTCCAGTAGCTGTTTAAATATATATTCTATATATGATGAGTTTGTTATATTGTTGTTTGGTCATTTAGGTTGTGAGATGGATGTTGTTAGGTTGTGGTCGTTCTTAATTTGTTCACTTGTTATACAGTACGTGGTTTCTAATTAAGTTTAGCCATTTAATTTTATGTTGTCCATATTTCACTTCTTCTTCTTATCATTAATTCTATCATCTATCTCTTTCTCCATATTTCACTTCAATATAAAACTAATACTACTTTTTTTAAGAAACTACCCAAGTTTTCTTGAGAATATTATTTTTTAACTTAAGTAAACTAACAATTATGATTACACCTTTCATGACGAAGCATTTTGTAGCTATAGTGAGATTTAAAGAAAATGTGTAAATTAAATAAAGGTAAGGTCCAGATTCAGTGTGATGGGTTGGGGGTAAAAAAAAAATAGACGGTGTTGTACTTTTTGGGTGTGATGATGTCATGGGTTGCGAATGGTGTAATGTAAAAACATATTTTCTTCTCAGTGTTAATCAAAATATTTGTTTGGTATGCTGTTCTGCATCATTTACGTTTCTGGAATCCACACATTAGCAAAGTTGAACAAGAACTTTCATTATTCTTGGGTGCCTGTAGCACCCCATAAGTACATGGATCTAACAGATATGGCTAAACATAACTGCCGTAATAAACAAACAATCATGGATACATATTACTAGGTGTGGTGAAGTTGAAGCTTGCACAAGAAGTCCCCTTGTTTATTAAAGACGAACTGAACCCTAAAGTCGAATTGTCCACATCAAACACCAGAAAATTATCCTCAAACTGAATAGTGCCGAGTACGATTGGAGGTTCACTTGTTGCACCCCCATCGATAAATGCCAGGCACGCAACGTCACTTGTTACTTGCTTAAGTGAATTAGCTGTGGATATAGTCCAGTTGCTCCCTCCTTGGAGAATGAGATCAATATCAGGAACTTTTAACCCGAGTTTGGTTTTATTTTTGGAGATGTTGTAGCAGAGGCCAAATGGTGCAATTGGCTTTGCATTAGGGATGGGTTTAGTAACCTTTGAAAATCTCTGAACCACACTATTATAAATATCCGATCTAAGAGTGGTGTAAGGCTCAATTGTACTAAGCTTGGTAGTGCTGTTCCCAAACGAGACATTAATGGATCTTCCCTTGATAACAATTGCTTTGACATCAATAAAATAACCAAAAGAAACAGGATGCTTAAGTAACGTAGTACTCGTATAAGAGAGTAAACTTCTGATATCAACCTTAGAGTTGGGAAGAAGATAATACAGGCCATGCCCAAAGAACATAACCCCGGGAGAAGACAAGGTACTAGGCAAACATAGAGCTAATATATCTTTCCAAGCTGGAATATAGTATAAATAAGCAGGTTTTGCATAAGGAGATCTGGAAAACGCCATTACGCCTCTAACATTTGCAGGGAAGCTCTCGAAGGTACTTGATGGAGCACATCCTGCGTTAGAACCAACGTCATAGATACGTCGATATGGATTTCTGCCGTCACTTGCGTTAAGTGTAAAACTGTCATAGTTTAGCAGGGCTTGACTACATGTCCCATCAACCGGGCTCACCACATTAACTGGGCAATTGCTTTGTTGCGAACCAGGTGATGTGGAACCACTGTTTACTGGATGACATGAAGGACTTTGATAAGAGTAAGTAGTTTGCACATCCGTGCATTGATACTCTTCACAAGAAACAGAATGTCGGCAATTGAGGCAATAGCTTGAATAATAGTATATGCTAAAGAGAAATAGATGGACCGTTTCTATTTTCTGGGTAATGGTTCAATATGTGGTCTTCATAGTTGTGGATTAGAGATACAATATTAGCAGTATGTTTATTATCTTTCATCACTTCACACCGGCCTTACAAAAACGAATGTCCGTATCATTTTGATCATTGAACCGTGCAAATTTTGTACAAAATATTATGTCCTTGAATGGTTTTCGCAACCAGTTTCAATTTCTTGAATCCGCTTTGCCAAATTTGAACAAGGAATTTTACTATTAGATGTGTGTGATGCTGTAGCAGTCATGCAATATTTAAATAAGTATAAATGAACGTTTTGTTTATTTATTATAGGCAAATAAGCACACACCACATAATTATTCATACAGAGTCCCTAATGTTACTTAAACCTTTGGCAAGTACAACTAGATCGGGTGATATGACTAAATGTAAATGATGCATTAAACATATATAACGATGGGTAAGTTTCTGCTCCAAAATGAAGAAGCCCTATTGAAACTTAATCAACCACTACCAGGCCCTGGTAAAGTTGAAATTTGCACAAGAAGTCTGCTTATGTAATAATGAAGAACTAAACCCAATAATCGAGTTCTCTAGATCGAATAACAGAAAGTTATCCTCAAACTGAAATGTTCCAATAACAATTGCATGTTCACTTGTAGCGCCACCATCAACAAATGCTAGACATGCCACATCTTCTGTTATTTGTTTCATGGAGTTAGTGGTGGATATACTCCATTTCTTCCGACCTTGAAGATTGAAATCAATATCTGGAACTTTTAATCCAACTTTGGTGGTGCTGAAACAAAGACCAAATGGCGCTACCGGATTTGCAGGAGGGATCCGTTTTGTAACCAATGAAAACCTCTGAACAACATAATTATAAATGTCTGTTCTAAGATTGGTGCAAGGCTCAAATGTACTAAACTTGGTAGTGGCATTTCCTGGAATATTGATAGACCTCTTTTTAATTTCAATGGAATTGACACGTACCGATAATGTACCCAAAAGAATCCGGATGCTTTAGTAATGGTGTATAAGAAAGGAAACTCCTTACATCAACATCTGAGTGGGGACGAAGATAATAAGGACCATTTCCATAGAATAAGATCCCAGGAGCAGCAGATGTGCTAGGTAAACATAAGGAAAATGTTTTATTAAGCAACGGCCGATCTAAAGAAGTCAGTAATGCATAAGGGGATGACAAAAATGCCATGACCCCAGTAACATTGGCAGGGAAGTACTCGAATGACGAAGATGGAGCACATGCAGCGTTTGTGGAAGCATCATCAAAACCAGGAATAAGGTTCCTTCCATTAGTAGTGTTCACAAAAAAGGTATCATAGTTAAAAAAGGCTTGATTACATGGCCAGTCTACCGGGTTATTTACATTGACGGTGCATGGGCAAAACCCGTCAGGTGATGTGGTAGTATTTTCTATGTGACGACAGTAAGGACTTTTAGAAGAGTAAGAATTTCGCACTTCTGTACAGAGATCTTCATCGCAAGAGACGGGTAAGGTGCAAAGTACGTTTTCAGGACAAGTGCCTTGAAATATGTTCCATTTCACTATGCAATCATGCCATGTTAAAGGAGCGTCGATGTCTATAAGGAAGTTTGTGTGTATGAATGGTGAGTTCATGTTCGCTGTCATCATCTGAACACTATAGAGAGGGCTAGCAGCATCCGTATGTTTGTATATTGGAGCAAAAAAGGAACTGTAATTAGGTAGCGGGTATTGTGCTATCACTTCATTTACATGGGAGATGAAGGCTAGGAAGACTATCGCTATTACTTGTGGAAGATTAAGCATGTTTGAATGATTTTATTTTCTCAGCAAACTCAACTGTGTGTGATTTTGAAAGGGCTAGTATGAAGCTGGATTTATATAGATATATATATGGTGGACCATGTGCACATCCTATATATAAAATTTCAGTCGGGGCTAATTAACTTGGTGGCATAAAAGGATTTGTACGATGTTATGTTAGGGTGTATGCAAGGCCAACTAAAAAAAACAAAGGGAGAGGGTGTAACTACAAGTAGAAGTCATTGACCCAATTAAGTGTACGTCACACAGCGCATATATATAGTAGTCTTTGAATGTAAGCTAACCGAATCAAGGAATGGATATGTGTCTATTTTTAGTCTTATATATCAGGTATGAACCTATTCAAAACTACTCAGGACGGCAGCATACGGTGCTATATCACTTTTCTTATCTCATCATGGACACACTATCTTTACCCCTTTCTCAATCATCCTTATCACGAATGACTCCGGACACCCCTTATTATTACTCTTCTGTCTGAATATAAACGTCCATTATATAATTGACATACAGTTAATTATCAACCAATAAGATATCAATTTTACTTTTAGAAGTGTTTTGATTGGTTAGTAAAACTTGAAATTAACTTGGTGATTATTTTGGGACAAACAAATATAAGAATTTGGACATTCATTCTGGGACTGGAGGGAGGTTTATTTTATGTTTTTATTTTTATGTGTGCAGTGTGTGGAAAGAAAAAAATTAACGTGTCATGTAGCATCCCCATGAAGATGTACCCACACCAGACCAAGTGATGCCGAGCTTTACAAGGTGGGCGCCTTCGATGTTGAATGCCGATTTAACTTGACGCTGGAAGTGGCCATCCCCAGAACGATTATTCTTTTAGAGTTTACATGAAACAAGGGCCTTAAAGAAAATAAGGATATTTCTTATTAATTAGCACGTTTATGAAACAACATTGTTTTTTATAGCATGTTCTAAAATAAAAATCAAAATAGACACAAAGTTTATAAAGATAGCCAACTATAATGTTCATTAAAACTCTAGCAGTGACATGTCCTTAGACACCAGTGTTGGCACCTTCGGCTTTCACCATGTGACAAAGTCTGACGTTGGGAACGCCGGGTAAAGTGGTTCTACAAGTTTTGTTTTTGAATGTTCATTTCTGCAAAATCTTTTCAGAAAAACATTATTCTGGCAAAAAAAAAACTCCATTTGTATCCATTAGAGAATCAAAAAGATTGTAGCCTTGGGTTTGGGGGGTTTTTTTTAGAGCCAGTTACGCTATTTGTTGATGTTTGCCTGTATATTCTCTACTATGTTTATGCGCTCCTCCCCTGTTTTCTTTCTTACTTTTGCTCACAAAAATCATTTGGAACCATCTCTAGCTTATCGCTAGCTCTTTATAAATCTAATTTTGATGTTACCATGTTTTTGTACTTGTCGTCAATCATTTTCCAATTAATTATGTAATTATGTGGGAGACACATGCTTCAGATACAGATACTCCATATATGCTAGACAGAAATAGATGGACCGTTTTTATTTTCTGGGTTATGAGTTCAATGTGTGATCATCTTAGTGTTAAAGATACATCTTAGCAGAATGTTTATTGTCTTTAATTAATTCATTATTTTACACCAGACTTACAAAAACTATGTCCATTTCATTTTGAACATCGAACCGTGCATATTTTGTACAAATTGTTATGTCCATGAATGGTTTGTTTTCTTGAATCCACCTTGCCAAATTTGAACAAGGAATTTTACTACTCGTATTAGATATATATGTGATGCTGTAGCAGTCATGCAATATTGCAATAAGTATAAATGAGAGTTTTGTTTGTTTACTATAGGTAAATAAGCATGCACCGGCCACCACACAATTATTCACAGAGAGTCCCTAATGTTACCAAAGGAACAGAACCTTTGGTAAGTACAACTCGATCGAGTGATATGACAAAATGTAAATGATGCATTAAACAAATAACTACCACTACCCATGGTAAAGTTCTTAACTTTATCAAAAAGTACCACTACCAGGCCATGGTAAAGTTGAAATTTGCACAAGAAGTCTGCTTATGTAATAATGAAGAACTAAACCCAATATTCGAGTTCTCTAGATCGAATAACAGAAAGTTATCCTCAAACTGAAATGTTCCAATAACAATTGCATGTTCACTTGTAGCGCCACCATCAACAAATGCTAGACATGCCACATCTACTGTTATTTGTTTCATGGAGTTAGCGGTGGATATACTCCATTTCTTCCCATCTTGTAGATTGAAATCAATATCAGGAACTTTTAATCCAACTTTGGTACCATTGGTGGAGGTGTTAAAACAAAGGCCAAATGGCGCTACCGGAGTTGCAGGAGGGATCCGTTTTGTAACCAAAGAAAACCTCCGAACAATATAATTATAAATGTCTGTTCTAAGAGTAGTGTAAGGCTCAATTGTACTAAACTTGGTTGTGGCATTTCCTGGAATATTGATAGACCTCTGTTTAATTACTATGGAATTGACACTGATAAAGTACCCAAAAGAATCCGGATGCTTTAGTAATGGTGTATAAGTAAGGAAACTCCTTACATCAACATCTGAGTGGGGACGAAAATAATAGGGACCATTTCCATAGAATAAGATCCCAGGAGCAGCAGATGTGCTAGGTAAACATAAGGAAAATGTTTTCTTAAGCGGTGGTTGATCTAAAGAAGCCAGTAACGCATAAGGGGATGACGAGAATGCCATGACACCCGAAACATTAGCAGGGAATGACTGGAATGACGAAGAAGGAGCACATGCAGCATTTGGGAAAGCAGCATAGAAACCAGGAACAGGGTTCCTTCCATTAGTGGTGTTCACAAAAAAGGTATCATAGTTAAGAAGGGGTTGATCACATGGCCAGTCTACCGGGTTATTTACATTGACGGTGCATGTGCAAAACCCCTCAGGTGACGTGGTAGTATTTTTTGTTCGAGGGCAGTAAGGACTTTTATAAGAATAAGAAGTTCGGACTTCTGTACAGAGATCTTCATCGCAAGAGACGGGGGAGGTGCAAAGTATGTTATCAGGACAACTGCCTGTATACATGTTCCATTGCACTATGCAATCATGCCATGTTAAAGGAGCGTCGATGTCTATAAGGAAGTTTGAGGCCATGAATTGCGAGTTTATGTACGCCGTCATGATTTGAACACTATACAGGGGGATAGCAGCATCTGTATGTTTGTATATTGGAACAAAAAAGGAAGTGTAAGGTGGTGGAGATTGTGTTATAGCTTCATGTACATGGGAGATGAAGGATAGGAAGACAATAGCTATTACTTGTGGAAGATGAAGCATGTTTGAATGATTTTATTTTTCTCAGCAGACTCAACTGTGTGTTTTGAAAGAGTATGAAGATGGGTTTATATAGATAGATATATATGATGGACCATGTGCACATCCTATAAAATTTCAATTGGGGCTAACTTGGTGGCACAAAACTCAACAGAAGGAACTTATACGATGTTATGTTCGGATGTATGAGAGACCAACTAGAAAAAACAAAGGGAGAGGGTGTAACTACAAGTAGAAATCATTGACCGAAGTGTACGTGACACAGCTCATATATACGATCGAGTAGTAGACTTTGAATGTAAGCTAGCTAGCTTTTGTATATATGCTATACATAAAAGAATTCATGCGTTGATTGAGAAAAAGATAGTTAACTTTATGTCTAACTGAATCAAGGTAGGTAATATGGATATGTCTATTTTTAGTGCCATATATTGATCCGGTTCAGAACCTATTATATATGGTGTTTCCTGTTTTGTAATCTTTAGTTCTTCTTGTTAGCTTTTGCAATTGCAATTGCAATAAAATTCAATTTAGGAATGAAATTAATATTAATAGAATTTAATAAAATGAAGTTCAAATCTATACTGTAGTGTTTAGTTTGTTTCATAGTCTAGATTACAATTGCTTGTTGGCTTACGTACAGCTCTAGATCTCAACAGTACGTAGATATCTGACATAATTGTTTTTAAGCCACAATAAAATCAACTCCTACTATTATGAAACACCAATTAACATCATGAATCACTATCACAAAACTTTTTTAGAAAAAAATTTTCAATACCACATACAGATGTAGCAAAACAACCCTAAGAACTCTAAATTGTAATATATAAATAAAAAAAGAAAAGGAAGGAACCAAAGAGTCATAGTGTGAAGGCAGTGGGTACGTAGTCACTATTACCACGGTTCAATTGGTTTCGAGTGAAGTGAATATTTTAAGATCTACCGTGTGATTTGATTTTTTTTTTCTTTCTCAAACTCTCAAGAATTATAGCTTCCAAGAAGAAAGTAAAAATATACGTATGCTTATTATAATAACAAGAGATTGTACAAAGTACATAATAACTATAAAACATTATAAGTTATACCAAATTAAAGATGATAACAAATTAAAGGCTTGTAAAATGTACTGTTATATATAAATTCAATGAGGCTAAATTAATGAGTCTAAAAAGTCTTGGATTTGGAAACCAACTAATTTAACAAGATGAAATTAAGAGGAGTTGCATCCTCATCCTCGCGAAGAGATAAAATCACCATTTTCAAAGACTTTAACGTAAACAATAATGTTATTTTCGAAGGCATCCAATAGAATTTAACACTCAATGTATTAAGTGAATTTAATTTAATAGCTTAATTATGTGGCTATGTGATCCATTATAATCGTGAACATGCAGGGAATCAAGTAATGAATTCAATAGCTTATGTGGCTATATATGTGATCCACGTACTATAATCAACCCCGTCATATCGTATGCTTAAAAGTCTTTATTTTTCATCATATTACAAGTGTCTTGTTTTGATTTTTTAATTTTTTTTAAATTTTAAACATTAAATATTTTTGTTTGTGTTATACAATATTTAATAAAAATTATATAAATGTATTAAGTTTTAAATGTGTTTTCATTAATTAGCATAGTTTTCACTTTTCATTAAGTTTTATATAATACAAATAAAAATATTTAAGGTCAAAGTTTAAAAAAATCAAAATATGACACGTATAATAAGACGGAGGGGGTATTATTTTCCTTCAACAATTACATTCTTCAATTACACTACATCACGATTACAGGGAAAAAAAAAAAAAAGTCATTGGCGTGTATAACATGCAGAAACTTTACCATTCAAATCCCACTTCGAAGCTATATATGACTTTTATATATATCGGTAGATACATACATTCAAAAACTTACATCGCAAGATTGTGGGCCAATAGCTTCTTTTTGTAATAATTTATTCTTACGTGTACGTACATGAATTATTATCTACAAATAACCTCTTTTATAAAAAAATAATAATATTGATAATTTAAAAGGTGATAACATCAAGAATTTAAAGATGAAATCTTTTGCTTTGTCTGCCTCCCTTATTAGTTTCGATTATGCCAACATTCTTTGAACCCGTTCCGTGTACATATATATAATATATATTCATAGATGTATGTTTACTCGATCAATACTTACGGAGACATTTAATTACTAGAGTACGTCCAGAGGTATTAGATTTAGGATGACCAGGGAATTTTGGAAATGGCTCCATAATACCTTTATTAGGCCGCTCACAATGGTTAAATTATAACCAAATTATAGCCTCGTTATCATAACACCAATGTTACCACCCAAATTA
>JAOXNX010000026.1:26252476-26266708 GCA_028566075.1 Solidago caesia | reverse complement strand
GTGTATGTATGTGTGTATATATGTGTATGAATTAATCATAAATAAATTTTTTAAAAAAAAGAAAGTAAAGTGACGAAGGAAGTAAAGATGTGTTGTTGGTAGGGATGTCAGTTTATGAGTGTCGGGTTGGCAAAACTAATGAAGGAAGAAAAAAAAAAGAAGGTTATTATTGGTAAAGGCCTTGGCCATACGACTGCACATGACACACTACCTGACTACCACCAACTATAGGGCCGCATACTTTTGGAGACCTACTACAACTTCAACTAAAAAATGGTGTCAAATATTGAAAAAGTCAACGCTAACTGGGGCTTCACGGAAAGAAATTAGACTCATTATTGTTGACTAATTTCCAAATAATAGTGGATGTAGATCGAAGCTTTTTAAGTTTAACTTGTTAAAGTTACATTTATGATCCACAATGCCACAAGAGTTGCTTGATCCATCAGTAATGATGGCAATTGAGCGTGCTAGTCGTGTTATAACCCATTATGACCTAAATTTGTTCATCCCCAACTCAAACCCGCTTATTTTCATGTCATCGGTGGTTTCGGAAATTGCAAGGCACCTCCAAGCCGCTACCACTCCTCTCCCCCTAAGTAGTAAACAAAATATTGACAAACAAACTACTACAATTAAGAGAAAAGGGAACCCCAATGCAATGGTCCTTCACAACACAATATAAGTATGCTCGATGCCCTTCACAAAACTACATTGAGAATATACAAACATTCAAAAATGCATTTGCTTCTACAACTAATCGTTTTCCTTCTAGCCTTCAACTTTCACGAATATAAACCCGCAGCTGCATATGTGCTACCTTACTCTTCCCTTGCTATTCCAATAAATAAACATACATGCAGATGCTGCTAAACCTCTCTATAGCTTGCAGATCATGGCATCATATCTAATGATGGATTTTGTGACCACAAACTACCTTATAGACCTTGATGCTCCATTCATATGGCATGACTGCATCGTGCAATCAAACACAAGTTTATTCAGTTGCCCGGCCAACAAGCTTTGCGCCTACCCTGTTTCGTGTGAAGATGGTCAATGCACTGATTTTAGAACTACTTATGCATACGAGAATCCTTCCTGCGCTCCAGTAACCAACAGCTCAACGTTACCAGGTTGGTACTCATGTACATGCCCGATTAATGTGGTCAACCCCCTCACTGGATCATGTAGCCAAGCCCTGCTCAATATTGATGATTTCACAGTGCAGACAAGCAACGGTAGAAATATTTTACCTTCTTATTATGGTATTGTACCCTATGCTGCATGTGCTCCTTCTTCGTCATTTCAATCCTTTCCAGCAAATGTTTCTGGTGTCATGGCACTTTCAACCTCAATTTCCGCGTTACCAGCTCGTTTACATGACCCGCTTAAAGGAGTAATGGCTTTATGTTTGCCAAGCACCTTGTCTGCCCCTGGGGTCCTTTTATACGGAAATGGGCCTTACTACTTTCTTCCTCACTCGGATGTTGATGTAATGAGTTTCCTTTCTTATACTCAGTTAATACAACATCCGGATTCATACGGATACTTTGTCGGTGTCCATGCTATTATAATTAAGAAGAGATCTATCGACATTCCTATGAATACCACTACCAAGCTTAGTACAATTGACCCGTACACCACTCTTAGAACTGACATTTATAAGAATGTCGTTAGGCGGTTTTCAAAGGTTACAAAACGAATCCCTCGCGCAGAGCCAGTGGCTCCATTTGGGCTTTGTTTCAACACCTCCACCAATGGTAACCAGGTTAGTTTAAAAGTTCCTGATATAGATTTCGTTCTCCAGGGTGGGAAGAACTGGACTATATCCGCATCTAACTCCATTAAACAAATAACAAAAGATGTGGCATGTCTAGCATTTGTCGATGGTGGTGCAGCAAGTGATATTGCAATCGTGATTGGGACTTTTCAGTTCGAGGATAACTTTCTGCTTTTTGATTATATAAATTCGACATTAGGGTTCAGTTCTTCGTTGTTAGGCAAGCAAACTTCCTGCTCAAACTTCAACTTTACGCTTACTGATAGCAACTGAAGGACTATCTAAATGTCATATACAAGTGAAAATGGGTTCAATATTTGCCAAATAGTCGAATTGTTCAGTATTATTTGAAGGTATCTGTGAATTCAAGAATAATAAAATAATACTCGTAACTCTGTTACAGTATTCTTCAAGAGTTTTTCCTAACAAGTTTTGAAACGGATATTTCCCAACTACCTCTGAAATGGATGAGGTTTTAATTATTCAGCTTATTTGGAGAACGCGAGTCTTTTGACTCATATGTACACGTCATAACCAAGTTATCCCCGTGACCGTTTCGAAACCTTTTCCTGGCCACCCACAAGATATTACCTAGTGAAAATTGAATCCGAAACCTCTTGTACAGAAATCATGTTTTCTACTCTCCGGCAGAAATATCATAAGCTGTTTGTCAAAACTTTGAAATTGTCATGAGCTATATCTATATGTGTGCATTTCTCATAGGTTCTGTAAGACTGTAACTCCTCATGCCCTCATGGTTTAGAAGTTCAAGGATTCTGAACTTGATCTTGTTCTGACCCATTTACTATGATCTCACTAGTTGATAATTGAGTTTGATTACTCTTTATTCGACTATGCATCATTGTACCTACTAAATTTTTATCGTTCATTGAGGTAGGTCATGAGACCATAGACTTGGATTCGAGGCATTTAGTCTCTATATATATTTAAAGATTACTGTTAACTAAAAGTCTAAAAGTTAAGCTGAGCCTAGCTTAACTTAACATAAACCTTGTTGTACTAGTTATGACTTTGAGGGACACTATGGCGATTTAAGCGTAGATTCATGGAGTCAACTGGTGTTTATGGCCATGTTGCATAGCTTACATTGCAAGATTATGTCAATTACTGGATCGATGACTTTTTTGATGGTTGCATTTTGATATTTTAAAATGAGCATATGCTAGCATAATTAAGTTGTCCCTACTATATAAACCTTCTTGATGTCCTCTCAAGAATATACTAACATTCAAAATGCTTTTTCATCTAAAGCTACTCATTATTGTTCTAGCCTTTATCTCTCCTGAATACGAAGCTGCGTATGTGCCACCATACTCTTCCATAGTTGTTCCAGTTACCAAACATACTGATGCTGCTAAGCCCCTCTATAGCGTTGAGATCATGACTTCATATGTAAATATGCAATACGTGAATGAAAACTTCCTTATAGACATTGAAGCTCCTTTCACATGGCACGACTGCATCGTGCAATGGAACATATATCCAGGAAGTTGTCCCAAGGACGTGCTTTGTCTTTCTCCTGTTTCTTGTGAAGAATATCAATGCACGGAGGTGCGAACTACTTACCCTTACGAGAATCCTTCTTGCCCTCCAGATTCCAATAGTTCGACGTTACCTGGTTGGGGATATTGTACATGTCCGGTCAATGTGGTTGACCCTGTTACCAGGACATGTGGCCAAGCCCTGCTAAACTACGAATACTTTTTCTTGATGAATACAAGCAATGGAAGAAATATATTTGATGGTGCATATAGTGCTTACCCAAATGCTGCATGTGTCCCTTCTTCATCATTTGGATCATTTCCCGGAAATGTTACAGGTGTTATGGCATTTTCTACCTCCCGATACGCCTTGCCGGAATACTTATATCAACCCCTTCAAAAGTCATTATCTCTATGTTTGCCGAGCTCCACATCATCTCGTGGGGTTCTTTTCTATGGAACCGGTCCTTATTATCTTCTTCCCCAATCAAACGTTGACCTAAGGAGTTATCTTTCTTATACTCCCTTACTAAAGCATCCAAATTCTTTTGGGTATTTTATTGGTGTCATTGGCATTGTTATTAAAAAGAGATCTATTATTGTTCCCACAAATACCTCTACCAAGCTTAGTACGATTGACCCCTACACCACTCTAAGAAGTGACATTTATAATAGCGTCATTAGGAGGTTTTCAGCAGTTACAAAACGAATACCTCCTGCAAAGCCAATAGCACCATTTGGCCTTTGTTTCAACACCTCCTACAATGGTACCCAAGTTGGATTAAAAGTTCCCGATATTGATTTCAGCTTTCAGAATGGAAAGAAGTGGACTATATCTACGGCTAACTCCATCAAGAAAATAACAAACGAAGTGTCTTGTCTGGCTTTTGTTGATGGTGGTGCAACAAGTGAACCTGCAATTGTGATTGGGACCTTTCAGTTTGAGGATAACTTTTTGCTGTTTGATTTAGAGAATTCCACTTTTGGGTTCAGTTCTTCGTTGTTACTCAAGCAGACTTCTTGCTCGAACTTCAACTTTACGCTTACCAATAGTCCCTAAAACTATTCGAAAAGACATATTCAACTAGAAATATGATAGTTTGCTTTCCAAATAAAACAATTTCTTGTTCAATATTTGCCAAGTATTCTAACTGGTAAATGATATTTCTATATATATAAATAAAAATGCAAGAAGTTAACAACCCTTTAACCTGGTTTTCCAATATATTTGCTCTCTATATTATATGTACGGATATTGGATATATGGATGTTTGGCAATGGTGTTTTTCAGGATATGGCTTTTAAGAGTTTTTATGGGCCGCAGCTTTTTTATTTAAACTACAAGATAGAAAATATTTGTCACCTTTGTTATAACAACAGTCATATCAATTCTTACCCATTTTACGTTTTAAAAAATCTTAATAAAAAGATAGATGTACTTTGAGTTAAATTTACGTATTATATATGTAACTAAGTTTTAAAAATTATCAAATGTCTTCTTATTTAAATAATAATAATTCACATTGTTGCTTCAAATCCTCAAAGGGGAACTATCTAGTGCTGCAAACGGTTCGGTTTGATTCGGTTAGTTATAAATTTTGAACCCTTTTTTGTGTGTGCGGTTATCTCATTTTATTACCCGAAGCCGAAAGATAATTTCGATTACCCGAAAAAATCCGTTAATTTCGGTTCGGTTTACGGTTACCATTTATTAAAGTTATGCGAATATAATAGTTCAAGTTTTCAATTATAATAGTCAATTTACATTGTTAACTAATTAATATTTTATGTACAGTAGTCATTGTTAACGACATTACTATATTGTTTATAAATAAATATACATTACATCTAATTTTGAAATATTATTTTTAATGTTATATTTATGCAGTGTAAGTTTCTACCTAAAAAGTATCAGTATTTACTACTTAAAATGTCCTTTATATGATATTACTAATATTTTTTATATATATTTGAAACAAAATTAACAAATTTTCTTAAAAATATGTTGCATATATAAGAAAACTACTTAAAGTATTTAAAGCTAATCATAAATTTAGAAATAAATTAAGTAAAGTTGTTACAATTTTAGGTAACAAATGTAGGAAATTAGCTAAATAGATATGTACATAATGTATTTATGTAATACATATATGTAGGCATACATCAAAATTTGGTTCGGTTCGATTAACCGCGGGTAATGAAAATTAAAAACCGTAACCGAACCGTTCTATACCGGTTTTTCGTTTTCGGTTTTTTTGGGTTTCGGTTTTTTTGGTTTTGGATCAAGCAGTTCGGTTCGGTTTTTCGGTTATTTTTTTACACCCCTAACTACCTAACAAAGTGTCACCGTTCACAACATGAGTTATTGTGTGACACGGAACGGAAGTGCTGACATATAACATAAAAACACAGTCTTTGAAATGTAATTCTTAATAATATACAGTGAATTAAAACTTATAAATAAAAAAAAAGATAAACGTGAATAATTTGGTAGGTCTAAATACATGTTTAAAACTAGGTCATATCATCCATTGGATGAGGCACATAAATAATCGAACTATTCCTTTTAAACATTAGCTGATGGTACTAAAATCTGACTCCGAACAATTTTATGCTGTTTGTTTTTCTACACTTAATAAATATCTGTACATATGTTTTTACTTATTATCCACTCCTAAAATAATTAAATTTTAGATGTTAAAGCAAAAGAATATCTAAACAAATTTTTAGATTATTAAACAGCTGTGATTTTAAAAAATTATGAAAAATAATATAAAAGAAAAAAGTTTAAAGATGCTAATAATTTGGAATAAATAAATATTTATATACTTTACTAGACGCATGTCCGCGCAATGCAGCGGCGATGGTGGTAAGTGGTAGCGGCGGCGATGTGGTGGTGGCGGTGAAGGGTGGTGGTGGCATGGTTATTAATGTAAGGTAACTGATGTAAAAAGGAGTAGTGTAGTTATTTTAAGAGTTGGAGGATCTATGTTGTAAATTATTTCATGGGTATTATAGGTATATTAAGTAGAGATGTTTAAATTAGTGAATAAAGAAGGAGGTAATTTAGGTAGATCAACTTCTCAGTTGAAAAAGAAGGGGGTAAACTCAGGGTAATAGATATATTCAATGTATTTTGAATTAATCACTAAAACTTTGGATAATTTAAAACTTAAATTGAAAGAAAAATTTATCAATAATTGTGAGATTTACTTTTTTAGGGAACTTATAAACGGCTCTTGGATCCATTGAATTCTTGTTTTCAAGTTTTGACTTTTGAATTTTGTTTTTTTGAAAGGTGTGAATTATTCGCAAATGTCGAGAGGTCTAGCATACGTTGTCTTAACCGGATCCGCGCTAGAGAGCCCACTTGCAGAATAGATCCCCAATTTAAATCCCTTCGATGAGAAACCCCTATAACCCAGATATTTGGAGGGGAAAATTCACCCAGGCCCACCATAAGTGGAAACTAAATACATGTGGTCACCCCCAAATATACCTAGGGTAGGACTCGAACCTGAGATTTTTTGTGAGGAAACAAACATTCTTGCCACTAGACATTTGGTGATGGTTTTTTGAATTTTGAATTAAATTCAGTACTAACTATTAATTATTAACATTAGTTAATTGAATATTAATTAGTAAGTAAAATAATACATGTAAAACGATTAGTTGTATTCATTAATATAGGTGGAACTTATGTGGACTAACACTTAGCGTGTTTATAGGGATATTTAGATTTGAATATGCCACATAGACAAAAATCTTATGTATTTAAAAAAAAAAAATTTAATTATTTTATTTATATTATATTGATATTTAATTGAATTGATATATTATATTGAATAAGGATGTAGCATATATTAAATGAAAAAAAAATTATAAAGATGACACATAAGATTTTATCCTATGTGTCAATCTATGAGAAATCTTGGAGATAGAAATTTATATATTTACATATATATAGATAGAAGTTGGTGTTGACACATGACAAATTAAAGGTTAAGATTTAAACATGTGCTTAGATTTACCAAATTAACTATATACATCATTATTCAAACTTATATTAAGATCCTATATAAAAGGATATGAGTCTAATTTAAATGGTTCAAGCAAAATTTAAAAATTCGGAATAAAGTAAGATGAGTAAGAGTTAACATATGACTAAAGAAAACTATCTACTGTTAATTTAAACCACCAAAGGTTGTTTAACCCGCGGGCTATTTCATAAGTGTCTCCTTATTTCCACCCTCAAATGTCTATTTTCACCCTTTTTGCGCTTTAAACAGTTGTACGGTATGCATTACTAATTGTACATTGGTTTGTCTTATACGGTGGAAATAGCAACACCCTTTCATAAATAAGTTTGTTATATTATCAGACTAGTTGTTGTTAGAGTGTTGCTAATAGGCCTCATCGGTGACCTCATTAGTTGTCATGAAAATCGATGCCACTAGCACTGGTACATCTGTTGTGCATCGGTTTGATCTCATCAATCTACCGATGAGTTTGTGATGAAAGGCTAGGTCTTGCGTTTGAATTTTATTTTTTTTCCCTTTTTTACCATAAAACCCTCTTTTCTCTATATCCGAAAATCCTTCAAAATTACTCTTAATTTTCCCAACATAACTAATCAAAACCATCTTCAAATTATTTGCAAAAATTATAATATGTTTTGTGATCTTTAGCCAAAACTGAAATTTTTTTTGATCAAAGGTGAGTTTTGAATGACACTTAAAGTGTTTGATGTTATGCGTCAAAGAAAGTATTTTTTATTTTTGATAAAGTTTTGATTTTGATTATATGAGTGTTGATATTTTGTTGTTTCTTGATTTGGGTGTGTTTTATTTTGTAAAGGTGTGTTTAGTTACAGAAAATCTTTTTTAACTTTTTGTTATCATTTTTCAAGAAAATGAGAAGGGTATTAATTATATCCTTAAACCTTTGAAAATTTTAAAAACGTGTTTAGTTGCAAGTTTGAAAAACACAAGGAGTTTTTTTTTTTTAAAGTGAAAAATGTATAGAATACTCTAAAAATTAGTTTCCAATATGTAGTTATAAGTTAGAAAACAAGATTTTTTATTTTCAAGGAAAATTATTTTGGAAAAATCACAGTTGAACATGTTTTATGTTTTCCATGTTTCCCTAAAAAAAAATTCTAGAAAACTCAGAGTTTTTACAACTAATTAAACGTACCCTAAGATATCTCGTATGCGATTTTGATTTTGAGAATGGGTTTCTTTTAATAAATGTAATTTTTTTATTTATTAATGTAATGTTTTGTTTTATAAATGTGTTTTTTTAATTATTATGTTTAGTTAATTTATAACAATAATAAAAACAAAGTAAAGAAAAAAGCGACGTCCATAGGCAAGTGTATGTTAGTTATGTGTTAGTAAAAATGTAATGACGTGTAGTAACCGAAGGGAGAAATGATGATTTAGTGATGAGGCCACTGGGAGTTCTTTTATGGTCTCTATTCAAGGTATATAGCTCAAGATAACAGAGTAGAGTTTGATGCATTTAGTAAATAAATTATTTTTTTTAATTATAAGATGGTCAACTAAATAAACATTCCCGTACAAAGTTCTAATTTGCAAGTAGCGACGTACTGATTAAGTGATTAGTAGATTCATCATTCATGTATTCAAACGGACCATGCATGTGGCCATGTCCCAAACCTGTGCCTCGATCGGTTCATGGGTCGACGACTTTTTAATTAATATTGAACTTCATCCCTTTAACGTATGGATGATTCTTCCTTTGGATATACCCTTGCTTTCTCATCGATCCTAGAGGCAAATACTAGAACACACGCATGCCTAAATAAAATCTACTTTGTGTTTATCCGTTATTTTTAACCAGATTAAAATAAGTAAAAATATGGTTTAATATAACGGGTAAATACAAAGTACATTTTATTTAAACATAAATATTTGTCAGATAAATACCATATATTTTACTTATTACAGTAGTATTATTTTTATAGGTAAAAGGATTACCTGGTTAACTTTTACTTATTATTAATTTTGCTTTAACATAAGACGCAAAAATACGAAACCACAAAAAACAGTAACGAAAGTTTGGCCAATTAAGTTTTCTAAGTCATCGATCTCCATTACAAATTGAGTAATTTTCAAAAAAGCCAAAGAAACAAAAAGAAACAAGACAAAGCCCTTGACTTTATATATATACTAGATATAAGACCCGTGTGGTAACACGGGCTTCATTATATACATTTTAAACAATAAGTGTTACTTTTAAAAGAATTAGTGTATATATGTTAAAATTAAACTTATATTTAAAGAACCCGTGTGCAATAGGAATTTTATACAATACGTCTTATTAAATGATTATAATTGAACATAATCAATCGTTAAATAAATAACTTTTGGCAAAAATAATAAATTGTTGTAAAGAAAATGGATTAAAGAAAATGTTATTCATATCGACATTAGTTGTGGTTTAAGTAACTTTGTTATATCGATGAGAAAGCAAAGTATTATATAAAGAGGAATGATTTTAAAAAAAGAAAAAATTTAGGCAACAGATACTAATATCTGAAATTTTCAAACAAAGCATGTGCATAAGATGAGAATTAAGGAAAAAAAACAAATCATGTTAGGACCTGAATCATTCCAGGATGATCCCTAACGTTATTTCCCGGCCACGGAGTACCATCCTGCATAATCCATCCATCTTCAGGAACCTTTTGTGCCATGGACACAAGCCCATTTATCCGTACCTTGAACTCTTCATAGACCAAAATAGAACATAATTCCAAGACTAATACTAATTCATTTTAACTAATACAATATTTGGTTTGTCACGTATTATCAATCTTACCGATCCTCATGGGCAAATTTGGAAAAGGATATTTTGATAATCTGGTTGGCTTATGGTCACAACCAAATCATCATTCTAGCGAAAGAATACTAAAAATACTACCAGAACCCTTCATGGGCCAACTGGGCATACCGAAACAAAAGTTATCACCTAGGTAAAAACCTGGATGCTAATCTAATCTTCATTCCATTTCCACAACAAAAAGACCCAAATAAATACATTTTACTCAAATGTTTAACTATTTCACCAAATGTTTTTTTAAGTATTAACCTGTGTAACCTCAACCTCTTTATCGCTTTCATCCAAATACACTACATCTTGCATGTTGAGTTGGTGGAATTCAGCTATTTCCCTCAAGTATCTATACTCAAGTGCATATACTGAATTCTCATGTGCCAAACCCCCCATTCTCAAGTGTATGAATTAAATTTATTCTCAAGTGCATATCACAATATACAGATACATATTATACCTATTGTCAACAAATTTAAGAAATGAGTCAATGACTACTTAAAAAATTATAGATGGCTAAATAGTACCATGTCATCATCAGCAGGGTTGTCTCCATGAGCCTCTCGAAGCATTTTATTTTCTTCTTCTAGCGGACAATATCGTTCTTTTGCAAATGAGTATTGAATGTAGTTATTGTGAATGAAGAAGACATTGCACGTTTCATCAGTTAGTATGATACATTAATACATTAAAGCTTATTATTATACTATGAACTATCACTATCTGATTTTAATCGTGCCAGATATGTAAGAATAGTAATGCCCTTGACTACAATAGAACTATAGGAATAATATATATATATATATATATATATATTTATCTTTATCTATGAAGTCATCTAGTTCATTTATAGTGATGGCTTGTTAAGACTTTCATGGTCATGAAAAATGAAGAAAATTGGGGATGTAACTGTTAGCAGCTCGTTTGTAATATGTTGAGATGTTAGGGATGATGATGATGATGTGGCATTTAAAGATGTTGTGGGCCTATGTGGACAATACTTGGATTTGTTTACGCTTAAATGGAAGATGATTAGGCATACACATGGAAATAATCATGCATCATTTTAGGTTTCAGGTTTTCAAAGTGATGATTCAAAAAAAGTCAAGGCGATTAAAGTGAAACTTGGATTTAGCTTGGTGATTATTTTAAACATAAGTAAAGTTGATGACTAAAGTAGGACAAAATTGAAAGTCAAGAACTAAAACATTGGTTTTTTCCATCTTGCAAGTCAAACTGATTTTAAGTATTACTAGGCCATGATCTTTTTAGATTATTATGAATAATGTGAGCATTTAGAGAAACCCGAATGATTACTTCTGTATGACTGGAAGGTAAGAGATCAAGTAATGGAAATAAACTTTCTGGGACGTGCAATTGTTACATACAAAAGTTTCCCTTGCATAAGCCTTGTTAAGCTGCATACCCTTAGAGAACCAATGGTTCATCCTTTTTGAATTACTATGATTTTTTGTTTGTCAGATTTAGATCTAATTCTCGATGATCTCACACATATATATTTGCACATTATTGCCAGGCTCCATAAAATGTTTTAATCTCTTCAGTTTTGTTGATATATTGCTCTTAGATTGATATGTGTCATTTATCACTTTGATGTACTCATTTTAAATCTGCTTATATTGGTGGTACGAGATAGGAAGTATTGTTGAAGTACTTCTTTTGAAGAGTTACATTTGGTTTCTATGTACAGATGACAAAGTGACGGCTCTTGAGTCAGAGAAGATGGCATGGGAGAATTCACCAGAAGCTCAGGCCATGAGAGAAGCTCTCAACCCTTGGAGAAACACTGATGCAAATTCAAGGAAATCTTCCTAACATTACTCAATATATCGGTAATAAAGTGATTTACATGGGATTTCGATCTTTTATGCCGTGAGCTATCGGTTGTTTTTTAAACAAAAATATAAGGATGCAAGTGGTAAAATTTGCACTAGGTGGAGTTAGATTTTATTACACATCTGAGTAGTTTGGTTTAGGTTTTGATATTTTTTGCAATTACAAATTTATTTTGTTGCATTCTGTTTCCTTAATGTAGTTATGTGTCATGCTCTTCCTTGGATGTCCATGTTTTGCATATGATTTAGTTTGCTCTCTTGTTTCTACATTGAACTTATTTCATGATTATGTGGAAATGTAATTCAAGGATGTGTAAAATGTATAAATAGCCGTCGGAATGGTTTGTGTTAACCCTAATTATGTAGTATTATTGAGTAATGATATATGTGACTAACTAGATATATATCCCGCGTAAAACGCGGGTCTGTTGAATAAATTTGTTTTTAGTATATCTGATAAGGTGAAATAAAATTTGATTTATCTTTTTTTAGAACGTAAGAAAATAAATAGTATTAAGAAGTTTTGTATTTTTTTGTTTTTTGATCCAAGAAACAACATAAAATGAGAATCAAATTTGTATATTTAGAAGGTATTGGGAATTTTATAAGATAATAAGAAGGCACATAAAAAAATAGTCTAATAAAATAAAAAAGATTGCCTTTAAAAAAATTATATTGATCATCTTCGTGAATACATAACACAATACTTGCTACAATTGCCATTTAAAAAGCAAAATAACGATTTTTGTCAAGATACCTTATGAAACCATATGTCCTAAAAAGGCTGCTACTTGCATTTTTGTCAATATATATCTTCTTGCATTTTTGTCTTAAAAAGCTACTTCTGTCATTACTTCCTTGAGAGTACTCGAAACTTCAAAGACCAGATCCATCAACTCCAAACCTCGCCCTTCTTTCCACAATTCCCCTAAATCAGTTTAAACATTAGAGATTGAAGTTGGAATGTATGTTGGCTATATAATACAATTCCTCTAAATCAGTTTTGGAAATGATGATGTAAAGTCTATAAACTATAAAAAAATCCATACCTTGTGTGTCTTCATAAACTATAATATAAAAATCCATACCTTGTATGTCTTCAAATTAAACAAAACAATAATTATGAATTTTGCTTACCATTAAATAGTTTATGTTGACGGGTTCTTGCATTTTCCCATCCACTTTTTATACCAAAAGTATATAGACAGTTATATTAAGAAAGAATAAGCAAAAGGTGTTTACAACAACCATGAATTAAGATAGCTAGTGCGTACTGTTTCATTACATACTCTCTTAGAATAGACTACAAAAGCACATTGTTCATGATGTTAGTTAAATTTGTATGAAAAATCTGAACGATATTGTCTTTTAGCCTATATACCGCTAAAAGATTATTGGCTTAGGAATAGACACTATCAACAACTCTACTACAAATGCAAGAATCCATCCACCTAAAACAAATCTGTATTGTCTTCACATGGTCACACCTAGCAGTCCACAAGCCAGATTCTTCAAACTGTATTGTCTTCATATGGTCTCCACAACTTGCAGTCCACAAGCCAGATTCTTCAAACTCACACAGCAGAGTATTTCAACCATCAGGTGCAGTATTTTCAACCCCTCATTCAAGCAACCATTTATCCCACTTGATGCAACCTTCCATGTTTCTTCTACTGAAATAACTTTTGTAATCATACCTTAACACACACATTATTTAAACATAAAAAATAAAAATAAAAACTAAAAACCTAAGTCAACCCGATCTGTTTTGATCCACACTCAACCATCCTGACCCATCCATTTAGCCATCTCTACATGTAATCATCAACTTAGAAAGGGCGCACCCTATCGTATATTAGATTGTCAAATTGGCCGGCTAAGTGTTATACTAAAGTGTGAATCAATATCGACATGTAAATATATAAGTAAAAACAAACCTTGGCAATGGGTGCAGCCATGGCTTTTTCAGAACCCCAAGAACTTTTGAAACCAAATACCAATAAACGAACCATTAAGCTTTCTCCAACTTTACTCCCAACTCAAAATTAGGGCCTTGGTAACCATGGTGCCGAGCCTTTGGCGGTTCCATAGATTCAAGACCTGAACTCCTATATCTTCAAAACCAAGAGCAGGGACAAAAGAAATAAATCCGTTATACCCCGCAGTCTTAGCATTCGTTGAAGACCCTGAATAAGTTGTCACAAAAGCACTGTATCATCTTCCGTTCACACAACTT
>JAOXNX010000026.1:26237420-26252376 GCA_028566075.1 Solidago caesia | reverse complement strand
TTACATGATTTGATCAAAATAACAAGTTACTTACATACAATGCACAAAATTAAAGTTGCATACCCACAATGACAAAATGAAATAAGTTGCTTACATTTTGAAGTACTAAACCCAACTTTTTAAGGTTGTTTTTAAAGCTTTCCTCTATAACTGATTGATGTATTAATAATATTACCAACAACCAAAACCTCTAATTTTAAACTAGCAGTGCCCAGCCGCCCAGGGTGGTTCAACTCTTGTTAGGAATAGAGGTGGATATGGTGTATAATAAGCTTTGCGGCTCTAAAAATTTGTCTACTAAGTTTTTACAAAAAGTGATTTGAGAGGTTGTATGATTATTAGGGCATCGGATGTGGTACTATCCATGGTTTATGGTTCACCTTCATGCTGTGTTGCCATACCATTACCTGTAGGTAATCATCCCTTTATGTGCTTTATAGTTTTGTATTGTGTAGGGGATAAGTCAAAATACGTACCGATTTGATCCCGTAAACAACTTGTTCGTGTAAATCCTGTAACCTGTTCAACAATACGAATTTGTATCTTGGATTGGAACCAGAATCGTGTAATCACTTTCAGAACAAATTATTTGGTGGTACACACAAATGTTTGAACGGATAAGATTTCCCATTCAAGAACTAGATTTTGATTCATTGGGAAATCTTGTACCAATATTGTTAAATGGTTTTGTTTTTATGCGTATGAACCCAAAAGAAACACAAAGTTTCTTTTTCAAAACATTGTACGTGTGTCTGTATCTTTTCATGCCAAAAATGACGGTTCCTTTTTACAAACTAAAAATGTTTGTGTGTGTAATGTGTGTCCCCCACATCACACAAAATGGATGGTTTCTCAATATATATACACGTCCAAGTTGATGCACGGTTTCAACATATGTATATATATTTTAATATTAATATTAATTCCATAATATTAAAATTAACCTCATAATATTAAGTTAATAATATTTAACCAAACCGTCAATACGCAATCATCTTAATATACATAATCGGGCCGCACTCCCGCATCACCTAACCCGATTAATCGAATATTAAGATCAACCATTCGATAAGTTAATCCAATACCACTACGGAACATTGATATCGCTAAAATATCCAACAATTCCAGCACGCAAACTTCCTCATAGACATCGATGCTCCTTTCATATGGCACGAATGCATTGTGGAATGGAACATGTACTATCCAGACAGTTGCCCCGCCAACACCCTTTGCACCTCTCCTGTTTCTTGTGAGGAATTCCAGTGTACGTATGTACGGACTACTTATGCCTATGATAACCCTTCCTGCCCTCAACAAACCAACAGTTCGACATTACCAGGTTGGGGATTCTGTACTTGCCCCGTCAATGTAGTTGACCCCATTACGGGGGCATGTGGCCAAGCCCTCCTCAACTATGACGGTTACTCGGTCAATACAAGTGATGGTAGAAATCCATTTGATGGTTTCTATGGTGCGTACCCTAACGCTGCATGTGTCCCTCCTTCCTCATTAAAATCATTTCCAGCAAATGTTACAGGAGTCATGGCGTTTTCTACCTCACAGTATGCCTTACCAGAATACTTATATCAACCGCTTAAAAAGGCTTTTTCTATATGTTTGCCTAGTACCACGTCTGCTCGTGGGGTTCTGTTCTTTGGAATTGGCCCTTATTATCTTCTTCCCCAACCAAACGTTGACCTAAGGAGTTATCTTTCTTATACTCCTTTAATAAAACATCCAGATTCTTTTGGATATTATATTGGTGTCAATGCCATTGTTATTAAAAAGAGATCTATCAACATTCCTGCAAATACAGCTACCAAGCTTAGTACAATTGACCCTTACACCATTCTTAGAACTGAAATTTATAATAGCGTCATTAGGAGGTTTTCAACGGTAACAAAACGAATCCCTCCTGCAAAGCCAGTCGCCCCATTTGGCCTTTGTTTTAGCACTTCCACCAACGGTACCAAGGTTAGTTTAAAAGTTCCAGATATCGATTTCAGTCTCCAGGGTGGGAAGAAGTGGACTATGTCTACGGATAACTCTATCAAACAAGTAACAAATGATGTGGCGTGCCTTGCGTTTGTTGATGGTGGTGCAACAAATGAACCTGCTATCGTGATTGGGACGTTTCAGTTTGAAGAAAACTTTCTGGTGTTTGATTTAGAGAATTCGACTTTTGGGTTCAGTTCTTCATTGTTACATAAACAGACCTCTTGTGCAAACTTCAATTTTACTCTTACCCACGGTCCTTGAAGCTATATGGAAGAGGCAAAAGTACTTACTTTGAATGCATGTATCATAATTCATATCCCTTTACAGTTGGCTGCTTCCAAATATATATAGTTTCTTTGTACAATAAGTGGCATGTAGCCCAAAACTTGTCAATCTTATAATTTCCATATATATATATGTGAATTCAAGAAATAATTATCCTTTAATCTGATTCCACAATACCATTCACCCCTTTCACCACCTTTTTTTTAAATACAAATAACAATTCAAACTCTTAAAAATAAAATATTTCACTAGTAAAAAAAAAGTTACAATAATCAAAAAAAAAAAAAAAAAAAACGTTAACAAAATAAAATGCATGTACACAAGTTAAAAGATTGTACTTCAATGCCTAGCTTTATTACTAAGTTGATGGTTGGGTTAAAGTTGACTAATTTAGTCAAACGGGTCAAAGGAATTGGGTAATTTTGACCTTATGGTGGAAAGAATGGTGGGAAAACAGATTAAGGATGAATAATTGCATGATAACCGTAGTTGCTTGTATGTTAAATATGATGATTATGTGATAGGTGCAAGGATTAATGTTTCTTGTTGTTGATTGCTAGACGATATATATATAGTCTACAATGAGGTGATCATCAGTATATAAGTGATGAATTGGGTGAAGTATATAATTATATATATAATCAGAATAGAATAGATTGTCATTACCCGTGTGTAATGGCTTACGGCCAACCTATAATTTATGGCCGGGCCGGTTCTAGTCCCATGGTGGAACTTCGTAAATATGTGTGGATTTGTGTAGTTTCCGTTCTGAAAAAATTTGGTACGTAGTTGTAATAATGACAGTGTGTGGTAACGGTATGAAAAGTTTGTGTTTCAAATAAAACCAAATTAAACGTACGTACATTGTGATAGGACCAACTCTCTAATTTAATTTATGATTTGGTAAAAGTGTTATGCATTAGTTACGTTCACATAAATTGAACAAATATGACAACATCTATATATATATATAGGTAATTATTAATTGAGCAAGAAGTTGTTATTAGCAAAGCATAAGCAATTAATTACTTTTGATGGATATGAATCTACTTTAATATCCATGTTCCATATAGTTTCTATTACTCAAGATCGTGAAATTGAAGTTTGAACAAGTAGTCTGCTTCCTTAACAATGAAGAACTAAACCCAAACGTTGATTTCTCTAAATCAAACACCACAAAGTTATCTTCAAGCTGAAATGTTCCAATCACGATTGCATGTTCAGTTGCCGCGCCACCATTAATAAATGCCAGGCACGCCACCTTTTTTGTTATTTGTTTGATGGAGTTTGGCGTGGATATGTTCCAGTTGTTCCCACCTTGGAGAGTGAAACTGATGTCAGGAACCCTTAAACCGACTCGGGTACCATTGATGAAGGTCCTGTAACAAAGACTAAATGGTGCGATTGCCTTTGCTAAAGGGGTATGTTTTGTAACCTTCAAAAATCTCCGAACCACTTGATTATAAATGTCGGTTCTAAGAGTGGTGTAAGGCTCGATTGTACTAAGTTTGGTGGTTGTATTCTTTGGAACCTCAATAGATCTCTGTTTAATCACAATTGCATCAACACCAATAAAGTATCCAAAAGAATTTGGATGCTTTAGTAACGGCGTATAAGAAAGATAACTCCTTATGTCGACATTTGAACGGGGAGAAAAGTAATAAGGACCACTTCCGTAGAATAGAGCCCCAGGACTCGATGAGTTGCTAGGCAAACATAGAGCTACTATTCTCTTAGCCGCTTCATAGAAAAATGTTTGAAATGCGTAAGGAGACGTCGAAAGTGCCATGACACCAACAACATTTTTTGGGAATAATTTAAACAATGAAGCAGGAGCACACGCAGCATTAAGGGGATAAATAGGGAAGGCATTAAATGGATTTCTACCATTGGTTGTGGTAACTATCAAATAATCATGGTTGAGTAGAGCTTGGCTACACGATTTGGTAAACGGGTTCATCACATTGACAGGACATGAACAAATTCCCGAACCAGGTAACATGGAGCTGTTGGTTTCTCTGGGACAAGAAGGAATTTTGTAAGAGTAAGAAGCTCTCACCTCGGAGCAATGAGTATCTTCACAGGAAACTGGAGAAACACACAGCCCGTTCATGGGACAACTTACTGGACGTACGTTCCATTTCTGAATGCAATCGTGCCATATGAAAGGAGCGTCAATGTCTATAAGAAAGTTTGCGTGCGTGATTATTGTAACTTCCCATAAGGTATCGATTTGAACACTGTAGAGAGGCGTGGCAACATCAATATGTTTCTTCACTGGACTAACCATGGTAGTGTAGGGTGGTACGTATTGTGCTACGGACTCGTATTTTTGAGAGATGAAGGCTAGAAGGAGAACAAATAGTGGTAGGCACGAATGCATTTTTGAGTGTTTATGTATTTAGTTTCGGCTGATGTTTTATGAAAGGGCATCGAGCAGATTTATATAGATATGTCAATGCTTTTCGTTGGGTCTTTTTTGTTTTTTTATAACTTATTCGAATCTGGAGTTTGTGATGGAAAATAAAATAGAAAATCGAAGCAAGAAAAAATTAAAATTAAATGCTTATCTTGGCCTTAATTAAAAAGTCAACAGTTACAGATTGACTACCAACTACAAGTAGCATGCAAGAGTTACGCATCGAACATGCTATTAACACAAGGTTCGAGACAAGAGTTATTGATTAATACGGAGTATTAAGTTTAATTGTATATTTACTATAATACTATTAATATCAATTACAAAACTTTTGTACTCAAACTGATTACAATATTATGTTATTTCCATTTTGCAAATTAAAAATCATAATCATTCATATGATAGACTACAATACACTTAAAAAACGTTTGAATAACAATATGTTAAATATCAATCCGTCCATTTTATCTTCCTTTTTTTTTTTCTTTAACTACATATACAAAGGTAAAATATATAATTTTACATCCGTACGAATTCGAAGAGAGTCACTTCTCTAAGGTCGCTCCTTATCCACTCGGCGTGGGTAGGTCATCGTGCTCGGCGTGGATGCCACGATAGGCACGAACTCGGCGTGAGTAGGTCATCCTCTTCACTCGGCGGGATTTAGAAATGGTAAGACGAGGTGGTGTGGGGCCCAAGTTATTTTTTGTGTATATGGTTTATATGTTTTTGTTTATGTGGATGAGAGAAGCGAGTGTATGCGTGTGTGGTTTATAATTTTTTTAATTGAGGATGAGGTGAAAATGAGGGTATGATAGTGAGAGGGTGGTTCTTGGGTATATCTTGGAAAGATAAAGCTGATATGGCAGTAAAGATGAGGAGAAGATGGTGGCATGATAAGAAGATGCCTAAATTTTAGAGTTGAACGTGGTGTCATTTCTGGACCTGTATACCATACATAGAGCCATGTTCATTGTCTCGTCAAGACAAAGGTGCAGTGATATTCCTTTGATTTGTTACTAGTATATGAAGGGGCGGGTATTAAAATTTCTTTTAACGGAGGCAAAATTAACAAGGTATTTAACATCGGGTCGGATCGAATCTTACTGTTAAATTTTTCTTATTCAATTTGATTTCATTTTGACCCAGATGGCAAGGAAAACAAAAGAGAATAATTAAGGGGGAAAAACAGAAAGAAATAGGAAAACAAAAGATAATAATTCAAATTTCAAAAACATGAATATTAAAAATGACTCCCCCATATGGATGGAACGGAGAACTTATGGTGTAAAAAAACACGCATCATCTAGTTTTTCTGTTAGGCCATGCCTGAAAGTTTTTAAACTATATATTATTTACATATTTTTTTAAAAAGGCAAAATATAACAACAACGCTTTTGAAAAAAAAATAATACATTTACTCGAAATCTTAATAGGGCAACCCCCCCCCCCCCCTCCTTCTTTTGAGAAGTATAAAATCATCTAGTGTTATAGAATCAACATCTAGTGTTATAGAATCAAAATATTCCGAGTTCAGCCATTGTCGATTTTCTTTCATAAATTCACCTCTAACCCCTAGAACTTGGTAAGGAGGTGAGTTTCCATTTCTTTCTCATCATCACAACGAGGCAAATGTAAATAAACGCTTGTTATGATCTAGATTAGTTCTCATTGGGAGTCTTCATTTTGCAGTACCCACACCATGATATATTGTTACTTTGGAGGGGGAGGTTGTTAGTAGGAGCAAGATTGCAAATTAAGTCGGTCAAATTGGAGATTTAAACCTATGAAATGTTAAATAACATTTGTTTATATTTTGGAACTTGTAACTGTTCTTCAAGCAACTTCATGGGTGCCATTGCAAACGATATATTTTTTCGTTACATTATTTGATTCAAAGGGAGGAAGGTGAAAGAAAGAAACAGCTACAAGTGCAGTGGCGGATCTAGGAATGAAAAGCACGTGTGTCCAGTTTAGTTTGGGTAAAAAAAAAAAAAAATTCCCCCGTATTCAATAACGGGTCGGGTCGGGTTTTCACAAAACATCATATATATTAAATCGAAATTCTTTCACAAAGCAAGTTTTTTCACAAATTAAAGCACCTATTAACAATCAATCGAAATTCTCATAAGATTCGCTAGTTTTACCTTGCCATAACATTAACTCAACTTCTAGTCGGACTACTATCTTGTTTGGTAACACTTCGCATAAAAAAAAAACAATTCTAAAATTTTGATATTTGATATTTTATTATAAAAAGTTGATTGATTATGTAATGACAGACGATGGATACAATTAATATGATATGTTCGTCGATGTTGCATCATACGGATACCCTACTAGTGTGAAATAAGTAATTGTTCTTATTTTAGAACTTGAATTATAAAAGAAAATGGTTGAAGTCAAAGCTCGTAGCATGATGATGTACGTCCTGATCCACTCGTCTCGATACTTGATTTGAACGAATATATATGTATATAAATCGGCTAGCGAGAGGCGAGACAAGGGTTATATTCAAATCCCACTTAGGCTAGCGAGAGGAGGTGTGTGAGAAGAGAGAGAATCGGAAGCAGCCCTAGCAGATAAAGGGATAGCGGAAATAACCCTAACGGAAACAACCCTAGCGGAAGTAAACCAAGCGGCTAGCGGGAATGAAACAAAATTGTTGTTAAATTGTTATACCTAGCGGAAGTACCTCTAGCGGATAGGATGATAGCGGAAGCACCCCTAGCGGATAGAATGTTAGCGGAAGCAAGACTAGGGGCACATTCCCTTTAGCGGCTAAGTGACAAAAAGAATATTGAAGGGAAGAGAGAGAATCGGGACTGAGGATAGCGGCTGGCGGAAGCAATAACACCGGAAGCAAGCTTTAGAGCAAATTACAATACCTAAGCAATGGGGCCTAGGCCCATCAGCGGGTAGCGGAAGCATCAAAGAAATGTTGGGCTTAAAGTCCATTAGGTGGAACCGTGCGGGAGTAACACTAAAACATATATATGCATTCACGTGAACATATAATACATATAGCATGCTATGGAATATATTAATATTAATATGTTAACATGTCTCAACTTGCCATCCACCTGGACATATAGCATGCTATGGAATGACATGCATTATATGTTAAAACATTCTAGAGCATTCCATTCCTCGTACGTTACACTGTCGTTTTGTGTCGTATTTTGGGTAAAGGCCCATAATCTATGCGGCCCATGTACAAGGTTACCCTAATTCTGCGCCTATAAATATGTCAATCATTAGCCGTCAGATTCTCATTCTCATTCATTCATTATTCATTATCACCATCAATCATTTCACAGAACATTCTAAATCCTTCTAGAGAAAGAAACTTCTTCTCTCTAGGAAAATCACCCACCATCTTAGGTCCGCCAAGGACTTAGTAGGTTTGCACTGCTCAGCAGGAGGTCCGATGATTTTCATGGTTAAACCCCATTGTGATTGAGCCTGACAATCTGTGCTCAAACATAACACATACACAAATAACACTTAATTAATCAAAACCCGTTTACCGTAAACCCTCCATCAACAGCAATTATCTGGCCAGTAATGTAAGAAGCTGCAGGTAGGCAAAGGAATGCCACGAGGGATGAAACTTCAGTTGCTTCTGCAGGTCGTTTCAGTGGAGTTCTTGATGCTATACTTTCCATCAACTCGTTATCATCAAGTAACTACACAAAAACAAATATTTCGTATGAACAATAGATATATCATAATAAGGAAGCTTCAATATTATTAACAGAGGTGTAATACATCTTCAACAAGGGGGGTTTTAGTGATCCATGGTGCTACACCGTTGGTCCGAATGTTATCTTTAGCCCATTCACATGCTAAATTCTTTGTAAGCTGATTCATTGCACCTAGGAATGAAAACAGACATTATATCTAGACAGACACCTTTGCATATATGGACCAAACAGATCGAATTGTGCAACCATACCCTTTGTTGATCCATATAGCGATCCAGAGACTACGTGAACGAGACCTGCGACTGAGGAAATGAACACAATGCTTCCAGATCCTGATGCCTTTAGAAAAGGATGTGAAAGTTGACATATGTGATAACACGATTCCAAATTGGTAGCCATAACCATAGAGTATTCTTCTAAAGTATACTCTACAGTAGGTTTCATTATGTATGTCCCAACATTGTTCACCTAAAAAGAAGAATTGTAGAGAGATATGTTGTCTTTAGAAGAGAAGATATGATATAGGTTGACAACATACTTCAACTTTTGCATTACAAAAATAAGGATATCATCCGTACTGCAACATTACGCAACTTTAGGTACTGCACCTTTCACATACCGGGGATTCAATATGTACATTTAATAAACTTCAGAGGGCAAAATGAAAACTTTTTTCTTAACAAATCTGCATTATAGATCATTTCCCTTAAAAAAATATCTTCTATTGTTACGCATTTTTTTCTATCCAACCTAAATCTATACATCGAGATTTATATATCTTTTCTTCAATTATGTATAGCAAGTACTTATAAGTATAAAAATCTAATGGTCACAACCGATTTCTTGCAAGGATGATCAATGGAGTTCACCAAATTGATCTCCATAGTTATATGTGTGCGTATAAACAAACTTGTACGCTTGTACATATTGTGCGTGCAACAAGTAAAATTAATCTTATACTTTTTTACAAGTCCTTGCGCGAACAGTGTTTAGCACACTTTTAAGTATGGCCAAACTAACATATCTTTAAATATTTATATTTATAGCATAAACGTCATGAAATAGCTAAGTATTTTTATTTTTGTCTCAAGGTAGGCAATGTACTCTGTAAAATACCGATATATAGGTAGTGTACTTTATGTTTATGTGTTAACATGAACATTTACTAACTTTTAATCGGATAAAGTTTTACTTCATTTATATGGTTGACTCGTGGCACACACAATATTAACTTTATTGGAATAAACTTGAAAGTTTACTACCTATAACGGTACATATATATTTTGAAAGTTTATTACCTATCTACCAATATATTAAAACATGATTAAGGCATCCTTTGATCGACACGTGACGTTTTATTTAAGAATCATACTTTTTAGATATCATAAATAATTAATACTTTTAATTAATTAATATATAGATATAGATAACTAATATAATTAAAACTCTTATATTAAAAATCATATTATATTCATTGTTACCATAACTATTTATTTTCATCATCAATCATACTTTTGGTAATAATTGATATTTTACAAAGTATTACTATATATAATCTTATTTATTTTAATCCATGTTAAATTAATTAATAATATATATTTATTTATAAATAAATATAAAAATATTTATTTATAATATTACCATTACTTATAATTTAATATACTTATTATTTAATTATTTATTCATCAACTAACCTAATTAAACGTAGTTGAAAATTTCAAAACGACATGAACCATGTTTCACAAACTTGACTTTAGATTAAGTGATATCATTATCAATATCAGAAGTAATATTAGATCTTGACCAATACTTTTATGATACATATATCTCACTATTAGGCTACCATTGGGGAGACCAAATACATATGATGGAGCATGTTCAAATACAATTTTTTTTAAAAATGAAAGTCAGTCGTACGATATATATAGTCAATCAGTACATCGTACAGGTATTAAAACTAGTGATGGTATATATTTGAAAGTTTACTACCTATATAATGATATAAAATTTGAAAGTTTGGTAACTCAAAACATCAAGTTAACTGGCTGAGCGGGTATTACTTATATTTCAACAAATTTTGAGATTTACTATACCTATATTATATTGGCATTTTACAGAGTAAATTACCTGCGTTGTCACAAAAATGAAAATACATTGCTATTTTTTTGGTATTTATCAAGGTTGTAAAACTTCCCCGAGTCGGCCGAGTACCCGAAATAAACTCTTGACTTCCCTCCTCGTCGAGTCGAGTCTGAGTCAGTCCGAGTCATGATGCCTCTAACCTTGATACGGACAAAATGATAATTAAGCGTGAATATATCAACTAATATTACGTTTAATTTTCAAGTGTTGAAGTATTATGTTAGTTTTTATAAACAATTAGGTTTAAGTTTGAAGTTTCTAATATACTTTTAAAGTTTTATTACACATAATTTCAAAAAATATTATGTTTATATACAAAATCCCAATCCGAGTACTCCCTGAGTCGAGTCCGAGTTTCCAAAAACTCCCGACCCTCCTCGTCGAGTCGAGTCCGAGTCACGAGTTCTCCAACCTTAGATATTCTTATACGAAGTTGCTACAGTTTGTCAACTTTAGAATTATGTTTGTTAAAATTATGGGTGAGGTGACACCGACTTACATGAGCATGAGTCGGTTGTATGAGAAATTTAATTACGGAGATGATGAGGTGAACAATGAAGATTATTTATGGTTTTTGAAAGCCTTGAACGAGGTTGCTATTCCAACGGGTTATGCAACGATGGTTGGTGGAGGCAAGAAACGATTAGATATATATTCCCTTCAACCTAGGTGGCTTTGATTCGAAGGAAAACTCGAGGACGAGTTTTTGTTAAAAAAGGGGAGAATGATGCGGAACCTTCTAGAATTCTATTTTCTATCTTTTGACTCTTTAGTTTCATATGTATTTAATTTAGTTTATTAAACTTTACGGGTTTTTTGTTATGATTCCATCTATATATTGGGATCTAAGTTTTGTTATTCATTAGTTTATGAAATGATATGAAAAATCATATTTTCAGGTCCCTATAAACTAGTGTGTGAAATTTTCTTGATTATCGGTATTTATTTGTGAATCAACGATAATTAGAAGAATTGTTCTTGGTATTCTTGTGAATCAACAAGTTCAATTGTTTATCCCATCTTCAGTCTACATCAGATAGACAACGTTTTAAAGCAAACAAAAAAGAAAAACAAAACAAAAGAAGTATAATTTATAATGGAGATTACATATGTCACTTTCCTAGTTATACAAAAATACAAAAAAGAACATATAAATATTTGGATTTGACCAAAATCATAATGTTAAAGTAATTAATATGTCACGTTCATAGTTAACTTCGTTATCTAACCCAAGGAAGTAATTCTAAAGATAACTTATGGGTAGGGGGTACTATTTTTTTTATCGACAATGACATTAACCGTCCCTCGAATCCAAGAAAATAGGCGGTCGTCAATATATCAAATAAGATGATTTGATTTTTGTTAATTATTCTAGTTATTAGTTTTTTTGGCCACCTAAAAATACGTTTGCAAGATGTATTCTATACTATACAATTCAAGGCTTCTTCAAACTGAAGCTCTAGCAGGCTGTTGCGGCTTGCGTAGCTACTTGTCAGGTTGTATGTTTGGGTTTTTTTTTTTGTCATGTTTTTACCTAATGTTTATTTTTTATTTATTTTTTGCTTTATACAATTAATTATATCTAACTTTTAACGATAATGTCGGTTTAGTTTTCTTCTTTTTGTTCATGTTTTTACTTAATGTTTGATTTTTTTGTATTTTTGAGTCATTCTTTAAACTAATGTTTATTTTCTTTTCTTTTACAATTAAATATTATCTAACTTTGGGTTTTAACTTTTCTTTTTGAGTTTTTTTTTGTTTTAACTTTTTCTTTTTAAATCATGCTTTTAACTAATGTTTATTTTTAATTTGTTATTTGCTTTGTATAATTAAATATATCTAACTTTGGATTCATCTTCTCTTTATGAGTTTTTTTTCCAATAATTTTGGTTTTGCCCATTATTATATGCTATATTGTTATTTCACATATATTGAAATATTATATAACTATTATCAAAGTGTCATTGTTTTGGTTAATGTAACTGTTGTTAACGATTATATTATCGTTATTGAAGTGTTATTATTTACATTAATAAAAGTATTATTATATGTTATGTTCATACGTAACATTATATCATTGTTATCAAATTGTCATTTTTTGCTTTAATATATATATATATATAAACCTCTATTTCCAAGAGTTCCCGTATAGTGCCACAAAGAATAAAATCTTATGTGTCATTCTTATAACTTTTTCCATTTAATAAATGTTACATCCATATCTACTACAATATCAATTTAATTTAATACCAATATATTATGAATAAAATAATCAATTTTTATTTGTTTCTAAATAATTGATCGTTATCAACATAAAATAATAATTTTTTAAAATAAATGATCGCTATCAAAAATTTTTTTTTTTTTTTATCTTTATCAACTAAACAAGCATATTATTATTCATTATAAATAACACACAACATATTATTATAAATCATAAATTGTAGTATATTGTAATTTATTTTTTAAAACATTAATTTTTTTTTTATATACGTTAATATGGTATTATTCAAAATTATTAATTTGACATATTTAAAAACTAAAACAATATGCAATTTTTTTACGTTTAGGATCACCCGTCTTTAATTATTTTTAATCATTTAAAAGATGTTTTAAATATTAATTAAATGTTATTAATTGCGAACTTATAATTTTGAAAAATACGATAAACTATGAATTAACTAACACATACCTCTATTATATTACCACATAATGAATTATTACTTATAACATTTTACTTCCGTATATCGACGACGATAATACGGTCCCCGCATAACACGCGGGTAAAAAACCTAGTATGTACTATATTGCGATCAATTGCCTTTTAGATTAGAAAAAAAATACCCGCGACAACGTGCGAGCATGATCTCCTCGTTATGTATATGATTAAAACAGTTTCTTAAAATTCACAATCTGAAGTTCTTTTTTTATATCATTTTGCCAAGCATTTTGAATAGTAGAAAACATATTTCGCTTTTTTAAAAACATCTCATATATTGTAGATTTGTTGTATGCATAGTTCGCAAAACTCGTTTAGCTCAAGTTTGATTCGAACTTTTAACAGATCACCCTTGTGGTTTATGCTTATTTTACTGAGCATCTTTAAACAAATTTAATTACACCAAGTATCCCTGTACTATGTGTTTGTTGTACTGATCATCCCTAGTCAAACAGAATTAGACGACAATCGTTAACTTGTCTCATGTGCGTATCATATGAGGACATTTATGTCTTTTTACCATCTTCCATCTATTATACATGTATAATAAAAATGGTTCACCGGAGTGCGTGCGATGACTTTTTTTTTTTAATATTATTTATACAAATCCATCGAGTTTGGTTGTGGTATTGGGTCAACCCAGTTTTTCTAAGGATACATTCGTTTCTCCAAATCACCTTACAATATATCACATATTTATTTTAAACATCTTTAGTTTTCTTTATATATCTTTTAAAATATAATGTTTTATAGAATTTTAAATATACCATTATGATGTGCTTATTTTTATCTACATTATGATATAAATTTTATTAAAACTGAGTTGGATCAAAATATTTTAATAATTTTAAAACTGAATGACCTAGATGGGATAATTTGACAACTTTTAATGATCTAAAAAAGAATAAAAAAGTACGATGGCCTGAAGGGACAAACAGAAAAATACGTAAGAATTTTAGAGAAAAAAACCCTAGAATGTATAATTTGATAAGACATAAAATAATTAAAAAGTCCAAGAAACAAAACTTTGAGAAATAAAAATTAAGACGAATTAGGAACTCAGTTAAAAACTAGATTTATTCCCATGTCAAATACACGGGAAGTTAACGACAAATGAATTATTAAATAAATGAAAATAAAAAACCTTATAAATTCAAATTTAAAAATATAAGAAAAAATAAACTGATAATTTAAATGTAAAGAATGTAAATACAATCAAAATAAAATAATATAATTCTGAAACAACATATATTTTATTTCATCCTTTGTAACAATTCTTTGTAGATGATATTTGTTTTAGTATTTTTTTTTTTTTTATCTTCCATCTTTGACGCATATCAATACCTTGAGATCCTTTTTTATTTAATAAATATATGTCAAAGTTTGTTTTAATATAAATGTTAACAAATTTTTTTGATATTTTTTAATATACCATACGTTTTTAATAATTTAATTATTAATAATCATGAAAAGCTAAAAAATGTTAAATATATTTAAATTAAGTATTTAGTAAGATTTATTCTTTTATGAAGATCTAAAAGTTTAAATTAGTGATGAAAAACAAAAAAGTTTAAATTAATGAGATTTTTTCTAGTTAATTATTCAAAACTTAAGTATTTAGTAAGATTTATTCTTTTATGAAAGTCTAAAAGTGTAAATTAGTGATGGAAAACAAAAAAGTGTAAA
>JAOXNX010000026.1:26178946-26193663 GCA_028566075.1 Solidago caesia | reverse complement strand
AACTCAAAAAAACAATCACCATGTGAAGAATAATCAATGGTTGAGATTGATTTAGAAATTTTAAAAGGGTTCCTAAAAGTTCCTGACCTTTTAGGGGTTCCTAAAATAACTTTTCACTATATATATATATATATATATTTGGTAGATATGGTTGTGATTAATTTACAAGTATTGTATACATTTAAATTTGTGTTTAACGTAACTCAATTAATCATTGATGTATTCCACATTGTAATGGACTGGATTAGCGGGCGTTCAAGTTACGAAGAAATACAGGAACATTGTAAAGGCAATATGCTTTACGTGGCGGTGGACTATATGGAGACATCGAAATGCGGTGGTGGTTTTTTTTTTTTTTTTTTTATAACGGCAAAAATGCGGTGGTGTTAAGGCATTAACTCGTCTAGCATAGATCATTTTCATGATATTGTCTCTTTTTCTTTCTTTTGAATTAAATCTTGTAGTAGTAAGGATAGTTTAGTTTGACAACTATGACAGATTTGTACTAATTACCTGATGTAATATTTTGGTGTCTTTCGGTCACCCGCTTCCCACATTTAATATAACTGCTGTTAAATTTTTTTTTATGTCTTCCACATTTGTATGATTTGATACAATCGAGATTGCAATACAAAAAATGACTATAAAATTAAAGCATTTGTGCAGTCCATGTGTTAAGTATTCAATGAAGTCTCATCCAGAAAGAATCATTCAAGATATTAAGTCATTTGGTTTCTTATGGTTTAGAAATGGACTTAAAGTGGGAATTTTATGTAAATATTTGTATGTATGTTGTTGGCCCCCTGCAATTTGCAAAGGGTTTATGAATGAAATGTTTACCTTTAAAAAAAAAAAAAAAAATGTATTCAATGAAGTAGCTAGATATTTGTTAAGTTCTATAATTCTAAATTTTATGTATCTATTAATTAATTGGTCATTTCCATAAAACGAAGGTTCCAATTTGTGCAATTGTGTGTTGAAAATGTATTATAACATCCTAGCTTCTTCCTTTTAAGTGAGATCCTATTTGTCTCTTTTTCTTCTTAGCATCCTAGTTCTTTTTTCTTCTAAAACTCCTCTTTTCATTTCTATTACAAAAATATGAAATACCTATTGATCCTCTAGGAGTAGGTGTAGGTTTGACAATGAATGAGTTTGAACTGAATCATAATACAAACCGAAAGAAAAATAAAATCTAAAAATAAACCTAATAACTACTATCCTAATTTCTTTTTTGGAAAACAATTTTTACATATAGGTAAGGTAGATTAAAGTAGTTTGCTAGTAAGTAATAGTATTATAACTATATATGTAAAACATATTATGTTGAGCGGAACTGATTTTAACAATAGATATGCCATCGAATGATCAAAGTAGGTAATCTAAAAAATGTAACATGTTTATATGGAAGGCGGTTATGGACAGAGTACCAACGACCACTGCACTCCAGGCTCGTAACCGTCTCTTGGAGGAGGATTCTTGTGGGCTGTGCGGACCAGATAATGAATCTGTGGAGCATCTTATGTGCTCATGTGGGATTGCGATGGAGGTATGGCAACTAGTCAGCGGGTGGTGCAAGGCAAAACCATTATTTGTTTTCTCAATAAAGGATTTGGTTGGAATACATGAGCATGTGGGGTTTAGTAGACAGGCAACGATGGTGTTGAAATGTTTCATAATGGTGGCTTGCTGGTGCTTATGGAAAGCTAGAAACGATAAGAAATTTTCTAATGTGCTGGTTAGTAAGGAAATGATAATAGTTAACATTAAAGTCCTTGGTTTTTTGTGGCTTATGAATAGACAAAAACATAAGACGATTAGTTGAGATGATTGGTGTAACTTCAATGTAAATTGGCGTTGTAATTATGTTTTGGACCTCTACAATCTTGTAGAGGCGTATGTGAATAAAAGTTACTTTTTAAAAAAAAAAATGTAAAAAATATTAAAGAACACATATCTATAAACCCTTATAAATATTTTACCACTTTTGTGTAATCTCTTAACTTTTCAAGTTGTATAATTTCTAAAATACCCTTATCATTTAAATTTAATTAACTTAAGTCAACTATCTAACTTAGTAATAAACAAATGTTAAAGGTTTAATTTTTAGAAGTTGCACTTTAATTTATACTTTACTATAACATTTAGTCAAAATTCTACATTTTTAAAATTATATCATTTAACTATCAACTTTTATTATTGTAACTTATGTCTTTTGGTTTTTAGTTCTGGAAATCACATAATTTTTTAAAAAAAGTTATCTATACATTCTTTTTTCGATATTTCAGATATCCAAAATATAGAAATATCCAAAATTTTGAGAAATCGCTATCCGAATCAGAAATATCGGATATCGAAAGTTTGGATATTCGAAAGATCAGATATCCGATTACCTTGATAAACCCAGATCGAATTTTGGATTCGTATACGAATGTTTTTGAACAACCCTACTCATACTACATACTTCAATTCATATACAAAACATGCATACATCTTACATATGCAATAAATAGATCCCAACCCGAACTGTCGAAAAGGACGATACCTTCCTCGAGCTTAGACATTGTGCTCTTATAAAATTACAAGGGACTAATGCTATATCCTCTTGGAGACTTGGATTATGTGTCTGTTTCATCCCCATACATGTATATTCTCGACAAGGTTGTGTGACATAAAGATATGCTCAAAGGTACCCAATTTCTTGTTACAGACCGTCTATAAAATGACATCTAAGGTAGTTTCTTTCTCGTGGAGATTATTAACAATATTTTTAATCATCTTTTACTAATGATTATTCATTTTTTTTTAATAGTATTAATGACTATTCATTAATCCAAAATGTTATTGAACAATTAAAAGCAATATTTTTAATCATCTTTTTCATTACTCCAAACTGTTATTGAACAAAATTTAACACCTCTAAAAAAGAAATATTTCATATTTGTGGGAAAAATCCTAACACTACATTGAAATTTGGTTGTGGATTACCACGTTTCATGTATTTAGCAAATTAAGATTTAATGTGTATTCATTCATTCATTAAAGAGTTAATTTCATTACATCCCCTTGTGGTTTAGCGTATTATCAAAATTCGCCTCTGTGCTTTTTTTTGTCATTACATCACCCTGTGGTCACGTTTTGCTTCATTACCAGTCCCTCGCCCTAACAGCCGTTTGTTCTAATCCGTTAACCCTCTCATGTGCAGATCACATGAGGGTATTTTCGTCCTTTTAATTATCTTCTTCTTCAAAATGTCAAACCCTTCCTGCCCTTTTAACTATATTCCAGATCTCTTTATATTCAACCACACACACATACATACATATACATATATATATATATATATAGATACATTCTGGGATCTCTATATCTATTTATACATATTATATCTATATATCCTTATCCTTATAATATATATATATTCATTCATTCCCAATACATATTTATATATATATCCTTATAATATATATTCACACAACAAATCATCCATTGTATATTTATTTTTCAAAAAAAAAAGATGAAGACACACACGATCCATCATAATGGTGATTGAATTTGAAAGACGGCACGGTGTACTGTGATTGTTGGGGGTGGTGAACGGCGGCAGATTGTGGTGGTGAACGGCATCAGAATGACTTGAGCTAATTTCTACTAAACCCAGCAGTTTATATCCATCTCCTAAACCCTTTTCAAAAAAAAAAAAAAACTTTTCCACCATGAGGCCGAAGAAACTCAAGATAAACACATACCTATTAAATAAACACATACCTATTAGATAAATAGGATTAAATCTTGTCTTTTCTTTATGTGGCTTCTCGAACAGCACCAGCACCAGCGCCAACACACACATACGCACTTCACATTAAATTTTATTGACTAAATACATTTTTACCTCTTTCCTCTCGTTCTTCTCTTTATTTTCTTCGATAAGTCACCGGATAAGGGTGGTGGCCGGCAGTTGTAATGGCCGGATCTTGGTCACCGGATAAGAGAGGTATAGATATGGATATATATCTATATGATGAGAATGGATTATAGAGATAGATGGAGATATAGATATAGATATATATATATATATATATATATATATATATGGTGGTGGCCGGCGGTTGTAATGGCCGGATCTTGGTCACCGGATAAGAGAGGTATATATATGGATATATATCTATAAGATGAGAATGGATTATAGAGATAGATGGATATATATATATATATATATATATATATATATATGAGAAGAAAAATAAAGATAAGAAAATAAATCTGGGAAAGAAAATAAAGAGAAGAAAAATATGTTTAAGAGTTAAAAAAAAGGTTGTGTTTTAAGAGTTAAAAGGACGAAAATACCCTCATGTGCAATGCACATGAGGGGGTTAATGGAGCCACATTACGACGGTTAGGATGAGGGGCTGGTAATGAAGCAAAACGTGACCACAGGGTGATGTAATGACAAAAAAAAAAGCACATAGAAGAATTTTGATAATACGCTAAACCACAGGGTATGTAATGAAATTAACTCTTCATTAAAACATCAAAAATGAAAAAGAACCAAAGCCATATAGCCAAGCCAAAAGTTTCAAGCCAGCTTAAAAAATCACTATAAATATACCCGTTGAAAAGAAAACCCAAATATAAATAAACTTATTGTGAGAGCAAAAAAAAAGCTTTCAGCTTCATCTCTCTCTATCTTTACCTCTTTCGTTGGTTTTCTAATTTCAGGGATGTTTTTAATGTCTACCCACCGCCTCTGAGACTTGTTGTCAAAGTTCTCTTTGTTTTGTGCTTTCATAAACAAACCAAACTAAAACCTTTTAGTTCTTCATTCCCATTTCACTATAATCAAATAAACCCATAAAAAAACGTACATTTTTAGCATTTTAACAGCAAATTCTACATTTTATGTTTCTTGTCAATTCAGATCTGTAAAACCCATAATCTCATTTCATTTTGGTTGTTGAACTTTTATCTTGAAAATATGAGTAAAGAAGAGTTTGTGAAGATTCAGGTACATTTTTCAATTTTCTCTTAGTGCATGTGTGTGTGAAAATAAAGGTGTAGTTTTATTTTTATTATTGTATATTAATTTGTTTCTTTCAATGCTTTGCTTGTTGTGAACTCAAAAATCTTTAAACTTGCCTTTACATTTGTGCTTGTTTTCAAGTCCTTAATTATCTTTCTTCTTTTTTTCACCAATAGTCTCTCCTCAATTAATACATAACAAAATGTACATATGAACATAATTATTTTTCATAAAAAAAAATTAAAAAAATTCAACCTTTTGTTTCACTTATATGTTTCTGAGGTTTTCTTGTTGAATTCAATGGTATTAAAATCTTGAAATAATATTATATTTTTGCATGCAGACTTGTGCTCTGAAAGTGAACATTCACTGTGATGGATGCAAGAGAAAAGTGAAGAAAATACTTCAAAAAATTGATGGTAATGTTTATAAAATGTGTAAATTGCACAACTTTTTGTTGAATCTGATATGGGTTTTGTGCAAATTTACATACTTGATCATTTTTATTTTATTGTGAACAGGGGTTTACACCATTAGTATAGATCCAGAACAGAGCAAGGTGACAGTATCAGGGGATGTTAATCCTGATACACTAATCAAGAAACTTGCAAAAAGTGGAAAACTTGCTGAGATTTGGGGTGTTTCTAAGCCGAACCCACAAATTAATAATCAATTGAAAAACATGCAGATTCAAGGTGGTAAAGGCGGCAGCGGCGGTAAAGGTGGCGCCGCCGCCAGTGGTGGTAATAATAAAAATCAGGCACAGAAAGGGGGTGGTGGAAAAGATAATAATAATAATAGTAAAAATCAGGGGCCAGCGGCGAACGGCGGAGGTGGCGGCGGCGGTGGTCCGACGCCGCAGCAACTTCAGCAGATACAACAGTTGCAGAAGATGAAAGAGTTTCAAGATCTGAAAATGCTTCCTCAGTTTAAAGATATGAAGATTCCTAATTTTGTTGGCGGCGCCGCCGGAGGTGGTGGGAAAAATGGGCAAAAGGGTGGGAAGGTGGTTGAAGATGATATGAGTGATGATGATTATGATGATGATGATGAATTTGATGATGATGATTATGATGATGATGAGTTTGATGATGACGAGTTGGATGATATTCCTATAAAGAAACCGGTGGCGGTTGGTGGTGGTGGGAAGAAAGGTGGCGGCGGAGGTCCGGTGGGTGGTCAGATGGCTAATATGATGATGCAACCACATCTTATGAAGGCCGGGCAGATTCCACCGCAGTTTATGAAGAATGGTGGGCAGCTGCCGCCGGGGATTATGAAAGGTGGGCAAATGCCACAGGGTGGTGCTCAAATGGCGGGTAATGGTGGAAATGGCGGGAAGAAAGGTGGTGGCGGCGGTGGCGGTGGTGGAAATGTGCCGGTGAATGGTGGTGGTGGTGGTGGAGGTAAGAAAGGTGGCGGTGGGAATCAAAATCAGGGTGGTGGCGGTGGAAAGAATGGAGGGAAGAATGGCGGCGGAGCTCAGGCGGAAAGTCAGAACAAGGGTGGTGGTGGTCAAGGGGGTCAAGGTGGTCAACAAGGGGGTGGGGGAAATATGAGTGGGAATGGAGGAAAGAAGGGTGGGATGAATGATGGTGTACAAGGCATGCCAAACATGATGATGGGTGGGGGTGGGGGTAATGTGGGCCCAATGGGGAACATGCCTATGGGTCAGATGGGTCCAAGGATGATGGGTCAAATGGGGAATCAAATGGGTCAAATGAATGCATCCATGGCTCATATGGGTAATATGCAAGCGGTTCAAGGGCTACCGGCCGGTGCAGGAATGAATGGTGGCGGTGGCGGTATGGGTGGTAGTGTTGGCCAGTTTCAAGGTGGAGGACCAGAAGCAATGGCGAGTAACCCATATTATCAACAACAAATGGCGATGATGAACCAACAACAAGCAAACGGCGGCGGTGGTGAAAGATTTCACCCAATGATGTATGCGAGACCACCACCGGCGGTAAATTATATGCAACCACCACCATATCAACCTTACCCACCCTACCCTTACCCACACCCACACCCACCACAAGGTGATCCTATGACGCATTACTTTAGTGATGAAAACACCTCAAGCTGCAACATAATGTGAGACAGTCCAATCCTAAAGAGGTTGCTCGTTGGCGGTAATTGGCTTTCTATGGTGGCTCAAAAGATGGGGGTTATCTTTAGCTTTAGTTGTTTCCCTTTTTTCTTTAATTTGTTTTTTACTTGATCCTAAAGATGAATTAGGGTTTTTTTTTTTTTTAATATTATGATCATAGGGGAGTAATATATAGATGATAATATATTATCAAAAAGCTTTAGGGGAAGAATGAGATGTTAGTGACTAATGAGTCAGTGAGTGGGGGATGATGATCATCATGGTGGTGATGGTCAAGATCATTATGATGATGATTATGGTTTTTATGAGCTTGATGTTTATATATGTTCATATGTTGAAAAAAACAGAAATAATATGAATAGAAATTTGGGGTTTTTAAGAATCAAAACAATGTTCCCCTCATTTCTTCCCCCATAAATCATCTCTTATCTCACTTACTTTGAGTTTCATGTACTAGTATTTATTACAACTTGAGTAATTAGAAAATAAGACAAGAAAAAGTTGCTTGTGTATTTTCTTTTGTAATAATATTTAAATGATGAGTTATCTTCTAATTCCCTTGTATGTTTTGATAAGATTATTTTGATTCTTAACTTATTAGTGTGACAAATTCAATTTTATTCAAGAGAAGGTAAAACTTAAAAGTGCAACACTTGAAAATATTATTATTTAGAAGATATCACATATTTATCAAAAGCAACACGTTGCCTAATGTTCTTAGACTGGTAGATGAAAACCAAATACCATCAAAGAAACATATAATTCAAGAAAAGAAGCAAAATACAAACAAAAAAAGCATACTTAATTTGATGCCATTTTCCTTGCACTTTACTATCTTTACATATAATCTAAATTGACGGGGATCTTATTACTTTAATACATATGTTTTGATATATTGTCTTTAAATTAACTTTTTTTTTTATTTTTATGGATATGATAGTATCATACCACAATGAAGTCATATGCTTTGGCTGAACACTTCATAAAGAAGTACTGTAATAGATTTTGACTTTTCTTTAGAGTGAACTTTTACAAAATAGTTGCTAAGCTGATTTTCGGAAGACAAACTTTAGAAGATAAAATGATGATTAGCGATGCTAATTTTTTTTTATATATAATTTTATAATATAAGGTGAATCTTGGTGTACTGTGGTTCAAATCATGGAGGGCAATAAAAAAAAATTAATATGGGTGGGGTCTTATAAAATTGGGATGAGAACAAAGGGCCAATTGGAGTGATGATATGGGGTCCACAATCTTTAATATTGTGTAAGTGTGTACCTACATGTGTATATCTATATCTATATCTATATCTACGTATATATGTACTATGTGAGTTAAGTAGTAGTATGAAGAAGAGTGCAAAGAGGGTGGGATTATTGGTTTTGGTGTACTTACCGAATTTATTAGGGTATGGTACTATTTTGTGGTGGTAAGAGCATCATCAATGCTAGTTGCGTTATTAGGCATTTTTAGCTGTCATATTATTTGTCACATTATATACTTATAAATTCTTAAAAATACTTGTTTTATGTTCAATCGTATAAATATTCTTACCTTTCTTAATTTCAACATCATCACCTATCCACACACTACACACAATATTTAAATAAAATATTTTTTTTTATACATGAAACAAGACAAACTCACGTCCTTCTGTAAGGCGTCTTGCTGAAAGACGGTAAAGATAATTGATTTCCAATGGTAAGGGCTGGTAAGAGTGTCTAAAGGTAGATATTCTAAAGACGCGTCGAAGATAGTGTAACAGTTAAGTACCATACTTTTGGTGAGAATATGATGATTGTATTCATGTTTTTAGATAACTATGAAACAAAAAGGCTTTTATTAAACCAAAATTAAGTGATACTCCGTAGGTTGTAGGTTATAGAAAATAATAGTATGTTATCGAATTTAGGAAATGTGTTTGTAGTTCAACTGAAAATAAACAAAACGTTGGATGTCTAATGATTTATGAATCTTTATAAAAACGTGCTCGTTATTTATTTAAAAGTATATACTATAAACAGATGTCGGATAAGTTTTTAAGGAAGCATTTTTCGATGGGTTCACAACCAACTTGGTTGATGCCCAAGATATAGATTATAGATGCTCAAACAGGTTTAGACAAAAAATCATAGCGCGCATTTTCTAGCCTTAAAGAAAAAGCTGAAATGTTTCCCTCCTATAAGGTATGAATTAAGCGTCTATTAATCATATATCAGTCTTCATGATTAAACACGTTATAAACACAATTTGATTAGGCTTGAGGATTGATTAAAGTTAGGTTAGGCAAACAAAACATACTAAGAACTCTAATGAGATGCCTTGTGAAAGGGATAGATTCTAATTAGAGAAAATTAGTATTGATTGAATGCAAATAACCTCTTAGCCTAATTGATTGACATCAAAATGAATAAAATTGTCATTAAACGATATATTTCTTGTTGTGATAGCTCTTAGTTTTTTTTTTTTTTTGATTGCTAATATATGGAAGACTCAACTACTCTTCCAAACAAAACTATTAAATAGATTGGACCAAAGTACCAAACTCAACTTACTTTGTTTCTAAACTAGATTACAATTACTTGTTAATGAAATGATAAGTATAAAAGAGAGAGCCAATAACTCTAAATTATTTGTTAAGGATTTTCCTAGCTATAGTTTCAAGGCTATGGTTAATACACAATAAAATGTTGTACATGAATGTTGATATGGTTAATTTTATATAATAACATTTTATTATGTGTTAACCATAATTTTAAGGACAATGAGATTATCACGGATACAAAACATTCATAAACGGTTTCTCAAACTTTCAATTTTTTTTACGGCCTTGCTTATGATTTTCACCAACTCTTTAACACAATCTATTGTGTTAGCATACTAATAGGCTAATAGCAAATCAAATTTAAAATCCATTTTCATTAGTACTCTGATTACTCCAATAATCCTCATGAATCAGAATCAAATTTAACTAACCCGTTTTCACGAGTATCAACAACTTTATATATCTTACATGAATCCATCTCAAACAAAACAAATAAGTCTCATAAAAACCATCCCTATGCCAACTTTTTGGCATCGAAGTGTCTAATAGTTTTCACTGAATTAAATAGAAATGACCCATTTAACTAAGAAAAATGATAAATGCTAATATGGTAAAACTAAACTTATGTTTAAAATATTGGTACTAACACATAGTAGATCAAATGTTTTATATTAAGGGAAAAAAAAAGTTGAATCCAAGTGACAATATCAAGTTTTTTAGGCATATATATAGTCTCTAACAAATTATTCACATATATTATTACTCATTAGCTAAATTAAGGTAGTAAAAATCAACAAGGTGTTAATATTTTAGTGTAGAGATGGATACAAATTGTAGTTGATACCGACTTATGAAATACAAAGTGTACATTCGTATAAATTTAATGTGCATCCAAACTCAACAAGCCTGGATCAAAGGGGACAAACACCCTCAACAAAAGTTACATGATCAAAAACTATGGAAATCAGTTAGGTTTCTCCTTATCATGTCGCCATCTTCCCCTCATCTTCATTGCCACATCAGTTTCTCTCTCCAAGATACACCCAAGAACTACCCACTCCCTATCATACCCTCATCTTTACATCATCCTCAATTAAAAAGTTATAAACCCACACACACATACACACTCTCTCATCATCCCGAAATAAAAAACATATAAACCATACACACAAAAAACAACTTGGGCCCCACACCAACCTGTCTTACCATTTTCAAATCCTGCCGAGTGAAGATGATGACCTACCCACGCCAAGTTCGTGCCTATCGTGGCATCCACGCCGAGCACGATGACCTGCCCACACCGAGTGGATAGGGAGCGGCCTTAGTGACTTTGGGTGATAAACTGATAATACACATCGATCAATGAATCCGCAAGCAAGTGTGCTTCAGGAACGAATTGATTAGTTACTGGTCTAGTCACTCATCAAAATAGTCAGCGTCCAAATTGGTTGATATTACCAATGTGGCCAGCAACTGATATGGTCATTGGCCAAGCTCAATATGACCCTTAAGACCAACAATCACTGGTGTAACTTCTAGAAATCGTTTTGGAGAAAGGATCCCAAAAATCTCGTTATTCCATGAGCCTATCGAATGAAATCAAGAACATGGAATAACAACATGATTTTCGAATCCTCTGCTAACCAAGTTCTTGATTTAACAGTCAACAACAATAACACAATAATACGTGTTATCCTCAAACAAAACTTGTACTGTACAAAGTCAAATTATTTTCTATGGACATTGATAATACGATATGTATTGATACCCGATTATTGAAACATTATTCGATATACACAAATTTCTCAACACAAGACAAGAGGATGAGCTAACAATCAGACTAATTTTTCAGCATGTCAAATAAGTTGGATCAGATGATGGTGTTTTCGACTACTTGTTAGTGTGTTTCTGACCTATTCCGAACTCCATATGTTCATAAATCTATCTATATAAAAAATTCTTTGACCAATTTTATAACATTACCCTTCGGTCTTCACAAGTTTAAGTTACCAAACACACAATACAGCCGTCCAATATTTTTTCTAAAGATTTAATGTTTATACAACTAGTTTAGAGTATAACTTAAACAACAATTAACTTTAGTTAAGTTAATTAAACTCTATAGACAAAGGGAAATGATATTAGTACCATGGTTTTTTTTATTAATTTATCACATTGTACAAATATTTCAACAGACTATACAAACAGATAATGCACGAATGTGACAGCTTAATAAAAACCTATGGTACTAATATCCAATGTTTTAAAAACCGGACCGGACCGGCCGGTTCGACCGGTCGGACCGGTGCGAGGTTAGGGGACCGGTTTTTAAAACCCGGGTTTTAGGGGTCCGGGTCGAGTGTTTTGAACCGGCCGGTTTTCCCGGTTTTGGCCGGTTTTCCCGGTTCGACCGGTCCGGTTTTGACTTTTTTTTTTTTTAATTTTTTTTAATTTTTTTTTTTACATTAATGTTATTTTTAGTTGTTTATGAACATGAAAACATACACTTTCTTTAAATTATAACTATTTGTATTATTTTTTTAGTGGATTTTAACAAGTTTAGTAGCATTTTTATTAAAATTTTTTAAAAAAATAATAAATTAACCAACCGGTCAAACCGTCCGGTTCAACCGGTTCGACCGTGCGCGGTCAGGAGGCCGGTTCGACCAAAAATCCGGTTTTTAAAACATTGCTAATATCATCTCCTATAGACAAAAGTGAGCTATGGGTCCCAATCCTTTATCGGGGAAAACCAATAATATCGACCCCAGTGGCCAATAAATAAGTGTTTATTTTGTCCATGGAAAAGACCTTTTTTTTTTAGTAATAAAATACTTATTTATTTTGCATTTTAAAACCGTAACCTTTGACTCGTCCCCTTGTGCATGTGATTTTTTTATCGAGGTTGATGTTATTCCATTAGTTGTACCTAAAGTCTAGTAAAATATTCTCTCTATTATAAATTTTTATTTTTATTTTTACAATTTTTTAACATTCAAGATAGCTATATCGTGAGCTACAAAAGCCAATCTCATCTTCGCGTTATAATGACGAGCCTGCAAAACATATTCTGTTTGCTAACATGCATAAACTTAATATGCTTGACTCTGTTTGCTAAAATACATCTCAATTATATCTTTCACGTACATTGGCCAGATGGTAATCGACTAGCACCTGCCGGTATGTGCAGTAGGAACAACCGCACATGGCCACAACTTGAAGGGCCTTCGATTTTTATGGAACTCTAGTTATGTATTAGTATATACTCTAAAATATTTATTAAAATGAATATTTGGAGAAGTACACTTACTATCAACGAAGAATCAGGGTCGGCCCTATGAAGTAAAAAAATAAACATCTGTTTTGGGCCCCATATTTTACATAATGAGCTTAATGTTTTGTATATTTGGTCTCAATGTTTTATATATTTTACCAAATAAGAGTTCCAGCCTTCATTTTAAAAATCCCCCCCCCCCCTTTTTCCTTCTTTCTGTTTACTTTATTTTGTATCATAATAAATTAGGCCACCAAAATTGATCTCGCTTAGGGCCACCAAAAAGCTTGGGCCGGCCCTGCGAAGAATCAAAATGGCAATTGTTGTCTACTTGTTAAGATATGGGTAACCATTTGTTTGATCAACTTTTCATAGGTAGCACTTGAAGTAGTAGACTTGTAAGACATTATTAACCATTTGCTGGTCCTGCTCATCCCCACCATTTATTTAGTTATGAAATGTACGTTTGTTCCTTGTTTGTCTAGATCCTCAAAATACCATAATAAAAATCTCCGATCAAGCAAAAGTACGTTGTTAAAAGTAACACGACTTAAGTTCAATTCTCTAAGTGTACGTGGTAGCCCCATCTGTCTCATAAACATTCCATATTATATCGAATCGACATTGAAAATTAACTAACTAGAAAATCAATCACATGGATACATCCTCATTTATATATGTCACCACAATGAGTACGTACCAGAGGTACGTTGTTGTTATAGTTAGCCCCTAAGTTAGTTGTCAACACGTACAAGAGATTAAAAGATGGCAAAGTCAAGCCATAGCCATTGCTGCTGGTCATTTATATAAACATTAATTTAAGACTTTAAGTTGTTGTTGTTACAACGAAAAAGGCCCTATATATAAAACAAAGACTTGAGAATAACTAAAACATAAAATGACATTGTAATTCGTATAATCTTGAAACACCCCAACATCTTTAAATTATACAAATATTTAAGCATGTGGATCGGAGTTAAACAAGAGTGCAAGTGAGTGAATGACAACTCCCTAACTTTTTGAGAAATTGTTCTACACAAATTTATTGTGGTCTCACAATTATACCACTTAACTTTAGTAAGTAAGTAGGTAGACTAATTAATGTAAATACTCTATTTCTTTATCACATTATATCTTGCAACCAAACCTCTATTTAAAATATAAAAAAAACACTTTATATTTATAGCATTTTTCTTAATATTTAGGAATTGGATTGCAAAGAAGAACAAGTTTTAAAAAGCTATATGCATGAAAAATAAAGAAAAGTACATTGTTTTTTAGTAATATAAACCATAAACCCATATATATATAGGTGGGGAGTATAATGTTGTCATGTACCTAGCTTAGGTATAGAACCCTCTCACATCTTAGTTTTTTAATCCATAAAATTCATGGGGCCTAGATCATTTATTTATTATACAACAAATATTAAAAAATTGGTATGTGAGAGGGTTCTATACCTAGCTTGGATACATGACAAACACACATTCACTTTTCCCATATATATATATATATATATATATATATATAGTGAAAAGTTATTTTAAGAACCCTTAAAAGGTTAGGAACCTTTAAGAACCCTTTTAAACTTTTTAAATCAATCTCAACTATTGATTATTCTATGCATAGTGATTGTTTTTTGAGTTACTTAGGTGCAATTTTGGATTTTACAGTTATGTGGAGACATAGATCTTCATCCGTTATACAATTATGTGGAGACATGGATTCTATGAGCATACGTGCATGAATAGTGCTATGAGCATAT
>JAOXNX010000026.1:26155526-26169910 GCA_028566075.1 Solidago caesia | reverse complement strand
TTAAAAATGGTAATGTTTAAAAAATTCAAAATTTAAGACACTATGTAAATGCTTTATAAGGTAGTATAGATATAGATACATGATAATATTAACTACATCACAAGACTGGACAAGAAGAAAAGAATATACTTTGTACCATAATCTTTTTTTGGATTCAGTAAGAAAAGGATATATCACCGATCATTTGTGTTAATTTTGATCTCCATTAGCTTCTCGATATTTTGACGACAGATTGGGCATTTATTTGATTGAAGTCTCAATGCTTTGGCACACTCGCTGCATAGACACTGAATCATGCAAAAAAGAAAAAAACCACACAAGGTCAATAAAAACTATTGATACTTAACAAATAGTGAAAGACCCTTTGAATCTATGGATACAGAAGATATAAGTTTGGGGATCATATGGACTAGGGTTGCAAACAGATATCCGAAAATCCTTATATCGGTCCAAAAAGCATTTAAGTTATTTATATCCCCGACGTTATAAGCATCTAACATCCAAAATTTATCTATGTAGCATGTCGTTAATGTAATTATTAATATACACAATTTTTTCAACACACTAACATTAATAGAAAATGTGGGTATCTATTATAATCATTTCTGACAAATACACATAACTTATATAGATTGTGCATCACATGTCAGTTTATTTATTATTAGTCACTGAAAGTCATGCATTATCCATGTGATCTCATAATTAATAAACATATCTTCATTTGTCCGAAACCATATGTGATAAAATGGATGATACCCATATCCATGTCTAACACAAGCAATGTGGATATGAACCCATTTGATCCATATCTCGTACGTTCACATCCTAAGCAGAATGTTTTTTCAACTTCAAGTTTCATATCGTTTTATTTTGAAACATCTTAACAAAGGCTGAACTAATGTTCAGCATAACCAAATTAACTCAAACTTCAAAGCAGATGAATCGACCTTTAAAACTCATTGTATACTTCTTTTGTGGGATGCACATACTGATAGAGGTGACATTTTCGACCCATTTACATATGAATGGGTTGGTTTGGGTTATGTTTTTATCTCTAGCAGATCAAATGGTCAAACTGGTCAAATGTCACACAAAGTAATGAAGTATAAATTTGAAGCATAAAACCTTCTAGCTCATTATATATAAAAAAAACAGATTATAATAAGGTTCTGGTTCAAATAAAACAAGTATTAAAGTAAAACAAATAAAACAATCCTTTTATCTTAACTGAAAATCGTTGTGCATCATGAAAATCTTCGTGCATCAGTGTATATATTTGTGCTTTATGAATGTTCGTGCATCAGCTTTATCATGATCCAATGGTCAAGATCTTATCCTATTTGTTTTACTTTAATACTTGTTTTACAATAACCAGCCCCTAATAATAATATGAACTTCAGAATCAAATATGAGCACCGACTATTTATTGGGAAAAAAAAACTACAATTTTGGAAAAGGATGTTCTGATCAACCCAACCGGGCTTGTTTCAACCAAATTTGACTTGTTACCCGGCCCGCTCCATCTCCAAGAGTATATTAAATATGCTGGCAACAAGAACTTACCATATGCCGACATGGAAGTACAGCGGTATCTTTAGGTTCTGTCATGCAAATAACACATTCTTTTCCAGAACCTGCATCATCAAAACTTTCCTCAGACTGCCCAATTCCATAAATCTCACGTAACTCATACCGAACTCCATCAATCCACAATATCTGCCTCATAACTCTCACTTTAAAAGGATGCCCGTTGTTTTTCTCCAAAACAGCTTGTGTAATTTGCATGTGAGGGGTAGTAACGGTATTTGGTATCGGATTATAAAGATGTTCATCAGTTGGAAACATAGGCATGGTTGTCTCGGCACATATCACAAGTGGATACACATCTTCCTCTGATGATGGTTTTGAAAGAGAGTCCAACTCAAAGAATCCTAAGTCAATGCCGGTTCCAGATAGCTGTTGAAACTTTTGGCCGGTTCCTTTCTGAAAAGGGACTTTGACTGGTACAAATGCTTCAGCGTATAATGGAACAAACTTACAATCAGACTCTTCCTTTGCAAAGTAATATATGGTTATGCTGTCATTGATAATTCAAAATAGAAATTACAATTAGTCGTCAAAGAGAAAAACGAACACGTCTTCAGTGTCAAAATGTGAGTAAAATAAACACTTTAGTAAATCTATAATCTATTGGCAAGACTCAACAAGTCAACAGGCAAACTTATTTCTTCTCTAAAGAAAGCTAAGCAGGTGTCTGGATGTGCATTTTGAAAGTGATTATATGATTGAACAATTATAACCAGATGATTAGATGTAGTAAAATGAGTTGTAAAAATAGTGTTTATATGTGCTTCTGCTTTTTAAAGTTGTTTGTATCGGATAATCAGATGCTTGAGTGTTTCACAATTTTTTGATTATTATATAATTAACAGATAAAATGACCAAGAAAGCCTTTAGTAAAAAGTAGAGACAGCTTGTAAAATGGTGGAAATGGAGGTCTTTCATATTATAGATGAAGGAAGATAAATAAGCAAGTTCATTTTATCCTTTAGAAACTCGGTTTTCTTGCAACTGGTAAAATAGAAGCAGACTTTGTTTATCCAAACATTAAACACAAATTAATACGACTTCAACTACCAACTCCCATTTGGCTGATACTAAATTCCAAAAAGCAAATGCAAATGCAACACTCCCAAAATATTAAGCCTGTTGTAAACGTTTATGTAAGGAAACTTGGATATTTTATCATATAAGAGGCAAAATTAGAATAATAGAATTTTGTTAAGATAAGATTTTTTACATATCATTAAATAGCATGGTTTATTTTACAAAAAAACTTCCCAACCAAAGGGTATTGGCTGGGATGTATTTACACCCTAAATAATGTTGTTTCATCAATAACCAGTGCAAGCATAATTCATTAGAACACTTGTGTTAGTGCGAGTGATATACAAGAACAGCCCAGTATGCCTTAGGGTGTGTTTTGGATTGAGGGGAATAGGAATGATAAAAAAAATGGTGTTTGAACTAAGGGTATGGGTTTTAGAATTAAAGTTGAAACCTTTATAACAGGGCTGCTTTCAAACATGCGTAGGAGGTCGGATAAGGAAGTCCCACACCCAGAGTGATCCCTAACTGTGAACCAAACACTAGATTTAATGTCCGAAAACACTAATTTAGCAATTATTAAGAACAAAACCTTATATAGCAACTGCTACCCAACTTTAAAAATACAAACCCATTAAGAAAACACAGCCTCAACTATTTGAATGAGGGATCATATAATAATATACAGCATTGAGAAGTATCACTGTATAAAGATTACACTTTTTTGCAAAAGTAGCATACCAAGTATAAACCTTAATAACTTTAGGAAATAAATATTAAGAGAGCATAGTTATTTTTGTTTTCTTTATACTAGTTATTGACTTTTGTTTCTTCATACAAGTTATTGCTGTTATCTAAGTTATTTAAACTGGTGTTCATGTGAAGAATAAAGAGAGACGCGTTATAACAAGGAGGATCGCTTCATAATCTTGGATCTATGAGAGCTCTGCTGGCTAAACCATGGACTACTTAATTATCATGCCATCAAAGAAATACAACTTGTATGTTTGCTTATGTGGGGTTATGGTAAAACAGGAAACCCGAAAGTAGTTTTATGTTCTCAACCACAGCAAGCCAAGCCTTGGACACTCGATTTCTTGGTGTACTTACATTCTACGCCTACTTGGTTTTTTTAGGCAAGTTCTAGTTTATGATTCACTACTTTAAAAATCAACATATTTTTTTAGAAAGATTTCAAATTCAACATATTAGGCTCCTCATAAAACTATTGAAGTCAAACTGAAATTGAAATGTTAACATGATGCCGATGTGGCAAATGTAACAAATGCAAGTATGAACCCGAGTGAAAATGTAGACCTCAAGTGTTGCAAAATGAAGCTGTGGAGTGTGGCCCTAAATATCCATATTGCAAGTATGAAACATAACTTGCAAATTGGCTTTCTATATATTCCTTTTATGCGGTTTCCCCTTAACAAGGTAAAATTGACTGAAATACTGAGTTTGATCAGTGCAACTAAGAAGGAAATAAATAAGCTGCTGAAAGGATGATATATCTTGATTTTTCTCAGTACTTGTTTGTCCCAGGTATGTCAGAAAATCATTCTCGAAGAATCGCATGCAATCATTACTGAAATAAATGTAACTCTTACAACTGACAATATAATGTGCAGTCAAACCCTCCAAGTGTTAACTGAAGGTAAGATCCATTTAATGACTATGATTCACCAACTTGATCATTTCAAAAGGCTAGAAATTACAGATTTATTGTCGGTATTTCTTCTGTTTCTCTTTCAATTCTGTGGTTTTGGTTCAACTTCATAAAAATTTGAACAAATGGCTTTATTTGAGAGAATTTGTCTGGTAGTATAGGCTTGCTTTAATCCCTGTCCAATGATTTACTATTTATTCATATGATTTCTTTATTTACATCTTGTACTTGTTGGTTTTATCATATAGCATGTGAACACATCTTTCTGAAGGATCAAGTCGACACAATAACTGATTACTTCTTGGATACAACCCTTGCTAAGATCCTGCTAAGGATCAGTACTGCATTGTAAACCAAGTACACCACCGTAATATGGACATTTACTTTATCATGCATAAGATACTGGTTGGGTTCGATCGGTTTTAGTTTGTGTTCCTTTCTATAAATCAAATAGAAAACTTCCATTTGTTATGTATGACACCTATTGGAACTTCAATCATTGATCATCTTTTTTCTATATAAAGAATTTTTTAGCTGGTCTTACCTCAACTCTACCTATATTACCATAGATAACATACGGACTATATAAAGTGTTCCAGAGGTTCCAGATAATTCTTGCTACTCACTCTGAGATCACACTCTCAGTGGTTTCAAGTATCATCTATGATTCTATCATTTCTAGTTTTAGAAATAGCTTGTAGAACATCCAGACTAATTAAGAGGAAGTTAGGCATTGAAATACATCACTGGAACTAGCTAGCTGCCCATAAAAAAGTCCTTCACAATAAATGATGGAGATCATTCTCTACTTTCCATGTGTTCTTCAGTTGAGAAAGTTATGGAACTCTCTGTATTGATTATTGACAAGTTACATAGCCAGATGAATACGAACATAGCAGTCTCCCTATAACTTAATTCCATTCAAAACTTCTATAAAGATTTCTTGTACAGGCAGTAGGGGAGCAAATTCATATGTAGACAGCAGCTCTATCATACCATCGACTCTGAGGAGCAGTACAAAGGGGAGCAAATTTTAGGTGTTGGGGTCGGGTACTCAGGTCGAGTTTTTTGAACAAAACGTAGACTAAATTTGGTATGGTTTGCTTTTCAAATCAAAATCTAGATTGTAACTTTGGTATTCTTTGCAAGATATTAGGCAAACATTAAACTTAACAATGTCAAAATTATGAGCTTAGCAAAGTAAAACTTTGACTTTCAAAAACTTAATGATGTCAAAGAGAAAAAAAAGGGAAAGCGGAGAAAGGATAATCAGAATAAAAAAAGAACAAAATTTGAATCAAGAGCAAGATTCAAACACAGGCTTAACAATCTACAACCATGGCTGCTCAACCACTAAGCTATGACAGGAACTGATGATGAAATTTTTATCTACACCTATTTATGTATTTTTCCGTAGAGGCAAAAAAAATCCCATCTTTCTTGAAAAATATACACTAGGCATGTAAACCTACAAGGGGGCTAGTGCCTACCCTGACCCCTTGTTGTACCGCCCATGTCGACTCTATATATTAGTATTTGACATCTATAGCTTAGAATTCTAATCTGGTGGTAAACCTCATGCAAGTGTTATCACTCATCAACAGAGAGAATTTTGGAAAAACTAACACTCCTGTAGAATTTAACCCATGGTTAGTCAAATCACCAATTACTTAGGAAAGATCATTGATATATCCAAGTGTCAAAGGTTGAGACTTTTGGTAAAAACCGCATTAATCACTGTGCCAATGCAATAAATTCTCCACCCTTGGCGTATTAATGGTCACATTATAATCTAAATCCAATTCCATTTCATTCATTTATGCGATCCAACATGTCAAATTACATGATCCAATAATCCAATATATGATCCGTCAGTTTAGACAAAACGAAATATCATTATTAAAGTTTTGGAGTATCCATCAAAATCTAATGCAAGTCAAGTCCATCTTCAGAATTGTCTATATACTTAGTACATAGTTACATACGCCAGCTACAAAACTGAAGGATATCAACGGAAAGACTATAATATACCAAAAGCATAAAAGGAGACGTAAGTTATCACTCGCAAATCTCATTAACACTTTTCATTATCAAAATTCCCTTTCTCTCGGATATATGGGAGATTCAGGTGAGATCCACAGGTTTAGGTTCGGCCTCAATGGGGAAAAAAAATCATCGTGGGAGAGTATGTTCCATATCCGGTGTGGTTCAAATCCGGGTGCCGCCTCATCAACAGAGATTAAAACCTCGAGAGCGTCTTAGCAAATAGTTTTTTTTCCACAAGGGATTGGTGTTTTTCAAGGAAGACCAAAAGGATGGTCCGGGGGGATTGACTGCATGAACTGCTACTTTTCCCTCATATAAAATTAAGCGAAAGTCACAGAAATTTTTTTGATTTATCCCCTTTGTCCACTACCGCTCGTGCGGGTGCTTCACTTAATGAAAGGTTATACAATGGTAGTCCTAATGGGACTAGAGCAGGCTACCATAAGACAAAAGACCGAATCCATTTGATTTCTAAGATTTCTAGTTTTCTAATTTCTTCCCTAGCCGAGTGTGCAAAATTGTGCTCTTTCATATGTGGCAATTCCACCTACTTATAGCTTCCTTGCCTGTTTATTATCTAAATATTGGTCCTCCAGAAAGCAGGTTCTTTTTTACGGACGCACAAAGATATCCAATTTGACCGATGGACGAATAAGTGTAGCTCAAGTATCTTAGTCTTTTACTAGCTCTTTTTTTAAGTCTAACTTATGTTTATGCCTTCCTATTAACTTTTTTCCAAAACCACTCAACATTAGTAATTTAGTACTATCCAAATACCACAGTTCATCAAACACAAACTACATATCAATTAGTGCCAAAAGCTATACGTATACATATTAAGCTATATATATGACAAAAATAGTAAAACAAAAAAGGGACTAACCTGCCATCAAAAAGGGCATCAAAAACAAAAGAAACCAAATAACAATCAGGGTTCAGATCATCAACTTCAACTTTCAAAGTATCTTTATGCAAATTCACATTATTCTTAACCTTCTTAGCTTGCTGATGTTCAACATAAGCTGGCGGCGGCAACATAGGTGGTGGTGGCGCCGCCACCGGCCGCCACCCATAGTTATAGTTATTATTAACATAAGGTCCAAAATTAGGCCTGACAATCATCATGGGGTTGTTGGAATAGCTATTTCCATCATATGGGTTTTGTTGGTGGGGGTGCTGGTGGTAGACTGGTGGAGGAGGCGCCGGCAAAGGGAGTGACGGGGGCGGCGGCGGGTAGTTGTATGATGGGGGTGAAGAAAAAGAAGGATCAGAAGATGGGTATGATGAAATTAGTTGAGAAGGTGGATTTTGATGATGATGATAATAACTGTTGGTGTGGTTGTTTCTTCTGTTTCTGCTGCTAAATGAGATGCCCATTTGATAAAGTTTAAAACTCGATAGAAGTCTTGAGATGGGGTGTAAACAATAAAAAAGATGGAAAGTGGTGGCAATTCTGATGGGGTGTTGGGTGGTGGTGGGTGTAATTTGGGGGTGATTTTGTCAACACACGGTTTCTGGAAGAAGATTTTAAGAAACATTTGACTTTTTGGCTGAACTTGAAGAAACATTTCCTTTATTGTCAAAATTTGATTTTATGAAACATTTATTCTTAACTATGAAGTTTGCGTGTGGTGTTTGAAGCGTGTGTGGTACTTGGCTGAATGTTTTTAACATGTAAGAAAGTTGGCTCATGGTGAGAATGTGTGTTTAATAACATATAGAATATATAGATGCTATCGTCTTTTTCGATATGATCTTTAAAAAATCTCACACATTCAGGTTCAAACAAAAATATAAAAACCAAATGTAGAAAAGGTATAAAAAACAAAATGTTAAGGATTATATAATAAAACAAAAAAAAATACAAAAGAGAACAAAAAAAAATAGGATAAAACCCAAAAAAAATGGAAAAAAAAAAGGGATACAAAAACAAAAGGGGATACAAAAACCAAATGTTAATAAAAAAAATACAAAAAGAATATATAATAAAACAAAAGATTACAAAATAGAATAAAAACCAAAAAAACAAAAAAAAAAAACATAAGGGAATAAATATATATATATCATTTGAATATAACAGAAAAACTCAGGGTTATATTTGTAAACTTTGGAGGGTTATATAATTTCTTATCACCATACTTATATACCACATGTATGTATCCATTATTGATTTATACGGTATACGGTGTAAAAGTTATATATTGTTTTAAATTCATCAAAATCTTGGATAAACAAATAAAAATATTAAATATTAAATATAATTATTTAAAGGATATTTATACATTTTACTTATTTTAAAAACTCCAGTTGTCCAACAAAGCTTATAAAATTTATTTTATGAAAACTATAGGCTCAAGCTCTCAAAAACTCTTAAAAATTCTACGCCAAACATACCCATACTCGTACCCATGATAGAGTCATTTTTGTCAGTATAATGTTGAGCTGAAGTTCATGGATGTAACATCATATAAAAATTTAAATATGTTGGTTTAAAAAGATATAAATGATTTATGAGCTTGTAAAGTTTTATCCATGAGGTTTAATGATAATAAATTTTATTATATTATGTTATATTATATTTTTACACCTTGCAAACTTTTGTTTTTTTTCTCATTTACTTTAACCTAAAATTATTTTAACTTTTGTCATCAAATTTAATTAGTTAACCTTTTTAAATCATAAGCTACCAAACGAATAATTATAAGCTCACACTTCCATATTTTAAAATTTTTGGAATATGGTGGGAACCCACCCTCGGTACGCATTGGTATTATTGTTGTTTCAATGTGATAATCATGAGAAACAATGTAAGTTTGTGAGTACTCAATATAAGAAGATTATCATATATACACAGAATTTTAAGAAAGATTTGTTTGTTAGTGTTTAGTATTATGAAATTGGATTGAATTTATATTATTTTTTGTATTGGAGTGTTGTCAAATAATTTATTATATGTACCGTAAAAGCAAATTCTGTAACGTAAAATGTGGTGTTTGTATCGATCTTGATCGGTCTCAAACCCATAAACAAGAATTTTGGCTTGCAAATAATGTAACGTAAAATGTGGTGCTTTTATCGAACTTGTTCATTCTCAACCCCGGGTCAAGAATTTAAGTTAGATAAGTGCATATAGCCTAAAGTTTCAGATTGGGTAAAACAAAAATAATTACTTTTGTCCCGGATTGTGTCATACTAAGACTAATTTTTTTACTATACTCAAGATCGTATATTATTGTATCCTATATACTGTACAATTATTGAGATCATAGTTTTCTCCCATTTTTTTTTTATCCATTCCTTAGATTTGTATGATATATACTCATTGCACATACACAGTGCTTTTCATTAGCCTTTAAAATAGACTAGGTAAATAAGACGTTTGACCTATATGCTAGATTCGTAAAATAAGTGAAAGTATAGTGAATAGTTGTTAGACTCTTACGAGTCACGAGTCGACTCTTATGAATCGAGTCGAGTTACACCAAAAAAGTGGCGACTCTCTAGGTGACTCGTATTTGCTCCAGACTCTTACGAGTCAGGGTGTGACTCAGTCCGAGTCAAGGCGAGTCGCAAACTCGTTCGAGTCAGGAGAACAACAATGAACCAATGATTGTTGTAGTTTGGTATTATGGTTATATATTATACTATGTTATACCCGTCCGTTGGACGGTACTTATTTAATACTAAGTAATATATTATAAATATTAATGTTAATAGTTGTGGACTTTTAAACATTAAACATCAACAAATTTAGAAATTGATTTCGAAATAATAACTACAAAAGCGGGTAAGTATTGTTTATATCATCGTATTAAAATAGTACCCGGGAAAGAGTTGTGCCTCTGGCTGTGATGTTTGTATCTTAACAGATATCCTTGTGGTCGTTTCTTGACTTTCTTTGACAATCTCAAGATGTTTATACAAAATTGTTAAAACCAGATCTGCTTTGAGACCTCTCGGTCGTCTTTCCACTACCAAAAAACGTATATTTATTCACCAATGTATTTTCAAAAGGTAAAAAAATTTAATAGTCTATTGTAACAACTTCAAATCAATACATTTAAATATAGTTTTATGTGTAAACATATCTGTTAAAAAAAGTTCATTAATTTACAATAAACATTTTTAAACAATGAGTTCTTTTGCCCATCAACACAACATGACGTAAAATAATCAAAATAAGCAAATAGTGAAAAACATTTATATTTATATTGCTCTTATAAAGTACTAATATAAATAGAGAAAATACCCTAGATACCCGAAAACCATCGTGAATGTACCAAAATACCCAAGGTTTTTCGAATTTTCACAAAATACCCATAAAATCGCAAACAAGGCTAGAGATCCGCATATCGCAAATATCTTTTGCGAATCGCAAGTATCATTTGCCAATCGCAAACCTCATTTACGATTTGGCCCAAATGCCTTCTTTGCGACTCGACCCGGTTAAAATTAAACCCTGACTTGCATTTCTCCATCTCACTATAGCAGGCATCACTCTCTCCCACCCCAAATTGCTGCCACCATCACCGCCCCCTCATCCTCGTTGGCCATGACCACCCAAGCCGTCCACCATCACCACCCACGTCCGCCATCACCACCCACCATCAGCCATCACTAACCCTTCTCTACCACTTCCAATCGGTTCCATCACTACAGCATCACCAACCTTTTTTAGCACCATAGCCGCCCAATTAATTAAGAACAAGATAATGGAAGAAAGTTAAGCAAGTCAAGAAGCATCACCACCTAAGGTTAGTTCATTTACTTATTCGAGATTTTGAAGAATATCGTGATAATATTGTATTACGAGTAATATAAAGTTATACAGTAGACGTTCAATTATATAGAATCAAATTGAATCATATCATATCATAATGTAATAGACTACAAGAAACCGTATCAAATATTCAAATGAAACGACGATCTTATGTGGCAACGCCTGATGACGCATACATTATTTTTAAATATTGCTATACTTATAACTAGCAGATATAATCATATTAAGTTATGGATGTTTATGTAGAACAAAGTTCATATAAGATATGGGTGTAGGACTGATACGATTGGATGTTTATGGAACAGTTGTGTTTAAAACACCAGAAACCTAAACTCCCACTTGGTGTAGGTAGTAGTGCCGTAGCAGGGTTGTCTTACCGTCATTATATGGCAACTGTATTCCAAAATCGCAAATCTGATTTGCGATTGGCATAAATTATTTGTGATTCGCAAATTATATTTGCGATTAGCAAATTTGATTTGCGATTTGCGGATCTCCAGCCTTGTTTGCGATTTTATGGGTATTTTGTGAAAATTCGAAAAACCTTGGGTATTTTGGTATATTCACAATGGTTTTGGGTATCTAGGCTATTTTATCATATAAATATAAGAAAAAGATTTTCTCACATGTAAAACAAAAATTAAGTAGAGATTGTATGTAGGCGGTGGCAGGTGACTTGCTTTAATTCATTAATTGTATGTTATGCATTAATAGTCTATTATAACAACTTCAAATCAATACATTTAAATGTGTAAACATATCCGTTAAAAAAGTTCATTAATTTACAATAAACATTTTTAAAAAATGAGTTCTTTTGCCCATCAATACAACATGACGTAAAATAATCAAAATAAGCAAATAGTGAAAAACATTTATATTTATATTGCTCTTAAGAAAAAAAAATTCTCACATGTAAAACAAAAATTAAGTAGAGATTGTATGTAGGCAGTGGCAGGTGACTTGCTTTAATTCATTAATTGTATGTTATGTCAATAATTTATTAGTATAATAAAATCTTTTCAAGTATAAAGTAGAAAATATAATGGGCCGGCAAGATGTTATCAACAATCTAGCCAGCACAATTGGTTGTGTGGTGTTACAAACCTGCACTCAACGCAGGTTCAATTCCCGTCGGGGTCATTTTTTTCCCCTTTTAAGTTGAAAGGATAACTACTGTATACATGTGGCTGATGAGGTGTCACGCTTCTAGACCAAAACGATATGAAGACGACACGTACGACAAAAGCTGAAGTGGCGAGCTCTGAGGTATGTCATATGATTAACTACTATATACATGTGGCTGATGAGGTGTCACACTTCTAGACCAAAATGATATGAAGACGACACGTACGACAAAAGTTGAAGTGGCGAGCTTTGAGGTAGGGACGTGCATGGTTTGGTTGAAACCAACTAAACCGTTTAAACCGAAATAATTTGACAGATTGGTCGGGTTGAAATCAAAAACTTGAACCATTGGTTTGTTTTTTTCATAAACCGTTCTTACGGTTTGGTTTGAGGTTTTATACGTTATACAAACCAGTTAAACCAAACCGGACCGTTTATTTATAATAATGATATGTTTATATTTATATCAATAGTTAATGTTATAAATTATAAATTATTATATATTAGTTGGTAAAAAATTGAAAATAAAAGTTTGCGGTTGAAGGATGACGGAGTTTGAATAATTCATGGCCATGAATAATAAATCATTTCAATTTTATATTTTCACTTTTCAATTTTCAAAACACTTGTGTTTCTTTTTTAGTTATGTGCAACATTTGCAATTTGGTATGTTTGTTTTGGTTAATAAAAATGTTAAAATTTTTGTTATGTCATGATATTAAATGTTCTTATAATCTACTTCTAGCTAATATACATAACTAGTTTTAGGTCCCGTCTGATGGACGGATAGTTTCAACATATCATTTTGAAAATAATTTAAAAATAATAGAAAAATTAATAATTATGTGATAACCTTTATTTATTAGGAAATCTTAAAAATATAATTAAATTAAATAATAATGTTAATGGAAATGAAAAACCTAAATAATAGATTTTAAAAAAAGAAAAGGAAAAAAAAATATATTAAATGAAGAGAGAGAGGCGGGAAAATATTTTCAGGTGGTTTATGGAGGTACCAAGTGATTTTTTCATAATCCTGTTTTAGTTAATAGATAGATTATTTCTTAAATATTACGTATTATTATATGTTTTTATATATTGAATCTAAAAAAAAAGGTTTAACCGACCAAACCAAACCGGTTTAATTGGTTTTAGTTGGTTTGGGTTGATATAACAATTTGGACGGATTTGTTTGAAAAATCGTTAAACCATTTATATCGGTTTGGTTGAGATTTTAAGATAAAACCGGCCAAACCGGACTATACATATCCCTACTTTGAGGTATGTCACGTGATCCCTATTTAATAGCCATATAGAGAGATAGAGAGATTGGGAAAATTACCTTAATAGTCAATTAAGAAGGTGTATATTTAAATTTGGACCCATACAAAACTAAAGATAGTCAAATATTTCTTACTAAAATGACTCATTAGTAAGAACTGATCTGAACTAGTTAAAAACTGACATGTTGGACAAGTAGAAGAAAAGAAAAATCGATTTCCAGTGAAACTAATATTGCAAATGGAAGTCAACTTGTAATTTTTTTTTTAGACACAATGCATCCATTTTTTAATATATTTTTTTAATGGATGCATTCATTAACTGTGAAAGGAATGTGCATCTCGTTGTTCAAAAAATAAAGACGATGCATTCTACTATTTATGTTTCTATACCAGAGGGATATCCGCGCAATGCGATGGCGGCGGCGGTGTGGTGGTGACGGCGACTGGTGTGATGGCGGCGACTGTTGGTGATGGTGGCGGCGGCGAGCGGTGTAAGTAATTGATACAAAGGTGATTGATGTAAAGGGGGTAGTAGAGATATTTTAGTAGATAAGAGACTGATGTAAATTAATTCATTATGAACAAAAAGGTAAAATCGCATGTCTTATTTTTATACTTTTTCAACATAAGGATGCAATCTTTATACAGAAATATAGATAAAAAGTGGGATGCTAGTATTGCTTTATAAAAAGTGGATGCTCAATTTGCCTCATTTATATATTATATTTATTTATTTTGCATCCCTTCATTTTTTTTTAAATTCTTATTATCGTGAATGATGATGAATGTAATGTAATTTAATTATATATATATATTGTTGGTAGAGCTGAGAGAAAAAAATAAAATGAAGTTTTAATCCTGGCCATTTAAATTC
>JAOXNX010000026.1:26135069-26155426 GCA_028566075.1 Solidago caesia | reverse complement strand
TTATGGCAGTGACCTGTCACCATTTATGATCGGGAACTGGGGAAACCCCCCAGGTCTTAGATCTTATTCCCATTTATAATCCTGGACGCAGGATCCCATTTAAACATCCCATTATCTCAAAATGATGATTGGCAGGATTAGGGAAACCCCCTATCCTTCACCATGAATCTCTTTATCATAAATAAAGGTTTATAGGACTGGGGACACCCCCCAAGTTCTATGCCATGTCTTTTTAGAATGTCAATACATATTTGAGATTATTGTTATCTTGCTCGAAATTCTTGAATACAGGGAAATTCGACACAACATGAGAATCCACAGGGGACAACAAAGGTGGGGAGTGCTGCGGACCTTAAGCCTCCGAGGTGGAGTGCGATGAGAGGTGCGACACACATGCCCAATTTTGTTGTTTTACGCGTTTTATGCTCTTTTAAGTTGTATTCAAAAGGTTTAAGTTACCGGGATGAATTGGGATTATTAGGATGTGTAATTAGAGTCTAATTTTAATATTTGTGTGCTTATGGCTTGTTGGGAACACATATAGTACACGGTAAAGTCGTTGGGTGGGGAGTGCTGCGGACCTTAAGCCTCCGAAGTGGAGTGCGATGAGAGGTGCGACACACATGCCCAGTTTTGCTGTTTTACGCATTTTATGCTCTTTTAAGCCGTATTCAAAAAGTTTAAGTTACCGGGATGAATTGGGATTATTGGGATGTGTAATTAGAGTCTAATTTTAATATTTGTATGCTTATAGCTTGTTGGGAACACATAGAGTACACGGTAAAGTCGTTGGTGTGTTGTTGTTCATCCAGCGAGGTAAGATAACGAGGGACACAACAAAACATAGATTTGATAATTACTCCCTATTTTATGATGTTTAAACTATCTCATGCATATGTAGGGTGTGAGATACTTGTGGGAGTTTAATTATGGGTTTTGTGTTGTATGTTTGATTAGTTATGAGCTTGATTGCTATATTGATACTTTAATCAAGAGCATTGATAAATATTGATGCAGAACCCGTCAAGACCGAACCCGACCCGAACCGACCAAACCGGCCAGTTCAATCGTTTAGTATTTTATTTTTAAAATGTCACTAAACTTGTTACAATATATTCAAAAATATTACTAAATAGTTATAATTTAAAGAAAATATATGTTTTATGTTCACAAACAACTAAAAACAATATTAAAGTATACACATCATCATAAAAATTACAAAAAAAACCTAAAATAAATAATACAAAAAAAAAAACACAAAACATGTTGAACCCAAAAAACCGAAAAAACCGGCCGGTTCGAACCAGAGAACTGGACCATTAAAAGACCGGTCTGTCGACCGCGCACCGTCCGACCGGTCGAACCGGCCGGTCCGGTCTGGTTTTTAAAATATTTGGATTTTGGTAACCAAATATTTGTCAAGTGAACATTTTGGGTCACATATTTGTAATAACCTTTCACTACATATATTTAATTGAATTGAATTCGAAAAGAAATAGGATAAATAAACACATGAAGGCGCTCAAACTTTAAGTTGCTTTAGGGACCAAGATCTCTTTGATCACTAAAAGTTTCATTTATTACTGTCATCGCTAAACTTTAGTCACAGGCCTAATTGTAATGACTATAAGAAAGTTTTGATCATCAAGTAGTCGTTAATTCAATCAATGACACCGACTCAACTGGTTGAGATATAAAGTTTTATCCATAAGGTTGAAAGTTCGACTCCTTGGAGTGACATACTTTGTGGGGTTTTTCTAAGGATGTTGATGTTTGAAATGCGTCTTTCCAAAAAAAAAGTGGTCGTTAATTCTCTAGAAAAATAAACATTCTCATTTTGATCTAAACTACTAGTGATATATATATATATATTATATGATGACCTTCCAGTAAAAACACTTTAAAATAAGAACAGTGAGAACATATACAGACTATAATACATCAAAATAAAGTGTTTGACTATTTTCACATTGTTCTTTAAGGATGTTCTCATTTGATTGGAATTATATATATATATATATATAGGGGCTAGTTATTGTAAAACAAATATTAAAATATAACAAATAGGATAAGATCTTGACCATTAAATTATGATAAAACTGATGCACATAAATTCATAGAGTACAAGTATAGATTCACGAGAATTTTCATGATACACAATGATTTTCAATTAAAAGAAAAATAATTGTTTTATTTGTTTTACTTTAATACTTGTTTTATCTGAACCATAACCTATATATATATATATATAGGGGCTGATTATTGTAAAACAAGTATTAATGTAAAACAAATAAGATAAGATCTTGACCATTAGATCATGATAAAATTGATGCACGACGATTCGTTAAGCAAAAGTATATACATTGATGCACAAAGATTTTTATGATGCATAAGGATTTTCAGTTAAGAAAATAAGATTGTTTTATTTGTTTTACTTTAATACTCGTTTTATTTTAACCTAAACCTATATATATATATATATATATATATATATATCTCCTAAATAATAAAGATTCTTGTGATAGTGATAAACAAAAAAATGGTAGTCATTAAACTTGATTTTATTGACTACGATTTGAGCTGGTTTGAAAGACAATGAGAAAAATATGGGCCACGAATCAAACATGTATCTGAGAGTTGAGTAATGGCAGTGGTGTGGATAGGGTGGTAGGCCAACCATTAGGTGGGCTAGTTTCGTGGTGGGATGGACAACGTGGGTGTATCCATGCCAGGTTTTGTTGGGTGGTTTTTTTTCTTTGTTTTTTAATTTTTTTTTATTGGGTATTGAGTAGCGTGGGGAATTGTTTTTGGGTGTTACGAGGTCCAGTTTTTTCCAAAAATGGTATGGTGGTGCTGATGTGGTAGTGATGTAATACTCTAAGAATTGCGACATATACAAATGCATCCTCAAAATTGTGCAATTTATTATAGCGACTCGTTGGATGATCTTGCGAATTAAATCACTTGCAATTTCTTATGGTAGTGTTTGATACAATAAATCTGTAATGTCTCCCAACTAATACGCCTTTTTATGGGGTTGTGAATGATAACTTTCAGCTTTGGATTGATGATAGACTCTACTTGTCGTCACTAAAGTTATGTTGTCAAATTCATCATTAATCGTGCTCACGTTTGCTTCATAACCAATAATTTCATTCAACTTATGAGGTGTTATTGATGTTTCTATATGACCTACTCATGTGAAATATATATATTTCATTAGTTTATCACGTTTAACATTTTTTAAAGGCAATGATCACGTTTAACATACATAGTTCCTTTCAGAACTTTATTTTTTTTACTTATAATAAGATTATAATTAGATTTTAAAGCTGTATTAGAGCATCTACAATGGTAATTAGCTATTGATAGCTTTTTTTTGTTTGCCACATCATTATTTAAACAATATATTTTTCAAAAGCTTTTTCCCTCTACTTTTCTTGATTATATTAAGTGTGTATGTAAAAAAGCTTTTGCTTTAATAGGTTGAAGAATATCAACCTTATGAAGAAATAAGTCATTGGTCACAATGATAAAAAGCTTTTCAATAGCTTTTTTGGATGAAAAAAGTCTTTCATCAAGTTACCATTGTGGATGCCCTAACAGTAGATTATAAATTGTTTATATAAACAAAGAGTGATTTTCGTGATCGAAACAATCAGTAAATTAAATGATGGTTGAATACATGGTTGTGAGTTGTGACAACAAAGTTCTATTATAAAAGAGAAGGTAAATAAGGGACAAATACTTTTTTTTGGAACCACAAAAGAATATATTAATATAAATAAGTCTACTAACAAGGTATTAGAGACCAAAAGAAACACAAACAATCCAGAAATACAAACAATCTAGAAATACAACAATTACATAATCTAGATTTTTTCCGGAATTTTAACCACCGGTTTTCACTCCGTGTTGTTGTTGGTGCAATCTCATATAAATCCTGGGGCATACGCTATTTTAACGACTAAAACAATTGTTCCATGAACAACTAAAAACAAACTTCCAAAACAAAGTGCGGTAACTTCGGTACACACACCACGAAATCCAATTGCATAATAATCAAATCCATCAAGCATTGCGGTTCAGTTTAGAGACGATTTGTATAAACAAAATGATCGTGTTTGGGGCCGCCTTTTGGTAATTGTATAGAACACATACCATATGTGAAAGACAATTTCAAGTGAATATAGTGATGTTAAGCAACTATTTGTTAAGAGACAAACAACTTATATCGAACCCCTGACGGTCTGACAAGAGAAAATGAAAATGGAAACATATAAAGGGGAACACACTAAGATCTAGTATATCTTTAATACTTAAGGGTGTGCTAATTTTGTAGAGTTTGAGTTTAGAAAATGAGTTTGAAAAGGTTTAAAGGGTGTTTGATTGATGGTATAGGAATGAGGGAGTGAATTTGATTGCTAAATTATTACATACTCAAAATATAATGGCATGTTGACACTATATTGTACATTTCACAAATTTAGAGTTAGAATACAAAACACTATTCTATAATGTTGATACTAAACACTACATTAAATTTAGAATTGTTACAGTGAAACTCATGAGATCTTTGAGTATGGTTATTTGACTTTTTTTAGTATTTGAGAATATCTTAGTTCTTATACTGTTATAAATTGTTATTTTTTTGAACTGTAGTGATATTATTAGATAACAAAAAAAAACAACTCAAGACGAGTTGCCTAAAAAATTATATTGATAGGAAAGGATTTAAAAGCCAATCTTCCATCTAAAATTTATTCTACGGTTTCTATACCCATACCAATGAAAAGAATAAGAAAATCATAAATGTTCCCTAACACAGTAGCTTCCGGCTGAAAAATGAATAGATTTCGAACCCGCCATATATACCACCCAAGCTGTAAACATACTAGTAAGAATCAACTCCTTAGCATCCATCTTCAATCTTGCATTATCCGCTAGCTCAATAACAGAGGAAGGATGAACCGGAGCAATACAATCCACATCAAGCCAAACCGCAATTCGAGAAATAACCCGATCAACAAGAGAACAATCAGCAAATAGATGACGGACCGTCTCCGGGCTAGAAGAACGTATAGAACACATTGTAAATTTAATTTTTCAAATTCTTGCAATATGTGTTTTTGTTCTCTCCAGTATTTACCTATCATCGTTGCTTAACCAAAATAAAATAAACTAACAGATAGAAAAATTAAAAATACAAACGGATGAACCTCGTTTTGTTTCTTAATAATAAATCAAATGTACATTGTTTGTTCCTAGTCTGAGATGATATTGGCATTTATAAAAGCTTGGTATTCAGTGGCAGATTTAGGTGTTCAACTCATAGGGGTCTTTGAGATTTTGACTCGATGAGTTAGTTGAGGCATGAAAAATAGGTCAAGTTGGATCGACAGATCGGTTCACAAATGTGAATATCAGAGACGGAACTACATTGAATGTAGGGTAGCCCAGATTATGGGTTCGTTCAATGCATGCAGTATAAATATTTTAGAAAAACTTTGTGTTTTTTTATCAGTGCTACGGGTCAAAAAAAAAAAATAAAATACCGGTCAATGTTGTTAACTCTAAACTTTTGAAAGATTTTTAAAGTATGAAACTTATAAAGTAGCATTTGTGGAACTTAATAAAAGATGAAAAATGCTGAAATTAGAAAAAATTCATAAAAACAGCTAAAGATAGCTAAAAATCTTTAAAAACCCTAAAAATGGTAAAATTCTAGTCATTATCGTTACTTTGTGCGGATACAAGATTAGTGTTAAAAACTTTGTGATACGGGTCACTTCAATCCTGATTTCGCCACTGGTAAACATATTAACATAAACTTGATAGTAAATTAGTAATATTTAAATTCGACTCACATGGTAATGTTTCATTGTTGTCCAAGATCAGCAGAAAATGCATTTAAATCAATTTTGTAGAATTGATTTGTTGATCATTTTCATCAAACTTCTTCGACTATACGTCTGTTGTCTTAGGTATATAGGTTGAAGAACTAAAATCTTCCTTTTTAAATACCTTACTACACAATATCTAAAACAAACAAAAGTTTACATATTTAATAACATTTTGTATTTCACATTGGACTAAAAATAAATAAATTACTATAGAAATGTGACCACAACTCATAAAAATACTAACAAAATACAAATAAAGAAGATCAAACAAATACAAATTCTAGATTGCACAATAGAAACAAGGGAAAACACAACCACAAGTTGTGGTCTTGTGAAGTGTCAGGTGAACCTAAATACCTTAACTCAAAAAATCAAAGTCAAAGAACACTATCCCCACAAAAATAATCATAATTATCAAATATGCTCATATGAGAATTTTAACCTATGATTAATCATATATGTTCTACCGCATTTAGACGGGTTAATAATCTAGTGTCTCTATAAATTTAAATTATAAATTATATATCTATATTCAATACTTAATATCACATCGCAATTACCTTAAATAAAGCTCATAAATCATAAAACCCTTACCAATTTATCAATTATCGAAGAGAATTATAGAGTAAAAAGGGGAGCATTGGCAAAAATAAGTAATAACACCACCACCACCAGCAGTCGTCAAGGGCTCATAGTAAGTTACAGTTTTAGGCTTTTTCAATTGGGTTTTAAGAGTCCTAAGGGGGTTCCTTGTGAATTTCTAAAAGGATTCGTCAGATTTTCTATGTAGGCTTTGTAGATGATTGGATTTTACAAGGGTGGTCCAGTGACCCCTTTTACAAGGAAGTTGACTAGCACAAACACTTATTGTAATGCCAAACAGTGGCAGTTCCATGTATATGTATATGTGACCAACCAACTACAGAGTCACTGGCATATTTAAACAACATATATGCAGACTAACATCAACATGCACACACAAAAAAGAGGAAGGTCTTACAATACCTCCCACTGCAATTTCCATGTGCTATAAGCTTTACGCCTTTACAATATGTGACCTCAACTTCATACAACAAAGAAATAAATTCAATAAATACCAGCATGTATGCTGTGATCTGATTGCACAACCCTTCCTTATTTATATTTTGTGACTGGCTATACGCATAACCCTCGGCTTGAGCAACTGATCATCAAACTTCGGCTTACAAAATCAAACAAAATATATGTTTTATGTGTCCTTTATAAGTAAAGGCTCAGCAAGGGCCCTCTGCAACTTTGAAGTAGAATCATCATCACCAGGTTTCCTTGGAGTTTGAGCTTGCTTATTTTGGCCTCCCTGATACATTTAACAAGAACAAGATCAATAAACAATACTCTGTATTGAATAAAATCAATTGTTTGTACTGTAAAGGAGAAGTAAGAAAAAATAGAGATGAACTAGCATGATATGTAGGAAATTTGCACAATAACCTCAGTTTTCAGGGTTTGACAACTTCTACCAGTTAGATATGTATGTGTTAATCAGCAACTCAGCTAAAACGGAAACATCTTAAACTAAAAAGTCGGCTGAAGGTTGGTGCATAAAACCTCGTAAGTCCTAACTCGCTTTACTCAATGCCGTTTTAGTAAAGGGTTTGCCACTCAACCCAACCCAACCCATCACAGCTTGTCTAGCCCGTGCTCAAAAGTGTTGTTTCTTTTTTTTTTTTGAACGGCTACTCTACTTCTATGTTACCCCAATAAACACCAAGAAGCATTAATGTCGGGGATTGAACCAGTCTTCTCCCCAAGAGACAAGAGCCTGTATCAAGTGGGCTAACCCCACATTGGCCAAAAAAGTGTTGTTTCAACTTAGAGCCGTTTTGGCTTGTACCCCAACCCAACCAACCTCTAGTTCTCATGAGGCAACTGGTAACCTTTCCTGATTTTATGTGCCCTCTCTATCTAGGTTGCACTTATACGCACACATATGCTAGAGGTAAATTAACCACTTCCCACAAAATCCGTTCATCTGACCCATTAAACTTTAGATGGGTTCTAACAGGATAAATTAATAAACAGGTCAAATGGGTCAATACACAAAACCACTAAATAAAAGCATGAGTCAAATGGGCAAAAGCTATACGAAGCAACCAATAACAATGAACAATGTAACCATTTGTCTCATGAAATTGTTCATGATTTAAACATATTTTCATGATTAAGATTGTAGTCCAGTATCTGATTACTACTATTATAATTGTTTTATATGAAAATTATATACTACAACCAGATGTAGACAAGAAAAATAATCAAATGTAACAAATTTTGAATTCAAATTTTACGCCGAACACTTCTAACCATTTAGGTTGCAGTTTTTGATGGATAAACTTTTCAGTAAAGTATTATTATTAATAATTATTATTTATCATTGTTTACAGCCGAACTTTTTTTTTTTTCTATTATTGATTTGGAATACCATATGTATGTCAATAAATTTCAATTTATCTCATGAACAATTTTTTGTTTTGATAAGCAACCACAATTTGATATTAAACAACTTCATTTGTCCTTTTTTGCAGCATAACAATTATCATTGCTCTAATGCTCGTAGCATCTTGCCATGAGCATGAATTAATGATGTCAATGGTGATGACCAGAACATGCATGATAATAGTCGCAAGAATAGAAGATAACATCTTAATAAAATTTTAGGATGACCATGCAGAACTGAATAAAATCATATCCCAACGAATTCAAAACATGCATATGAAATTATATTATAGCAAAGACGATGACTTCTTACAGCAATAGAAGTTAATCTCCGAACTGAGGGAGCACGGGCTACAGATGAAGCAGCTGCGGCTGCTGCGACACGTATCCTGTGGAAAGCAACCATTGGTTAGTTTTATCTTCTCAAAGAATACAACAATATGTATCATGAAAGTTTAAGTACCTCTTGTGAACATCAACATATTCATCAGTCTCATCTACGATCTCCTCCTGCAATGATCCCCAAATTTATCATGTCATAGGAACTAAAAGGCTTGGTAACTTGGTTACCAAAAGACTATCTAACTGTTGCCAATACTTGACAAGATCCAGTTAGAAATTTGTTTATTAAGGCTACATTCTAAAAGATGGTAATTTCAACCCATTACTTATAACGAGATCGAGTTAGGCTATGTATCCTCTCCACATCTCTCACGGGTTAAAAGTGATTTAAAAAGATACAAGACAAATGGGTGAAACAGGATATCGCCCAAGATGTATTTAGGGTCAACCAAACACAACATGTTTCAACCCATACAAAATTACTCATTCTGGCCCGTTGACCAACCTGTCCATTTGCCACCTCTAGTAGATTCAAATCATCATTAAAAGAGTGTAAATACAGATATTGAGGTAATGAGAAAACAAAGAGAACCTGAAGAAGTTCCTCAAATACATCTTCTAAGGTGATAATACCAATCACTTCACCCTCTTCAATGTCCTCGGTTGAATAAGGCGCTCCATTTGTCGCAGCATCGCGTTGCATGGAGAATGTATGTGTGACTCTTGCAGACGTATCCACATCAATTGTTACATTATCTGCCTTTTCGCCCTCCTTCGATAGCTGTGGAGTTGCAGATTGAGAATACCGTATGCTGATTGTTTCTTGATTTGGTTCTTCTTCAAGTGCAGGAGGTTTTCTACTTTTCCCTATAGTTTTGACTACAGCTGCCATATGACTGCTTCCTTTTTGGAACTCATTTAGTATGTCATATAGAGGCATGTCAGCTGGAACCCTATATATAGTAATTGATTAATAAAAGTAGATTATTTTCCTGCGTAATACGCGTGATAAACATATTAACTTTTTATAATAACATAATTAGTAGTTATAGATAAGATATGTTGAAATATGATGATATTATTACTATTTAAAAAAAATTGTATCAAACATGGTTTATAGAATATGTATGTTATATACTTATATCTTTGTGTAATGATGGTGTAAAGTTAAATATAGATACTAACTGGCTAAAAATGATGATATTATTATTTGAAAATGGATTTTATTGTATATGGTTCGGTTCGTATGATATGTTTGTTATATCTTTGTATATGTAAAATTAAATATAGATAAAACATGTTTTTTTAGTGTAATAATGAAATTCTCAAAAAACATAGTATCTCAATTATTTATACAAAATCAAATATCAGATTACTAACTTTAAACTACAATATGTATTTATCTAATAAAGCAACATGACATTTGCAATATGGTTTACATTACAATGACCAAAATCATTATATATTACCCATCTGTCCCAAATTAAGTGTTCATATAAAAATGATACACAGTTATAAAAATATATAATCATTATATACATATTTATTCAATGACACATTTACCATTATTTTTTGCAAAGACCTTTAAAATGTAATTGTGTGAAAAAACTATTAGGGTATTATAGTTAAAAAAAAATGGAAATGTGTTAGTATAGTTAATATAACATGTTATTCTTAAAAGTTAACATTATTTAGAAAAAATTAAAATAGAAGTCTAACATTTATCTTGGGATGAATAAGGTAATGTATTTTTTCTAATCTAAAAACAATAATATGTTTGTATTAGTAATGCTTAACAGTAAAATTTAATTTTAACTCATATAACTTATAAAGGTTTAAAGTCAATGAGAGTATTGTATTTTTTTTTAGAATGCTTTTTTTTAATCATGTACTTATATATTATTCAGTTGAGTCATTATACTCTTAATTTTTAAAGTCCCGTGATAAACTTATGTGAATCTAAATACAGTTCATTTACTAAATTATAATTCATAAAAGAATATAATGATCCAAAATATGATTTTAGATGGTCCAGATACTATTTTAAAGATAATAGAAAGTATAAAATGACCTAAATGAAGAAAAAAAGAAACATCATATAAAATGAATATTTTTGTTAAATATAAAATAATAATTAATTATATAAAAATAAAAACGTGTTCCTTTTATGAACATATATAACAAAATTATTTAGGCTCTCTCTAAGATATGTTATGATCGATATGAAACATTGTGGAATTTTTATCATAAGACCACAAAATTATTTTATGTTGTGATCGATATGGAACATTGTTATATATGTTATGTATTTTTATTAACCATCAATTAAAGGGTATATTGTGTAAGCATATAAAGTGTTGGGAGTATAAGTGTCATTGACCAATTTTAAAGTCAAATGATGATGTCATCAATTTGATCTAATGGCTACAAATCCATAAAGAAATCCATCCAAGGGTCTTTATTTTTTTATGGATGATTTTAGGACCCTCTTTTATATTATATTGGTAGATAGATTGGTAGATTGGTAGATTTTTTTTTTTGAACGGTGGTAGATTGGTAGATTATAGACACAAAAAAATCCATATTTCCTTTATATATATTTATTGAAGTGGCAAATGTTTTATTATCAAACAAAGCAAACCCCAAATGGAGCACTAATCACTAATGTACAGCTATCGAGAAAATTAACAGAGGCTCACAAGATGTATACCAAAGATAATCATACAAAAAAAATATCCCAAGGTGCCTTTTTTATTATTATGGCCAAAACTTAAAGTAATGAGGAATAATGGAAGAGAATAAGATAAAGAGAAGGGGATGGGCACACCTTGGAATTCTCCTAATAGAGACTGCACTTACTGGAGTCTCTGTTTCTGCTCGTACAGTAAGAAGACTTTTCACCTGCAGCTCGACAAAGATAGGTTTAGAGGATAGCTTGTTCACAGCTAAATACCAAAGGAAGAGGTGGCAAATCTGGCGGGTTGGGTAACCTGCCTAACCATATAACTTTTTAGTATGGGTGAAAGAGGTTCGGGTTATGTGGGACCGATCTGCCAACACTTTTTTATTGTCTTTCCTTTTTGGCTTCTATAAGTAATTAAAGTTTTAATAAATATAATTGCAAAAACTATATTACTATTGCAATAATACACTACGTTTTTTTTTATAGAGAAGAACTAGGAAGTTGTATGCATTTTGAATAAACTTTGGGCGACTTTCGATCATTTTTACCACACAACCCGTTTACCCGTTATCGTTTAGCTGCTATTCTAGTTTCAGTGGTTAGAAAAAAAATCCAGTAAATGATTAAAATTGCCACGTCTAGTGATAACTTACCAATAGAAGTCCAATAACATTTCTTGGGTTTCCCGAGTATACAGGGACTCTGCTATGACCTCTTGCAAGAATCTTTCCCATTGCTTCCCTGAAATATTAAAAGGAGAAAAATATCAATAACCCACGTCAAGTAACACAACTAACAATATTTGAAAAAAGAAACCATGCCTAAATAAGTATACACAAAAAGAAAAAAAATTATTTCCAAATTTCAACTCGTTATGACATACAAATGGTGAAATGGAGTAGGTCAACTTTTGCTTCCTATTTTGTGTCTATAATTTACTGTTTCATCTGATTAAAGCTTAAGAAAAAATAAATCTGATCTTAGGAACAAAGGATACTTAACAAAATAAATAATCTTCATATGCTGAAGGGTAATCTCCTAAAATGCTCCATGAGAAGTAACTTATTACGCAACTAAAACAGCTCAGACACCTGACGCTGGGAATTATGCACTTTCTAACCTTACTTTGAAGCTGGTTGTACAAAACAATTCAGCCAAGATATACTGCTACAGTCTTAAGACCATAAAAATCTTGCTTATAAACGTTATAATTCTACTGGTTTGAAACTTGGTACTACAATCGCATGCTTAAAACAGTTGCAGAAACATGCTACCAGTTAATATCACTGCTAACTGCTCTTAAAGCAAAGATGATGTGTCAAATTGTTGTTATGGAGTTCCTAATTATGTAAATGAAGTTTTAAGTCTGTGATAAACCGATAACAACTTCAGTTGATGTTGTTTGGGTAAGGATCCCCCAATTTTCACAGGTTATAATTGTTCCGAAATTCCGTGTTCCAAATTCCTGAGTTGTATTCTCTTGTCTTTAGTATTTGGTTCAAATCATTCAAATCATTATCATCAAAGATTAACCATTCAAATAAAAAGGCAATTCATCACACATGAATGACTACATTTGATCCATCCTAGGTTCTATTTGATAAAATTGATAATTAATGACTGTTTGAATTGTTAGAAGTCGCAATAATTACGTGATGAATGATAAATGGCACTTTCATTAGTATTCTAAATGGATATATGACTGAATGAATGATAAATGATAATTATATTTACGCATCTTAATCATTGTTAACAATACTAATTGATACAAAATAGAATGTAATAATTTTAAAAAGACATTGAATCACATTTATTGTTTTCAATCTTAATTCTCATTTACCCCAATCTATTTTATACAATTAAAAAGAAACCATCCAATGTGTTAATCCGACGGTATCACATCTATTAACTTATTCCAAGTACACATTTTCAGCAAAGATTTGGAAAGATGTTGACAAAAAAAAATGTAATGTCATTTTAATGTCAAGCTTATGAATTATCAGAAGAATACCAAATGATAAACTGATAAGACGCAATTATAATCATGTACATGTACAAAACTCACCAATCTAACTTTGAATTGACATCCAAGGAAAAAGTTGACTCAATTGGTGTCATGGCCTCCTCTGCAGTCTGATCAGATAAATAATCAATAAATTCAATGGGCTACAAAGTGATACTCTTTATCATGAAAACTAAAACTAAGAGGAACATGAAGGTCATTTCATAAGTAACCGGTCAACTACTGTGAATTGAATGTTAACTGAAAAAGATATAGTAACTTAAAAAAGTGAAAATACAAAACAACACTTCTGACCAAGTCGCTTATTAATAGTAACATTAAACAGAAATCATCTAACACTAATAAACACAACTATAAGAATGGAAGCATAACTTTTGAGTCTCCGAAAATTTCAGATCATACACAATGCAAGAATAATGCTAACAAAAATTGCGAATTTATGTCACCTAATACCTTTTCAGTTAAATCAAGTGCTCCACTGATAATTGTTGTCTCGTCATGAGTGAGTTCACCTCCTTTACCAGCCTGGAATAGAATGGGGATATCATTTTTTGCAGTAAAGGCATACAACACAGGGATGACAACTGAGAATTTCATTACTCCATTTGTAAGGAAAAAAAACAAGTTAAACGCTTAAATGACAAAAACAATAACCTCCTGGCCATGGATAGAAACAAGGGCTTTCAACTGAGCTCGTCTAAATAGAGCATCATTATGTCCTAGTACCCAATCAAGCATCTGGAATCACAAAATACTGCAAATGTAAGCTGCAACAGTTTCCCAATATGACTAAATGAAGTCCGCGGTCACGGTCAACTAGGAAAAGTAATATGAACTTATCTGTTCGATTTACGATGCATTAATAAAAAAATGAACAGGGCTAAAGATTTTAGTTAGATAGAATCTCATACAACTAACAAACTCCAAGAGAAAGGTAAAAAAAAAGGAAAACTTACCTTGCCAATAGGATAAGCAATTGGATAGCAAATTATCATCAGAACCTTCACAAGCCAAATGAAACTAGAACCTATAGCCAGTCCATATCTGGTACATGCTGCTTGAGGAATCACTTCTCCGAAAAACAGGACAAAAGTTACAGAAAGCACTATTGCAACAACTTGATTGAAAATCTTATCCAAGTATATTGGCAAGGCCTGCAGATTGAAACAGCAGAAACCATGTGTTAATGTGTAAGATGTAAAATATAACAATAGTTATTAGCAACTTTAAGGGAAGCTTTGAAACACTCTCAAAATGTACTACATCTAATGTACTTAACCTTAAAATGTAGTATGAATAACCAATCACTACTTAGTGACCATCATTGGTGTGTCGTGTGTGTAGTTTTTTCAAATTTAAAGAAAACCTCTCAAGAAGTGAATTGGAAAATAGACTGAAGCGGAAATGATCCTATCACATGTTTTGGGGAAAAATTAGGCTTGACTAATTTTGTACATGTCTAAAAGTTATAACTTCCGATATTGTACCTCCATCGCAGCTGCATTGCATAGAAGCAATGTTACAAGAAGTTGATGCTGTTTCTGAACCACCGGAAATATGACAGCTGAAGAAAATAATGTTTCATGAGATCAAGATGAGCATAATTACAACTTCATGTATGAAAAACAGATTCTACATTCTGAAGGTGCTTAAAAAAAATCAGAAAAGCATCTTATATGCAGTACATTCTGATAGAGGCCATGTTTCATGTTCCGACGTCATAACTAATTCCATCTATCAAGGCATGGTTAAAAATCCCAAAAGAGCCTTTAAAACAAAAGGTACAGAAAACTCAGTTTCTTCACTACAGTTGTTCAACAAAAATTAGTGAGACAATGTTCATAATGGGTCCTGCACTTCCTTATCTAAGATAACCGAAGTTTAAGGTAGAGACTTAAAAGCTCATCTCCTAATAGATCAAACGACATAGGAATGCATCCAACTATACATGTTTTGCAATTCTTGGTATTGAACTTTATAACATACACGTATTAAACCATCAGTTTTTTACTATTGTATGTAATTAATTACCTTTTCATCAAGTAAGACGTACATTTTCAACTCTTGCTTACGTAGCAACCATATAAGTTGCCACATCATCAAACTGACACCAAAACTCTAGTTTACAAGTTATAAGAGATCAATAGTAGTGTACTGAGAGTTCGTTTCACCTACACGTGTATAATTTGATACATTCCTTTATAATTACATTTAAATGTACCAAAGTTTCAATTTTTTGCCATTGCCTATAATATCTGGTCACCTTTTCATCAGGTAACCCATAAAAGCATCAACTTTTGCTTATATAACAGCCATATAAGTTGACACATCATCAAAACCAGCACCACATCACCGTTTAACAGATTATAACAGGTCAAATACATACAATAGTAACGAACCAAAAGTTTTTTTTCATCATGAAAAGGTAACATAACATTAGAAGTCAAATTTTATGATTCTAATTATACACTATAAGTACCTAAAAAGCAACATATTCCCTTTCCACTTCTAAATTACATTCATGCAAATAAAGGTTTTATTCTTAGTTACAATAACAAAAACGTGTCTAATTATTACATTGTTACGTACAACCTTTCGATTTTTTTCTATCCAGTAACCTTTTCATCAAATAACCCATAAAATTCCAAAATTATAGGCGTCAAACCATGTAAGTTGCCGTTCCATTCACTAACTATAAGACATTGCGAGATACATACAATAGCAATAACCAAAGAAGTCGTATATTTATATATAGATATATATAGATAGATAGACAAAGGGCTTCGACAGGACAGTCGTTTCGATCCAATCCATTCTTGGGGTCAAATAAAGACGTTCTACATACTTTTCCCTCCCAAGTCCCAACCTAAAGAGTCAAAAACCTGAATCTTAAAAAGTCAACCGAATACAATCATTATTCATTATCACAACAATCAAAATCCTAATTAAATTTATCAAACAGATACATGTATATATACGTACATAATATATCAGAATCGACTATTATAATTGATATGACGAGAATGATAAAAATAAGTGAGGTGAATTGAATAGAATAATGAACCTGCTTGTTTTTTTTCAGTAGGAGTACCACTACGTTGAAGGATTTCGAGTTCAACAAGGCCTAAAGACATTAATCCTAGTGTAAGTCCGGACATAATTCCGGCGAAAATAACTAGAAAACACGATATTCCGACGTATACGTAAAACATCGCCGATCCGAATTCAATCTCAGCTCCTAACATCATCGAATTACTACTACTACTACTACTACTTGTCAACATTCTTATTATTTGCACTGCGTTTATCGCATGCATCATTACAATTATAAATATATAATTATAGATTGAAATTGAATCAGAGAAAAAGCACCCACACACACACACACGGCGAGTGTGATTTATTTATCGATTGTGTCTACTGTTTTTTGTTTGTATTCGGAATCATGGTTTTTTTATTTTTTATTTTTAACAAAAACAAATATTGGTGGTGTGTAAATATAAATATTGAAGAGAAGTAGTAATAAATAATAAATAAAAGAGAGAATTCAATGAATGGGGTAAAAAGCAAATTTGGTTGTGGATGGATCCTTCGCAAATGATTGGCTGACTCATGGGTGAGTCAACCGTTGTCTCCCTTCCCTATCAGCCGTCCAAAAGCTCGTCGACCACCTCGTCGTTGAAGACGGCATATGCACCAGGCCATCGTGCCTGATCGTCGTCTTTCCCCGTCGATTTTACGAAACATTTGGACGGGTTGTTTGGGTAATTGTGTGTATGTTTTTAATAACTTTTTATTAGAGATGAGGTAAGAATGAGAGTATGATAGAGAGGATGTAGTTCTTGGGTGTGATATGACAGTGAAGACGAGGTGGTGACGGCGACAGGATAGGAAGAAGCCTAACCTAAGTATATTCCTGATTCTTTTTATTTTTTACTTTTTTTTTAGTTTCATTACATAAAGAGAAGGAAATTATAGTATTATACTATGTAGAAAATATATAAGAATATTGTTTTCTTTACATATAAAAAACTAATTCTTTCATCAATCAAAACTCTTAAGTTACATATAATATGTTAAAAATTAATTATTATATATAAAAATAACTATGTTTTAAAAATTATTATCAATTTTTTTGTATGTGTATATATATATCTATACTATATATAATGCGGGGGTGTTTTTTTTAAAGGTTGATCAAGATTGACTTTAGGTAATTTTACTTAAAAGGGTATTTCTGACTTTTCATTTGATGTGGAAAGTTGTGTACTCGTAGAAAATAAAAAGTATTTAAATTAAAAAAATGGGGGAAACCGAATTTAAATAAATGGGAGAAAATCGAATTTAAATATACTTATATATTTTAACAATGAGATTAACAACGAGTTCTTAAATATCATGTCTTGCATTCTTTTACGTTTATTTTTTGATCAAAAAAAATCATCCATGGAATATGAGAAATAATGAAATATGGAAGTTTATGCCTGAAAGAGAGGAGAAAGAAAAAAGAAGTATCATAAAGAGAAGGAGATAAAGGATGGGGTTTTGTGGACCGGAATGGGGAACTCCTTTTAACATAACACTTAAAAAAAACACTAATTTATTTTTGTTTTCAATAAACAAGTATCATAAACACTTAAAAAAAATTATTTTGTTTTCAATAAACAAGTATCATATTAGTATGATAAATAATTAATATGACAAAATATAAAAATATAAAATAGAGAAATAAAAAATTATAAGCATTCAAACGTTTAAAAAAAACAAACAGCTATATTTATTCAGATATTTGAACCACATCTTATCATTCAGAAGTGGTATTCTGATTCATATGTAAAACCTCTTGAAAAAAACAAACACAGCCTAAAGTACAAATCATTAAGAAGTGGATTGTAACAATATTAAATTTATGTGAGACAATACTCACATTGACAAAAGGTATGTCTAGTATAAGAAAGTGAAGGCCAAAGAAGAGTTTATATAAAGGCTCGGGATGATGTATTCAAACTTGAAAAAAGATTATAAAAATGTGAGGCATTCTCTTGCCAATCTGCCATGACATCTAAACCAACCACATCTTTATATATAGTTAACATATCAGCAATTAGCAATTTAAATTTTAAAATTCAAACACTAAACATTAGCAATTTAAATTTCAAAATTCAAACACAAAACATTTTTAATGATGACACCTAAGCAAAATTTAATGCCATGTAAGATTATTGCTGATTTGGAGGTCTTCATTATAATCCAAGTAGAATTTCTATTGCCACAAAACTAAGAAAACGTGTGAAAGACTTGAAAAATCTTTACATATCTATGATGCAATCTTATAAAGTTTCAACACATCCAGAAACATAAAAGTTCACAAAAAAATAGGAAAAGAAGGGGAAAATGGTTATATGATTCCAATAGTTGACTCATTCAACAATTTCAATGAGTCATAAATTTCAAATTTCAAATACACTTAATACTCCATTTGAAATGCAACCGTATAGTTAGTAAATTAGTTAAATAGATTAGTTAGATTATTAAATAACGACACATAAGCAATAAATAGTGACATGTAGGATTGTTGTTTATTTGGAAGGCTTCGTAAGAGAACATGTAACACTCATCTTCTCACTTAGTTATAGAAATAGATATATTATGTATCAAGTATAATCTTAATAACTATAGCTAGTAAAATTTAAAATGTAAGTATCTTATGATTATTGATTATTTCATTCTTTCATGTATTTAAATATGATGATGGCTGCTACAACAGTTTTATTAATGAAATGTAAAAACTCCACTCTTGATTCTATGATCATGTAAAAAAGCAATTAAGATTCAAAGTTATACATGACCCATGTATTTGAAAAAATGTGTTTTTTTTTAGTTCATGATATTCATTGGAGAAAACAGGTTTCAATGGTTGCTAGATAAACATATTAGAGTTGATTTCAAGAGACATTTACCTTTTTAAATGGAGAATATACTAAATTAGGTGCATTTTGGAAGACTTAAAAAAAACCCTAAACCTACGAGAAAAGGACATGGTAATGTCTCAAACTTTTCAAGAGACATTGCTCTGTTACGTGTGTATGTATGTGTGTGTGTGTCTCTCTCTCTCTCTTTCTCTCTCTCTCTCTCTCTATATATATATATATAAACATAAATGACATAATACAATTACCCACTATGCTGCAAAAAGTACAAATTGATCATAGATAAATTGGTACTGTCACCATATGACCACATGGGCCAACAGATGAAGGCTGCAGGGTACATGTTCGAAACTTGCCAAGGCAAATGGAGAAACTATATCCTTGTGATTCATATGTGAAGATGGTGCTTCACCGGACATGAGTTCTATGCGGTATGCACTATGGGTACCAAAACGGTACATGGGACCAGAAGGTTCCCACCTATTTACCTTTTTTTTTCCACTATACTGCAAAAAGTTTTTAAATTAATATAATATTTATTTATTGAATTATCACAGTTTTTCATTTTCACAAACCTTGTAACCATAAATCTCAACCACTCGTCTTTCAAATACCAGTTAATTTTAATCGTAATCATTGATTTCATCTAATTATATCACGTTTCGTTGCATGGGTACATGCTACTATCTATAGATGTAAAGATAAGATAATATTTATTTATTCTTAACGGATTAAATATACACATTAAGAGTAATCTAAGAAGAAATTTGCAACTTACATCTTTGTTTTGGATGTTTGAAATTGTTTTTTTATATATTATTTCTAAGTTTTTTAAATAGATAAGTAATAAAATAATAATTTTATTTAATAAATTGTTTATCTATATTACTTGAGTAAATTTCATTAGGTGCCCCTGTGGTTGTCGCAATTTGAGTTTCGGCCCCTGTGGTTTAAAAATGTCATTAGGTACCCCTGTGGTTGACGTTTATTACTCTACCCACCCT
>JAOXNX010000026.1:26025700-26047799 GCA_028566075.1 Solidago caesia | reverse complement strand
CTTTAGTAGTTGACGTTTTCGAACTCTCATGCTTTTCAGGTCCAGGTCAATAAGAAAGTTCTGGTTCGTGTACGTGCTTTAGGTTCTTCAGTGATGATCCATCAAGACGGGTCGCCTTTTTGTTTCTCCATCTGCATTGTTCAGATGTGATATATTTTGTACTCTGGCAATGTTCCATGTACTATTATAGTTAGTACCGTCATTTTGGCTCTGTCATGGGCGTGAAATATGTAATTATGTTCTTTTGTTCTGGGCACAGCCCGTCATACATTGTAACCATTGTTCGGGTTTTAATGTTATTGGCTGTGTTATGATCTATAAACTGTGCTATGTACTATGTTTGCTGTGCATCCCGTGTTTCCGCTTTAGCGGGGTGTTACACCAGGCCCTAAATTCAAGCTCGAAATACTTATCAAGTCGAGCTCGAGCTCTAAATAGCTCGGCTCAAATACTTAGCGAGCTTTTGAGCTTTAAGTACACTATGTATATTTGTATATATACATGTTAATATTAATACTTAAATAATCAACTCCAAATTCTATAGGGGTTTTTTGTGTAATTTTTTATCGATTCGAGGTCAAGCCATATTTACCATAATGAGCCAAACTCGAGCTTTGTATTGAAAGCTTATATGTTCAAGCTTTTCGAGCGGAGCTCAAGCCATATTTATTACCTAACGAGCTGAGCTCGAGCCTGAATAGTGAAAGCTCGTCGAGCTCGAGCCTCCTCATTTCTTTCCGAGCAGAGCTCGAGCCCTATCGAGCTCGAATTCGTCTCGGCTCGGTAGCAGCCCTTGATCACGAGTTCGGATATTTTGAACACCCCTAGCCATGCTTCCCTTTGTTCCCATGGAGACTAGTTTTAAATTGTAGCTTAACTAGTGTAAATTGAGAAAAGCATCTAAATTTTATTTTTTAACTAACTCAAAATCAAAACAAACAAATAAATAATGAAGTGAAGTGTTTTGTTTTAACCTTAAAAGGCCCTAACCGGCCCACAAAGGGTTTTTGGGCTGAGAAATAGTCAAAGGAAATGGGAAACCATATTGCTTACATAGTTACATATACAACCAAAAGTCTAAAACACACGTGTTCGTTACTTTGTTTCCATTGCTCAATAATTTATGTGGTTTGTAAAGGAAGGTGATCTATCTAATCTAAAACAACTATCTTTACTAAGGGGATATGTTCAAATCTGATAATAATGTTATATATGTAGATCTACTATTATAAGTGATAAGCTAACTTTATTGTTATAAAGTTGTCCTCCCACATTGGCGTGTGTTTCTATTGTAAAATCCTCATTATAGTTTGACAAGCATGGCTTGGCTCTAGTACTCTAGTAGTTCACTAAAACCCGTTGTTATTTGAGATTCTATTAATGATGTGTTAGTGATAACAAATCTGTGATAAACATTTTATGGTTACAGAGTTAAAATCGTATCTTTTGATTGTTTGAAGATGGCGGATGTTGACCATTCAACAAATCACATACTATACATCAAACTACAAGTCCACAATAACAAATGATTTTGTAAATAAACATAACAAAGCCAATATTTATAACTCAAGAAAACTTCATCAATCAATTCTTTCATTAAATATATATAATATGCCATTCCAGTTTTAGCTGGGTGAAAAGTCCTTATGTTTTGAGAAGAAGACAAGGTTCAATTTTTGTCATTGGTGAAAATATATTAAGAAATTTAGCTGTTAAAAAAAATGTGACATATCCAACGATGCTAAATTCAAGGCAGGTCGTGATTCGTGAACTTTGTAATGCTTTGGACGGGATGATAAAAAATGCCCCTCATAAAAATTTGTAATCAATAAATTAGTTAAGTATCTTCTAAAACACAATGTGTTTTTTTTTTGCATGTAGCCGCTTATTATGAGATGAATGCACTATATCTTATATTTCTTTCAACCTGAAATACACATGTTGTTTTCGTTGATAATGATAACATGTTGTTTTTGTTGATAATGATAAAAGTTATCTGTCATTATGAAATTTTATTTAACTCTACGCGGATAAACTTATATAATTAATGAAATGTTAAAATTTTCTAATATCGTTAGTTGACAAATATAAATAAAAGATGTTGAATAATGGTGATGTTATCTTTTTTATAATCTTTTATTTTTTAATTATTATAGGCATCATATACATATAGGTAGTATTTTTTATTTAAATATCATAAGATACTAACGATGTAAAACTAAATCCTCTATATAATCATAATTTAATAAGAACGTATTGCATAAAAAAGGAAATTTTAAAAAGAAAAAATCAAAAATTGATTTTAAAGTAGAAAAATGATATAAAATGTAGGAAATATTACCTTTCATAATTATATCATTAAATGACATTAATTATTAATGACTATAAATTTAAATGAAATAAAAATATTTATGACATCATCAAAGTAATCCAATGATTCTAATTTCTAAATCATTTTAGAAATTTATCTAAGGGTTATTATTTCTTCAATAATGATTTTAGGTTTATCTTTTATTATATATTAATTAATCTGTCTTTTATTTTATATTAAAAGAGTTAAAGTAGGATAAATTTAATTATTTTTTTGTGTATCTAGATTTGAATAAAGTCTCGATTAACCACTATTATAATATAGTATTTGTTGTTGTTTTGATACAATTATGTTTTATTATTGTAACAAAGTGTGATGTGAAAATAATAATAAACAAGATTATTATATTTTTATTGTCTTGATGTGATAAATTGATTGATTTGAGTTTGTAGGGGTGTAATTAAGTATATTTTGAGGTGCTTATAAGGTACATAAAAATGTTAGGGTTGAAAATTATTGTTAAGCATAATTATTTTAGTGAACAACTTTTTAGCACATGTTATTCACAGTTCTAAGAAATACGAATAACAAAATTGAGTTGAACATAACGGTTGAAAATTGTTTTTAAAGACAGTTATTTTAGCGAAAAACTTTTTACCACGTGTTATTCATAGTCCTAAGAGTTACAAATAACAAAATTGAGTTACGAATAACAAAATACTTAGATTAAACTTGGGCATGGATTTGCCATCTAAGGACACGTTTCTTCTGTTCCAATTCGTACCAAACATCCCAAAAGGTATTAAATTCAACTCCTATAATAGAATGAGTCTAGTATATACAAAAAGAATGATGTTGGTGTCAAAGGAACCAAGAACCCCAAAATTCGTTGAGTCTACATGGAGTACGCTTTTGCTTTTGCGTACTAGGTGGATAAAATATTTGCGCATTAAACGTAACAACTTTAGAACTAGAATTACAATCATGATCCTCCGATATATAGATATTTTTATACATATAAAATAAGGGGAAATGATCCGTAATGCAGATTTGTTAAGAATTTTTTTTTTCATTTTGTCCCCTGAAGTTTATTAAATGTATGTACTAAATCCTCGGTATGTGAGAGGGCGCAATACCTATGGTTGCGTAATGTTGCAGTACGGATGATATCCCCATAAAATAACTTGTTAAACATATGATCAAATGCTATGAATATCATTTATCTTATTATTATTATTATTATTATCCAAAGTCTCTAATCTCTATATTAATCAAAGTTAAAAAACTTATTCCCAAATCTTAACAAACAACACATTTAAATTCCAAAAATACTACCCATTAATCAATGAATCCAAAACTCTATTTTCATGTTGATAAAAGAAGAAAAGAAATAAAAAAGAGTTTGAGGTGGTGAGAAAAAGCCTTATCTAGTTTCTCATCATATCATATATGTTGAGGAATGAATTGTTTTGTTTTGAATGACCTTAAAAAGAGACCAAAAACCAATTTCCTCCACCCACACCCCTATCTCTTTAGGAAAGGCCAATCCCTCCTTATTTTTCAACTTCTATTCTATTTCTTAAATAAAATTATTTATTTCACATCCATTTATCAAAACTTGCAACAACTTTTTTTTTTTTTCCTTTCATTTTGCCGCTCTCAACCATCACTTTTCTCTACTCTCCTGCCGGTACGTTCCTCCCTCCCTCCCTACATTACGTCGTCGTTTTGCTCATCCCTATTTACACACACACATATACATATAATTTTATACGCAACTTTTACGATTTATCAGCCGCACACTCGCACTGAGTTTTTTGATCGGAAATGTAACCGTTTCTGTGTATATATATATATAAATAGAGAGAGATATATAATATATGTATCATATGCGCGTGTGTATATGTATATATAACTTTGCTAGAGTTAATCAGTCGAAATGACGTCGTATAACAAGTAGTAGTAGTAAATCAGTAGAAACGACGTCGTATTAGTGTATAACAACCAGTAGTAGTAAATCAGGCCTATAATTTTGTTCAAAAATAAAAAATAAAAAAGAGGCCTAAAAATGTGGAAGGTTTGTTAGTGGTTAAAGTAGTTGACTAGAGGTAGGTCAGATGATAATAGTAGTTGTTGATCCAGGCCAAGTGGAGGATCAACTATTGGCTACTTTTGTCTGCTAATACACCACCACCACCACCACACTTGTACATCTATTTTTGATTAATCATTAATTAATTTCATATAAACTTTTTTTTTTTTCTCTAAAAAAAAAGAGTATTTTTTGCATCTGAAAATGTTTTTCCATGTGCCAAGGAGGAAATGACCAAAAAGCCCTTCCATACTGTTCAATTGTTTTTTCATAATTTAATAAGTTAAATATTATTTTATTTAATTTAGTTAGTGATTATGTATGCTGCCTTTTGAATCTGATGCTCTTTTTTTGGCTAGCTACTTGAATATTGTTGACTGGCTAATGGTTATAGAAAGATAAATATATGAATGAAAAAAGTTTAAGTAGAAGGATCTCGATAAGCAATAGCTGATAGCTGAAAGTCTGGAGCTTAAAGGACTTGATATTGATGGGACTTAATCAAAAAAATATACATACAAAATCAAACATTTATGATTTGTGCATTTGTTTGTCTTTAGTGTGTAAAATGAAAAGTAAATGTATAAAGAGTTACGTTAAATTTTTGGATGCGGAACTAGTACATTACAGACACGGGTGAAAGCTTGGTGTGTTATTTTGATCATATATTTTAATAGACGAGATTTTTCACATGTTTAACTAACAAAAGAAATGCAGTAATGATCCCCATGTTTGGTAATTTGACTATGAGTTTTCCATCTGGTGAAATTCCATATATTAAAGATTAATTTTTCTCATTTGTGAATTATAATATTTTGGTAAGATAAAAGTTGTTTCCTTGAAGTTGAATGATGCGCGTTCCTCTGCTTGTTTTAAAAATGTGAAACCTTTTACAAAATCTTGAATTTCTATTTAAAGAAGCTGTAATTCAAAACTTGGTACTTACGATGATCACAAGAACCTGCATTGTTGACCTTTTATCTTATTTATTGATAATTTTGTGTCTGATGATATGGTTAGGTGAAAATGGCACAATGTTTGGCTCCTTCAGTACAATGGCAGATGAGGTTAACAAAAAATGGTATGGAAACAAGCTCCATGTCATCCAAAATGTGGAACTCTTTGTCCTTGAAGCAAAGCAAGAAAGGAGCACTTAAGTCCGCGACGAAATTCAGCATATGTGCTTCAGCAAATGGAACCATTAACAGGATGGAAGACCTACTAAACTTGGACGTCACTCCTTACACCAATAAGATCATTGCTGAATACATTTGGTATATTTCATTCTTTGCATACACTTCTATACGAATTTCAGGCTGTTTAACATCATATTAACAAAAGTTTGTTATGTTACTCTTAAGGCTTTTGCTTATTTAGTTCCATGCTTTCTACTTTCTGAAACAGGATTGGAGGTTCTGGGACAGATGTGCGCAGCAAATCAAGGGTATATTGGCTTTTGATGCTTTAGTTTCTTTCAGTAATTATCTATAGCTTCGCTAAAAGGAAAGATGGTAATATATTTTTTAAATTATATCTCTTGTAGACACTCTCAAAACCAGTTGAGCATCCTTCTGAGCTTCCAAAATGGAACTATGACGGATCAAGTACTGGACAAGCTCCAGGAGAAGATAGTGAAGTTATCTTATAGTAAGTTCTATCTAATTCAAAAAATCACAAGTCTCGTTATATGTGGTGAAGTAACCATACTTGAAATTTTGTTTTTCAGCCCCCAGGCGATCTTTAAGGATCCTTTCCGTGGTGGCAACAACATCTTGGTGAGTGTAACGTTGGTTCATTTTACTATAGATTCTAATAATAAGCTGAGAAATTCCCTCCAACCAAAAGGTTGCAGTTTCAAGTTCTATTTGGACAAGTGCATGCGAGTATTTTCCCTTTGAACAATGAGGCTGCAAACTGAAATGGGGTCCACATATTGCTTAAACTGATTCTGAACTGTTTTTATAGGTGATCTGTGACGCATACACTCCGCAAGGCGAGCCTATCCCTACTAACAAACGCGCTAAGGCTGCTGAGATTTTCAGTAATCCTAAAGTTGTATCGCAAGTGCCCTGGTGGGTTTTTCGGGTGAAAGTGTTTTGTTTTTTTGTTTTTTTTTCCATAAAACTAAACCCTTAAATCTCTGTGTTTAATCCATACATTAAACTTCTTGTAACACCTGAATAAGGAGCAGATAGGTATGTATGACTTTATTAGTCAACATATATCTCCCTTTTATATGAAGGGGGATACTCTATTTCAACAACAAAATAAACAGAACATAGTCTCTCTTCATTTACCTGTAAATTGATTAAATCAAATCTGGTTTTAGGTTTGGAATTGAGCAAGAGTACACTTTGCTTCAGACAGATGTGAAGTGGCCTTTGGGTTGGCCTGTTGGAGGCTACCCTGGTCCTCAGGTACTATTTATGATCTATCTTTTGTAAACTTCTACACCTTCCTCACATATAAATGGGATTACTATTAGTTCCAGCTAAAGGTGGCAAAATGAGTGGGCTGGGACCGCTGGGTTGACCCGAAACATTTTTTTTTACCAATTTTTTAGTTTTTCCTATGTATAATTAGTGTGCCAACTGCCAAATATTACCATAATCATTTTATTTCAGTAATAATTTATTTTTCTTTGAGTAACCTGGTTTAGGATGTTATAGACATTAAAAATATACTTTGGGACGCTTTTGATCCACATCCTTTTAAAATTTAAACCGTTATATACTTATATTTGATATCACTTGTTTGACCATTAGAGATAAAGCATAACTCAAATCGATCCTTTCATAAGTAATGGGTCAAATTTGCCACCTTTGAAAACAAGTGTTCTTATTAAATTCATTTCCTTCTGAAACTACAGGGTCCATACTACTGTGGTGCTGGAGCTGATAAGTCGTTTGGAAGAGACATATCGGATGCACATTACAAGGCATGCTTGTATGCCGGAATTAACATCAGTGGGACCAATGGAGAAGTTATGCCCGGACAGGTTTTTTTCTACTTGTTCTCCTTATTATCTAATAAATTATGAAAAGAAGTATCATGGAAACACTTGTGTTTCACAGTGGGAATTTCAAGTCGGTCCTAGTGTGGGAATCGAAGCTGGAGACCATATTTGGTGTGCTAGATACCTCCTTGAGGTAAATCATGTTCAGCAATTTGATACAGTAACAATTTAATATATCTTAACGTGTTATTTCAATCAATATCTAATTGTTTCTTGCGTCTTTACTGTTTTTAACAGAGAATTACTGAGCAAGCTGGTGTTGTGCTGACACTTGACCCTAAGCCTATTGATGTAAGATATATCTTTCTCCATGACTACTGTTCTTCAGTTCTCCATCATAATGTTCAAATCTTGCTTAGGGAAAACATTTGAGCAACATGTAATGTCACTCCTATGTAATTAAAGGTGGTTAGATGGGCGTGTTGGTTAATGTGTCCAAATTTACAATTCTTTGTTGACACAAGCTTAGTTGACCAGAAACACTTTTTTATTTTTTATTTTTAATAAAAAAGATGAACAAAATAATTGGCATGTCAAGCTATTTTAAAATTCAAAATTTCAACTTTTTGAGTAAAAGGAATTTTAGGAGGTGTTATGAGCTAATAAAATAAAAATACTTTTGACCCATTTGTGTCGATTTCATTTTAAGCTATCTCTTTTGGGTTTACCAATGGGAGGCACAAAAAAACCCCTCAATTGACCCTTTCATAAGTAAACGGGTTGAACTTGCCACCTCTACCCTCTCTGAATGATTGTAATTTTATTCTTAACTTGCACAACGCTTGTTGGTTTGAATTGGCAGGGAGACTGGAATGGAGCAGGATGCCACACTAACTACAGGTACTTGTTTTCTTTACTCATTGCTATATTAGGAGTAAAACCATGATAGACCTGTGCATGGTTTTCAAACTAATGTGTGTGAACGTTGCCTTCTTTTTTATATTAAAAATCCATCCACTTACTTTTGTGCTTTCAAATTTCAGTACATTAGCCATGAGAGAAGAAGGTGGGTTTGAAGTAATTAAAAAGGCGATTCTGAACTTGTCACTTCGCCACACTGAGCACATCAGTGCTTATGGAGAAGGCAATGAGAGAAGATTGACAGGGAAACACGAAACTGCCAGCATTAACCAGTTTTCATGGGTATAAAACATTTTATATATAGAATTATAAAAGATAAACCAAGAAAAATAATTTACAGTTTCATAAGCTTTCTCAACTGATGGTTTTTGTATTCGGTGAACTTGCAGGGTGTAGCTAATCGTGGTTGCTCAATCCGTGTGGGGCGTGACACTGAGAGGGAAGGCAAAGGTATTGCTATCTTCACACTACAGTCTTTATCATTGGTGAATGGTGGAAAATTTGGATAGGCCAGGTGGATTTGGTAACTGGTCAAACTGGGTAATATATGTTATGGGTCAACATGGGTTTGGATTTGGGATGACCAAATAAACTTTTTATAAAATTATTAAAATCTTTATAAACATATTAATGTACAAAACATGTTGACAAAAATTATAAAATTTCAACAGTATTCTGCCTTTTTGAATTAATTGATTTAGGAGGTGTAATACATTAGTATTTAAATTTGCGCAAATTCGATCTGCTTGCCCCGTTTTAAGCCAAGTTTTTTTTTTAAGTTTTTTTTTTAAAATTGACCCACCCATGAGATAAAACATAACCCAAAGCTACCATTCATTAGTGAGTCGAAATTTCCACCATTAAATATATTCTCTTTCGAAATCTGTTTTTCACGGGTGATGTTTATTATGTGCAGGTTATTTGGAAGACAGACGCCCAGCATCAAACATGGACCCATACACCGTGACCGGATTACTTGCCGAAACAACCATCCTTTGGGAGCCTACCCTTGAGGCTGAAGCACTTGCTGCCCAGAAGTTGGCATTGAATGTGTAAGATTCCCCCCACAAGGCGATATACAACGAAGAAAGCGTCAACATGCATATTCATCCATGTTCTTCGAAAACTCGGTTTCCTGTTTCTAGTTGATTTCTTGAAGATGTTGTAAATAAAGGTCATCACTGCTTCATATTCAAAGCTATTTTTAGCAAATGGGTGTTTTTCAGATGATTATTGGACAGTTTATGCACATTTTGATGTGTGCATAGGTGCACTTGACCCGGTCTGAGCAGACATTATTTTCTCTTCTTGATTTAAAGAAAGCACCCTCACATTTTGGGGGTATTTTCTTTTCATTTGATCATCTATCATATATCATCAATAATGGTTTAGACGGGCTGCTGTTCCCTCCTTTTTTGGGTTAATTTTCCTACTAAATTTTGCTTGTCAATGCTAATTATTTCGTTAAAATTGGATAAAATGATGTAATTCATACCTATGATTTTAACTGTCAAAGGGAGGCTACGTAATGTTAGAATTTTAACAACAATGAGAGCCTACAATACAAGAGATTTATATAATCAAGTAAATTATATAACTATCTCCTTGCCTTTCCTTATTCCTGCTTGAAGACAATGCACGTAGTATCGTGGAATAACAATGAGTTGGGAATCTCAACGAGTTCATAATAAAATAAGGGCTAACAATAAACACCAATGAGTATGTGATAACAAAATTATATGGACAAACCGACTAACTTTGAGAGGATGGGTTGTTCGATTAATAGCAACACAAATGTCTCTACGATGATGTTATGATCTAGTGGCTAGTAATGTGTGATAAAAATAGTTGCTACACAAAATCATGTTTGATAAGCAATAAAGATTTCTTAAATTCTCAACTCAATTGAAAATGCGATTGCATTCATAACCACCAAAGAGAACTTGTTGTATGATTCGTGAAATTTGAACTTGATACGACATTTGATGTAATTTCTTCAAAGCAAGGGCGTATCAAGCTACTTTCAGGGCATAAATTGAACTTATGAAATGGGGTTTTATTTTATCTGATTAGAAATTTACATATAAATTTTCGACTATAGTTAAGCGTGGGTACATTTGATGACTTACAATACGCAAAGAAGTGTGTTGAGCTAATATCCATATCCATATCCGTACATCACTAACTTTTAGCCGTACGCCACCAAACATGCTTTAAGAGATTATACGGTACAACAACTCAAAACATGTTTAATGATGTACGACTAAAAATTTGTGGTGTGCGGATCACTGCCCATATATAAACTACTGCCCCAATCACCAATTGGTATAAAAATAAAACCCTGATGGACTTATTGGTTTTAAAATGAAACCCTAATGGATTTATATGTTAGACATTGTGTTAGACTATATATCGAATTTAACAAGGTATTAGGGCTATCACAGGGGGTAAACATTGGTTCGACCACTCCATGGATTGTCAAAATAAAAATAAAAAAATAATCATCAGACCTAATACCCACATCTTCTACATCCCCAACAACTTTTTTTTTTTCTTTTCCCAGATCTATCTTCAATATCTGCCTTTTGTTGGTTGTTCCATTTTTAAACACAAGGTTGGTTATAGATATGGCGGGGTTCGACTAATGGTGGTGGTGGCCGGATATTGTTTGAATTATATATTGATTGTATATATAATTTGAACTAGTTTTGTCACCCGGGTGTTGCCCCGGGAGACATAATGTTTTTTGCGTGTGAAAATATGTAAAGTTATAACATATTTTCAGAAACATTATACAATATCTATATTAATGCAAATAATGACGCTTACATAACAATGATGTAATGACTTATTATAGATTTTATAATAACATAATATATAGGAAAAAAATAACATATAAATATAATAATAATAATAATAACAATGAAGTAGTGTGGGGTAGCAACATTAATGGTGGAGAAATAGAGAGTGGTTAGATCTGATGGAAAAATAAGGTTTAGGTTTGATTTGATGAAACTAGAAGGGTACCCATGTAATGCGGCGGCGGTGGCAGCAATGGCGGTGGTGGCGACGTTGTGGTTATTAGTGTAAATGTAATTGGTGTAAAAGGGGGGGGGGGGTTGTAGTTATTTTAAGGGTTGAAGGATACATGTTGTAAATAATTTTATTAAGGGTATTATAGATATATTAGGTATAGATATTTAATTTGGTAAAAAAAAAAAAGAGGGGCATTTTAGGGTTTATTGTTTCATTATTTGAGAAGATGAGATAGATTGTTTTATAAAAGAGTAAATATATAATCAATTGGGGATTTTAATTAGATATCAGCAAAGTTCAATACCCTTTCCATACGTTTTCTTCTTAACAAGCATTTTAACCCGTGCGTTGCACGGAAGGAAACAATGAAACCAACTACACTTACAAAAAACAATGAACATATGTTTCTTACCCATTTGACAATATCGGAACGATTCCATATTTATGGTTAATGACTACGTAAACTAATATGATAAATAGGATAGAATTACAAATCACTAAAATATATAAAGTCTCAGCAGAACATATATACACAACCACAGATAGCATTACATTATAGGAAACAATACATCCTTTTTTTTTTACTCCCAATGGGCATCACAGTAGCAGCGACCAGGAAGAAGGAAAATTTTGAGAAGATGGTAACCCACTTGATAAATTGATTGAAACATGATTCAACAAACATGAAACTAGTACACAACAAATATTATAACAGTCGGGTATTCAAGCAAGTCATACACATACTTGTCGTTCTTTGTCCTAAATAAATCTTCACTCCTCGTATTCAAATTTGTAGAATTATAATTCCAATATATGAAATGGAACTTAAATATTGCTCAAACTGCAGCATCTAATAGATTATCTGGCAACCTCGACGCCGCCAGACGACCCAGGCGCATCAAACATATAGCAACTATCTAAAGTGTATTTCTCATAGATAAGGTTCAATATCTACTACTAAACCATATCTACACACACTACATGTCCTAATAATGACAGACATACATACATAGATACACAATGAAGAGTGAAACTTACAGTTTGAACTTGACGGTGTAGCTGCCAACTAACAACAACAAATGGACGATTTTTACAATAACTTACCTATAATTAGCTTTATTTTAGCCATCACTTAATATCCCCATTTCTTTTATTCATGTTAACTCGGGTTAGTCTGGTTGGGGTTAAAACCCAACAGATAACACCAATGATTTTATAGATCGTCGCATCATAACACCAAGGATTTTGGCTTCAAATAGCACTAAGAAAGTTTCTACTCTAGCTACTTTCAAAGCTAGCAGGTTCGAGTAGAGGATTTCTTTCAGACATTTCATCAAACATGTAGTGTGCAAGTCTTTATAAGACAGATTATTGGCGAAACTTATGTATGAACCACACACCAAAACCAAGACATATATGAAAATACGAATAAAAATACCTGATTTCATAAAGCATGGAACAACTACTTCAAGATTTCAATAACTTTATTTCCCCTACCAAAACAATCAATGAAAAGATAGTTAGTTGAATAATAATCAGATTTTTGTAGCTATTTGTATTATGCAATCCAACTTCAAAACATGTACAAATAATTTCCATGAAGCAAAAAGTAGATGAAATTGAGAAAAACTGAAGGAACTTTAATCGTATGGTTGATTGAATCATCTATCCCCATCCTTATAGCATCATCACTCGTCATAAGAAACACGACAGGAATTAGAGAAATAGGGGTTTATTGTTATTCTAGGGCTTTCGTGTATAAATTGAAGACAGTAAAAGTTGTAAACATGAAATAAAGAAGATTAAGAAGAAGAAAAGGAATTGAAGTTTGATGCCTTGATGAGCCCATGAATGTGTAAGTAATTTCTCTGTGTGTGTGTGTGTGTGTGTGTGAGAGAGAGATATGAATATAGATATAGATATACCTTATATCTTTTGCTTAGAAGAATAGTAGATGAAGATAAGAAGAAAAAGAGGGAAGAATATAGAGAGGAAGAAGAGCAGATGACGATGACGAAGACTACAACAACAACAACAACAACCGATACTCAATCCCGGCAACAGCCGGGATTTGAGGGAGGTAAGATGTACGCAGCCTTACCCCTACCCAAAGATAGAGAGGCTGTTTCCAGAAGGACCTCCAGCCAAAAAGTGGAAGAATAATAACGAGTAAGGGATAGGGAAACATACCTGACGGCACAAAAATAATGAAACGAATTGGATAAATTAAAGACTGGTATGTGTGTATTAAATTAGAGCCACTCATATTTTTTTTTTTTAATTTTTATATATATACATATATGGATATATATATATTATTGAGAAAGAAATTTTATATGGATAAATTAAAAATATCATGTTTGGTCCTTTAGGGATGGAAAAGACGGAAATACCCTCATGTGGAAAGCACGTGAGGGGGCTAACGGAGTGGATTTGACGGCCGTTAAAATAAAGGACTAACTTTGAACCTTATCCACCTATAAAGGATTACCACTATCATTTCGAAACTACAGGGACGAAACTTGATGTTTTGGGTAAACTACAGGGACGATTCGTGCAATTAACTCTGGAAAATATAATATTTGGTGGACTTGTTTTTCATACACTTCTCTAGTTCTCTCATAATGTCTGGTTACCAAACTTTCAAAAAGCAGATAACTTATGACACGTGGTACAACCTGATTGAACAAAACATTGACACTAAATCATCCAAAGATAATATTCAAACAAGATCATCAACACCCACCCAATATTGCATACACACACTTATTATACACACTGTATATCAAATCTTTCTTTCTAAAAATGGCAGTTTTCACACATTGAATGGAGCCAACTTCACTACTAACATTTTGATAACATTTTTTTTCTGCAAAACATGGCTCCTGCTTTAACTGCCAATTTGTTTCTTCTAACTGCCACAAATCACTCAAGTCTCACTTCAAGAAAAAACACAAAAAGATTGATTGCTTGTGCCAAGAAAGCTGATGCAGGTGGTGCAGACAGTGAAGCCGAGAATGGGAATCGATTTAAGTTCAATTTCGACTTTAATAAGGTTTCTGATATGAAATCTTTGATACCCGTTGTGAGTAACCCGTCTGCATCGGGTGGGACGTTGTTTGGGAAACGTAAGGACCCGAATACGGTTTTTGTTGCTGGAGCTACTGGGCAGGCTGGAATTTGGATTGCGCAGACTTTGTTAAGGGAAGGTTTTAGTGTTAGAGCTGGTGTGACTGAACTTGGTGCTGCTCAGGAGTTGGCCCGTTTGGCGGTTAATTACAAGGTAATTAGGTCTATTTCCGATTCGAGTGTTGCATGATTATTTATTAGGGAAAAAGTTATATAATAGCCATATACTTTCGTTTTGGTAGTCCATTTTAGTAACTTTTTGTTTTGTTTTTATTTTTTAATTAATTTATTTATTTTAATCTGGACAAGTATATTTAAATTCTAGAGCTGGCTAATTATCAAAATGTGTTTTGAGTGCATAAAGTATTTAAAAAAAACATCATCAATTGTTTTTACCTGTTGAATACGAGTTTAGTGAATTAGTGATGTGTATAGTGTGTAAGAATCTTAAGGTCTTTTTAATTGTTTTAAGGGATTGTAATGCTTATATTCCTCAAGGGTTTGCCAAAAAAACACATGGGTGGTATGTCAACCCCAAGATTAGAGTTTGCAAAATGGGCGGGTCGGATAACGTGGCAAAAAAGGGTTGGGGTCAAAAGGGGTAATTTTGGGCGGGTCATGTACCCAAAAGACTTTTTTTTTTTTTATATATAATTTGTATTAGTTATAACTCGATCATATATAATGTAAAAAAAAAATTAATAATGAGATTTTGAACATTGTATATGCAATAAATGTACACTTCAAATACCTTTTGAGTTTTGACCCATTTACTTTTTAACAAGCTTTCATGTAGTAATCAATTAATCATGTGACAAGTTAGAAGTGAAACATAATCCTGATTGACTCATTCATAGCTACACAGATCGACATTGCCACCTCTATCCGATCCCATTCCTATATGGGTGGCACTAGGTTCCTTATGCTTCTGTGTATAGGGATAAATCCAAGAAATGGATCTTTGGGTACCATATCCTAACTCTTACCCGATAATTCTCTTTCACAAACTCTGCAGGTTATCTCAACCGAAGAATCCAAACGCCTTAATGCTGTTGAATCCACCTTCCAAGACCCTGAAGCCATAGCAAAGGCAATCGGGAATGCCACCAAAGCTGTAGTCACCATTGGTCCAGGTGAAAATGGTCCAACCACAGAAGTCAGCACACAAGAAGCCCTGCAGTTCATTCAAGGTGCTCAATTGGCGGGTGTCAACCATGTCACCATAATCTATGACACTGCCACAGAATCTTTCACCTCAACCAACAACGTACTAGATGGGCTCTCATTGTTCTTTAACAACTTGTTCTCAAACACACAGCCTATGACATTGAAAGAGTTTCTTGATGGTTTGATTGAAACGGATGTAAAGTACACCCTGATCAAGACAAAGCTAACAGCCGACTATGGTTTGGAGAGTTCATACAACTTTGTTGTGACTGCAGAAGGCATCAACCGGGAAAACGACTACAAAGTAATGTAATGTAATGTAATGTATGCCGTTGTTTCTATGATTCAAGTAGTGTTAGATCTTTGAAAACTTTTGTTAAGAAACAGTAAAAGAGTTGAAGTTGATTTTAAGTCTAATGTGTTAATATATAAGTAACTAACCGAACTTTGATCCTGATAACTGTAGGTAACGAAGTCGCAGATTGCATCGTTGGTGGCAGATGTTTTCTCTAACACAGAAGTGGCGGAAAACAAGGTATAAACTCAACTGCAAGTATTTTAGAAAAGGAAAGCTTCAAGATCTTTCCATTTCGTCCAAAACTAATAGACATGACAAAATGCGCAGATTGTATAATGCAAGAAATGGGTTCAAATAAAACGGCTTGTACTAGTCAAAACGGGTCGGATTGGGTGTTAGGCTGTTAGCTATGATTAAACATAAAGGTATATATTGAGTTTTTGACTGAGAGATCTTGAGAATTTGGGCAAAAAATAAAGTGTTGCATGACTGCATGTAATCTTGCTTCATGTTTTGGTAGAAAACGTATTTTTGCAACTCAAAGCTATGACTTTTCAATCAAAACCGATTAAATTTAGCTATAAATAGTTATACAACATAAGTGGGCTATTTTCTTTGTTAGGTTGTCGAAGTCGCTACAAGTCCTGATGCAGCTGCAAAGCCAGTGAGTGAACTTTTCAGGTAATGTATAAAAGTTTAAATTTAAATGAGACAAAAAAAGGAAATACTTGCAATTGGCATTTTTTACTTTGTTTCAGAAGTCATATAGCTTAGCTATGGTAATGCATCGATTTGAGATATGTGTTATATCTGATGGGTCAAATAGGTTAAACTAAAAAGGAAACGGGTCAGTTGGTCTTTGAAAGTCACCCCAAATGTATGCAAATGTACAATCATAAGTCATGTCGTTAAATAAAGTTAGAATATTTAGTAACCATGTTTATCACATTAACAATTTTCTAAGGTTCAAAAATAAATGTTTGTGGGTCAGCTCAATTATCTCGACCCCATTCATTTTGTCATCTCTAACCCGCTGACCCGCCTGTTTGAAAGCCAGATAATTGCATGAGGTTTAACTCTTTCTAAAATGCATTTCTTCTAGTGTAATTCCCGAGGATGGTAGACGAAAAGCTTATGCAGAAACCATTGCAAAGGCCAAGGCTGAGGAAGCCGTGAAAGCTGCAGAAAAAGCAGCTGAAGCTGTTGAAAAAACAGAGAAAGAGGTGAAAAGGTTGGAACCAGCCTCATCATCAAGTGTAGCTGAAGACGTCCAGGATCAAGGCACAACAGCACGAAAGTCATTAACAGACCTAATGGACCGATTAAAAACTGCCAGGCTTGCCAGCAAACCCACAGAAAAATCCAAGCCTATAGCTGAAGATGACCTAGACCAAGATAGCGCACCAGGTTTAGCTCTCTCATGGGAAAAACTAAGCTCAGGGTTCGCATCAGCAGTTAAGAATAACCCCATCGAGCTGCCCAAAGTACAAATTGCAACAGTCAGAGGTCAAGCCAAGGCTAGGACGTTGCCATCAAAGCAAGCTGTGGTCAGGAAACCAGCAGCTAAAAAGGTGGCACCAGTGCAGCCCAAACCAAAAGAGTCAAAAGCAGAAGTGAGGAAGATTTTCGGGGGAGTGTTTCAGCAGGAAACCATTTATGTTGATGATTAATAGATTTCTTTATTTACTTCTTCTGTTTATAATGTGAATTGTAGTTGAACCCTTGATGGTCGAATGCTGGTTTAACCAGCTCGAGCATTAACTTATTCACGTGTATCTCGTTTTTCCCTCATCTCATATTTTTCTTTCCCAAGTTGTAAGATGTTATTCAGTTTTAAGGGGATGAATGTTGTAAAAATTCATTCAGATTTGAACCAACATATTATATTTCAACATATTACATCCAGATGAATGTTGGACATTATGATAAAACAAATTCATAGATGAATGCTAATGTTAATTATCCAATATCTTTGTAACTTTGGTGAGATGATGAAATGATTTTCTGGCCATTTAAACATACCACATGTTACATCTCAAATAGCCAGACCCGAACGGGTTTGGGTGTATCTGTCATCTTCTTCGGGTTTCAGGTGGCTTATTTAGTTAATCCGAACCCAAATAGTTTAAATGGTTTGGTGTATGGGTCGAATAATTTATACTGTATGTCATTAAGAAATTGCTTTTCAAAGAATTAATTGGATCATCAGATAAAAAATAACGGTTAAAATAATGAAGAACTCATACAAAAAATTTCATATTCTTCTCGTCACCATCTTTCTGGATATGTTGAAGTGTCGAGTTAATATCCATTCATTTATTTATAGGTAAAGATAATAATATTTCTTTTTAATATCCATGTTAGCAATTAAATAATAGAAAAATATTTTGACTGGTTGTTTCAGGTCAACAGGTCACCCAAGTATCATCCTTGTCCAAAATTTTAAAGTTCGTTGTGCAAGCATATTAATAAAACTTAAATTCCTTAACCGTTGATTACGCAACACTTTATTAAATTCCTTAACAGTTGATTAGGCAACACTTTATTAAATTCCTTAACCTAAAATCAACCCACTAACCCATTTGACCCGTCAACCCGAAACTCGACTCTCCAACCTGCTAACCCGTTTTTTTTTTTGGAATTTTCATTTAAAAACGTCAATGTTGAAGGTTCAGGCAGTTGATATAAATGTAATTGGACTGAGCATAACAAATCAGGTTTGCGAATGTGTGTATAACTATATACTCTCATGTGTATTGTTTTGTAGGTCGATAAATTTCTTTAACACGCAATGAGAAACATAGAAAATCATGCTGTTTTTGACATGTATGCCTTGTTGAATATTCTTCATCAGTTGAAGTTAAATTTAAAATCTCAGGATTGATAAACAAAATACATATCCCTTTGAATCTTTCCTTTATATCTTCCCCTATTTGTCATTCTTTTTTATTTTCATTTCTGTTTGGTGATCAAAACTGTATAATATAAAGTGTGTATAAAGGTTTTAATAAGATTAACCCTCAAATAAAAGTGCATTTTGCCATATCAGTTATTCAGATAACAACTTGAATCCACTTGATTTGATAGAGTTCATTTAAATCATATCATTGCAATAAATCACATTGAATTATATTTTATCAAAAGTAAGAGTCCTTAATTCGATGCTAACAATCATTTTATTCAATTCGAATATTGTTACAAAAAGTAGTACTTCACCATTGCTGGTATACCACAATAATAATTAAACACACAAACTCATCATAGACCGACAAAACACACACAAACATTACAAGCCCTTTAGACAAGATGATTGATATATGTCTAGCTTATATATTTAACCTGAGATATCGATAGACTTGATTTCGGGCTTCTTAACTTGCTCCTTTGGGACAGTAATAGTCAGCACTCCATTTTCCATAGCTGCTTTCACCTGATCCAACTTAGCATTCTCTGGCAGCATGAACCTCCTTGTAAACCTGCCACTGCTACGTTCAACACGATGCCATTTATCGTTCTTATCTTCTTTTTCGACGTTCCTCTCCCCACTGATCTGTAAAACCCTGCCATCTTCAACCTCGACTTTCACTTCCTCTTTTTTAATCCCAGGAAGATCAGCCTTGAACACATGAGCTTCTGGTGTTTCCTTCCAATCCACACGCGTGTTCACCAATGCAGATGTTTCAGATGATGTTGAGGATGACACAGGGAAGTCTCTGAATGGGTCCCAAACATCGAGTGAAAATGGGTCGAAAATGCTGCTTCTTCGGCCACCAAACAAGCTTGGAACGATCGACATTTTGTAATGCTTGAAAATTGATATCGAGATATTGAATAATTGCTTGTATTTTTTGTTGATGTATATTTCTATGTTGCTGATTTGCAATGAGGCCGATCTGTGACATATATATATGTTGGTAGGGAATGTTCGAGAACTGTCACGAATATATACAGTTAATTATTGGGACATAAACATAGGAGACGTGTGAAAGAAGTCTATTGATCCTTGGACATATATGTTCTTTCCACAAAAAGAAGCATCTCGATTCTTCCAGGGATATTATAGTCGTATATTTCCTAGCATAATGACAAAAGCAAGCCTAACCACCACTTTTACGTATGTTATTGTAGGTAGTTTAAAATTTTGTGTATTATATAGGACTACAATACCTTTTAAAAGTGGTATCTATTTCAATCTTTTTTTTTTCTAAATACATTTTTCACTTTGCAATAAACAATGATACATTATATACTGCTAATTGTTTATTATACATTGAGAGATATATATATTTAAAAAAAAATGATTTTTTCAATTAGTTTTATCACATCTACTTCTCTATTATCATACTAATTGATACATTCTTATTAATGATATCTCATTACTTCTTCTATCACTCTAATTTATTTTTTAAAATTTTTCCTAATTAAATTCAACACAATAATTAAAAAACATACATTTAAAAATTACAATAATAAAACAATGAGAAGCAAAATAATCCGTCATAGCTACAATATATCAAAGGTTGCAATGTAGGGAAATTAAGAAACACATATTCTCCAAACTTTAACATCCTTGATTTTGTTAAGCCATCTATCACTAAAAACTTGTCCCATTTTAAATTTGGATCTATCATCAAGATCAAATCTACCCATTTAGAACTTGGATCTCACACCACTGCCTCAAGGTCTACCAATTTCTCATGGGCAGAAAACGGCTAGTATAAATAATTGGTTTTTCAAACCGGTTCCGATTAACCGGTTCTGAACCGGTCTCAAGGTCTACTAATTTCTCATGGGCAGTCAGTCTCTATTAAGATGTGGTACAAATGACAAATGGGTTGAGGATGTCTGAATCCCTCATGAAAACAAATGGATACCCAATTATACAATCTCTTGTAAAATGAAACTTGTTAGAGTGGTGCCAACAACACCACCATCTTCCCCAAATTCTCACTACCATATCAACGTCATATCATTTCTTCCTTCTAGAATTTACTCAAAAAACATCCCATACCAACAATACCATCATTCTCTTCAAATTCTCAAATATTATATTATTAAACACAATCCATACACACACCACACACAAACTCTACACACACACACACACACGACGTTCTCGTGAGAATTTGGTTCCAGAATCTAGCCTAGAATTTGGGCAGTGACAGTGGCGCTCTCACATTCTCGTGAGAATTTGGGTGAGAACGTGATTGTTGGCACCACTCTTATGTTGTAAATCTATGTCATACACACAAATGATAACAAATGCCACCAAATTCTCACTGCACATCAGTTTCAAATTTTCAGAATTTACCTTATACCAACAATACCATCATCCTTCTCATAGTCTCAAATATTTTATTATTTAAACACAATCCATACACACTACACACACAAACTCGCCCGGACCCACCTCTCATCACGTTCTCTCCATCTTGGTGAGAATGGGGGCTCTAGAATTTTGCCTGAGAATGGCCTGCTGACAATGATGTCGTGAGAACGGTTGAGAATTTGTTGAGAACGGGTGCCATTGGAACCGGCCTAATGAGCAACATCGAAAATTGGGCACTATGTCATGTGTAACCCACTAATCTTTCTAAAACCTCAACTTTATGTCATGTGTAACCGACTAATTTTTTTTTTCTCAACTCATCACTTGATCTTATAGTTAGAAGGATTTTAAAAACATATTTTAAAAAAAGGATCATTACTCTTTGAACAATTTATTGCAAATATGGCCTTTTTAAAAAGATTGTTGATAAATTTGTCCTTATGTTATGTTTTAAAAGACGAATTTGTTTTGATGATTTTGTTTAGTGACAAATAAAAGCATTTTAAAAAATAATTGACAAAATTTCTCTTATCTTAAGTTTTAAGTGGCAAATGTACTCATCGTATGACTTGGTATACATGTATCCGGTAAAATCTTATAAAGTTCAGTGCATATTTTACACAAGTGTTTATGTTCATAAAATAGGGTTGTATTCATGTGAATCCTAAAAAAATGGTGGAAACTAAGGGACAAATCTCAGCTACACATTTTCCCTCATTCTCTCATCTTTTTTATATGTATTTTTATTTTTTGATTTTTGATTTTTTGATTTTTTTTTAATAAAAACCCATTCAAAAAAAAAAAAAAAAAAATCTATGGGTTATGTGTTGAAAACGGATGGAGACGGTACGGGCGTAGCC
>JAOXNX010000026.1:25974219-25989021 GCA_028566075.1 Solidago caesia | reverse complement strand
AAGGGAGAGTCCCTGCTACCAAAACACAAAATAGTTCTTATAAATCACCACCAAATGAAGATGACAGAGGCCAAATTCAATTTCACGTCTTAAAACAAAATAAGAAATTTTTTTTCCAAAAGCTATGAGATTGTTGACACACACTAGAACTCAACATTGAAGTTCTAGGCTCTATCTTACATATAAAATGCAATTTCAAGAAAGCATTTACTTCACACGATATCTATCAGCTAGCTCTTAATAATCTTCATGAGCTTTAGTTTTAGTCGGGGCCGTCTCTAAGGCAATTTAAGGCCTAAAGCGAGTTCTATAATTTGGGCCAAAGTAATAAGTTTCGTTATATTACATTTAGCAAGTTTTGTACTTTGCAAAAGTTATGTTGTCGATTATCAACATTTTTTTAAAAATAATATGTAAAACTTATATTGTAAAAAAAAGAGAGTAAATGAGTGGAAACTCTCTGGTCCTATGTACTGTTTTGGTACCCAGAGCGCATACCGCATAAAACTCATACCCGGTAAGTCATCATCCTCACACATGGATAACAAGATATAGTTTCTCCACTTGCAATTGTCAAGTTTCGAAATCGTAACATGCAGCCTTTATCTGTAGGCTCATGTGGTCGCATGATGGCGGTATCACTCATCTATTGATGGTTTGGTTGCAAAACTTATATAGTCTTAGTCAAGAATTTAACATGAAAAACTTGTGAGCTTTTTTATTGAATGTGAATAACATGTAGGTACAAGTAACTTCAAAAAACAACAGTGCAAGAATCAAAATAATAAACCAAATTATTTTATTATTGCTATGACATTTGGATGAAAAACTTTGATGTAAACCGTAAAGATGTAATCTGTTAAACTGATATAATTTGTAATTTTAAATAATTATTTTCTTTAATCACAAACTTAATTTATATAACATATATATATATATTATTGTAAAATAAGTATTAAAGTAAAACAAATAAGATAAGATCTTGACCATTGAATCATGATAAAACTGATGCACGAAGATTCATAAAACACAAGTATATATAATGATGCACGAAGATTTTCATGATGCACAACGATTTTTAATTAAGAAAATATGATTGTTTTATTTATTTTACTTTAATAGTTATTTTATTTTAACCAGAACCTATATATAATTACTCATTCATCACGTGGCGAGTTGGGTTTTGTGGGAAGGCTGCTAGTTTTTCCCAAAAATAATATCTAAGAATCTAAATAATATGCAAGAATCTCAACATGATATAATTTTGGCCTGAGTGTATAAAGACACTAATTTTCTTCCATGATGTTAAACATCAAGACCAACAAACATTAATAAACTACTTCAAAAATCTTGCGCTCCTTAAACCTATATATTATAGAAAATGAATAAACTCGAATGGAAGAATACAATGGAAAAACATTACAAAATATATCCAAATTTGGATATAAATTTTCATATATTGGATCTTACTACCTACCCCTCAACGAAAAAACAACTTTCTTTATAGAAAGAACAAGGAGAAGCTAACGCCTAACAATACCCACTTGTATTGCATTCGTAAGCCTGCAATTTAGGTTTATAATACAAACTGTAACCTTTTAACAGACATTTAGGGTTTATCCTTCACTTTGTTTTTCCTGAGTTTCTGATACCGTGTTGTCTTCCACGACAACATTACTACTCTCTGTTTCTTTGACATCTGTGGCTGATCCGTTTTCAACTGCAGGTGGATTTCCGTTCTCTGACACATTCTTTGTTTCCATATTTTGAACTCTCTTTGGTAAATGTCTAGAGGAAGATGCTGTTAAAAGACGAGTAAGTCCCTCAAACAAGTAATTGCCATCTGTGATAAGGGAGGATCCTCCAATGTAACAGCGTCCAAAGCTTGTAGCACAATGTGGATAAGCAACCTAAATCATATAAGAGTGTTATAAAAGTGCTAGCAGAGGAGGCGATTGCTCACCATTAACCAAAAAAACTGGGCCAAATTTAGTAGTATATTCTCTCCAAAGGGTCTTAAATGGATCATGTCAAAAACTATGGCAAGATAATGATACAGTTCAAAAGTTCCCCAAAGTGTAGTCAAGTGCAAACAATTAGGCTATTTTACAATAGCATAAGTTTTGGAATCATTATTGATACAACAATTATTTATAAAACTTAAAAACATGGACACAAAAGAACTGGCAGGTACCTACATATATAAATTACTTGCCCTCTGCCCATTTTGCTAACTGAAAGTACCACAAATAGAAAAATGAAGGAATTAACATAAATGTCTGGCTATTTGTCAAACATTTGTAAACAAAATTTTTCCCGATATTGTGCCTCTTGAAAGTTGAAATATTTGACTTGGACAAGTCAACAACATAATTGCCTGACTATTTACCAAACATTTGTAAGAGCTTTTAATGAACCCAAAAATGACGGAATCTTGTGGACAGAGATCAATAAAATCAACCTAATTCAAATGATGATACTGGTATACTAGACAATTTTAAAATAAAATTTTCTAAAAAAAATAGTGAAGTCGAAGTTCTAATGCGCGCCAGAGTCAAATCCTCTCCTTTTTATAAGAGTAGGGTGAATGCAATTGCAGATTAGCTTTAGGAATGGGTTGGTCCACCTTATGCTTATCTCTTACGATCAAGTAGAAGAAAAATTAGCTAAAGAAAAAGTCAAGACTGTTTCTTTAATTCATAAAATCTCCTAAATCACTTCATTCCAAAAAGTGTGATCACGATTGTAATAATAGTTTGTAAAAATATATTTGAAAAAACTCTAAGCAAGAAGTGTTCGGGGTCAAACCCTCACGCCAACCTCCTCTACCAACCCGCCGTTTTGCTAGATCCAACTTTCAGGTAATTTACCTCTATAAATGACCGGCACAGAGACAGGAAAAGGACAGACTCATTCTCCCTAAGCACCCTGGTGGTATTGTATCTCAACAAAGAATCAGAAACCGTGCGCAGCCCTTTCACTAATTCTTGAGCAAGGATATGTTTCAAACTTATTGGGGCACAGGGTCGTAATTCGTTCATTGCAGCAGATACACCTGATAGCACACAAACACAGATTAACAACTCACAAGTCACAAGTGGACCTAGAGAGAAACTAAAAAAGAGCTTTAAGATTGTACTGATTGGGTGAGAAACTACTCAGTGACCAAGTTGGTTCATATACTATTGCTTCAATCATCGTAAATGAACCTTTTGTGTCCATAATCTCATCAAACATATAAGCTGAGTAATTTTGGAAGAGTAGGACATACACTTACAAGATGTAGGTAACACCAGAAGCATAACTAAAAAATTACAGTATTAGAATAAGGGAAGCAGACTGTGTCTAAATAGAAAGAAGGGGTAATCTTTTTTTGGGTAATGAAAGAAGGGGTGATCTGATTTTAACAAAACTAACATTCTTTCAATTCGCAGGCTTAGCAACCAAGAAATATATTAACATGTCAGAAGATAATTACACAAGGACCTGTAGTAATCTACACACCCATGCTATGATATAAAGCATATACTCCACCCTCATTTTAAGATTCAACGCTACCAATCACCATGACACATCATCCTATTTCCCCACCCATTGCAAATATCACGCATCACCCTCTATTCCCCAACCAATATAAAATGCGACACAGCACCCTCACTCCCCTCTCTTACACCAGCACCATACCTATTCCACGTGGCTGCATTGTGTGGGTATCATGGTAGTGCAATTTATAAGATTAAGTTATTTACAACTTACCATTGACAAAAACAGCAAGAGGCGGATGCTCCATTAACTCTGGAGGTGGTGGGACATCTTCCTGACTTGCTTCACCAAAGCTATTGGGTGAGAGGCCAACTGGTGCAATCCATCGATGAGAATCCAAAACCAACTGCAATTAATAGAAAGAAAGACAAAAAAAAAAAAATCATAAATAATGCATATATTGGAAACACCCAACATGAATCTGTACATTGTGTACACAGGTCTCATAGATGACCAGTATGATATTTTCACCATATGCAAGGAAATACAGATTGGGTCTACAAAGGTCAAACAAAGAAACGATATGTCATTGTACCTGAAAATTCTCCACAGCTGTACTCATATTTTTTGAAAATAAGTTTAAAACAGCCCTGCAGAAATGACAAAAAGCAAAGTTGTGCATGTTGAGATCCATGATCAGAAACGAATATAAGAGAAAAAGACCAAGAGTAACTTACTCTTCAAAGAGAGGTGGAAGCAAGCCCCTAAAATCTAATCCAACCCAACCAAGTCCCGTGGCACAATACTGTGAAGCACAAAAAAGATCAGTATTAGCTCCAAGCAAAACATATAACTAACATATAAAAGGTAGAACCAAATCTAGTTTCATTTCACAATTCAAGCATGCATCTTATGAAATAATTAGATGGAGCATAAAACCATCAACTGGGGCATGCAAATTGCATACATGTAGCTTCTTGGTAGACTACTTAAGAGTATCACAAAAATTACGCATCAGCAACCACCACTTTACAACACTACATTTGTTACTTATACTAAAAAATATTGAAATTCAACTTCCACAGACATGTGATTCTTACTATTGTTTGCCATAAACTGAATATAAAAAAAAACTGTAGCCATGCCATCACTTGCATTACAATCCAATGTCAAAAAACAGGTTGTGTTAGTTGTATTGGAAGAAAGAAATATAACTTACACAGACACGTAATTCTCACAAATGTTTGTCATAAACTGAATATATGAACAAACTGTAGTCATAAGAAGACAGGGTGAGTGTGTGTGAGAGAGACAGAAAATAAATTTTAATTGATTTAAGAACACCCAAGAGTATCAAATCTTTTTTTTTTTTTTTTTGAAAACAAAGATTTACAACCACATCTACAACCGCCTAATAATTACACCAATTGTCTCGGGTGATAAAATAATTGCTATAGAAAAAGAGCAATTAGATGGCATTTCTGAAGAAACAAAAGATAAAAGCTCATGTCCAACACTCACCATGCACTGGTCCAATATATTGGACAAAGACCCACCTTCAGTTATCTTTGGGAGCATGATCTTGAGAGTTTTAAGATGATAGGCAACCTGATGCATGCTCCAACTGAAGAGAAGTCCACCATCATAGTTCTCTTCACTTCCTGATGTATCATCAGCAAATATGGCACGATATTGGTTAACAATATCAAAAAGATGCATCCTATGATAGGTTGCCATCTTTTTCAAGTATTCATAAGCATCTCTCGGGTCTAGGTCATCAAGGATCCCAGACAACCATGACTCTCTGCATCGTAGGAACTGCCCCCACCAAGAATATTGTCATAACAGGTCAATAAGTTAGGCTTGTTGAAATAGATTACTTCAAAATACACCCAAAAAAATCATTGAATAATTTTTTATACAAATGCAAGAAATGAAATACAGGTACCTGTAGACGCATCTCATACTCACTATATACTCCTATCCTTCGTAAATATCCAATAATGCGAAGACATTCTGGCAACTGCAATACAAAGGCCTGTCAGAAATCTGCAATACACAATAAAAGCTGTGGTTTTGAAGAAAGCATGTTCTAATACAACTTAGTTAGTAAGTAGTAGTACTAACAATTATACAATATTAATAATGGAATATTTTAAATAAATTGTTCCTTTGGTTTACTCATAATTTCATTTATGGACCTTTATTCTAAAACATGTTGCACAAACGATCCTTTGTTGAACAGCCTACAACTCAAAGTTTCAATTTCGGACCTTTAAGATCGAACATTACACGTATGGTCCTTTATTCTAAAACCTGTTGCACAAATGATCCTATGTTACACTTATAAAGGACCATCTGTGTTATTATTTATCAAAGATAGTCCAGACTGACATGAAAATTTGTTGAAACCACATAGACCATTTAGGTGGTTCACACCCATATTATAATACCAGCATCATTATTAATTACTTCCTAACATCAAAGACATTCAAAATAAAAAATGTTTTTGTCATGTTACCACAAACTTGCCTGAATACTTGATCTTAGTTTTTGGAGAAGTTGCGAGAGCAGAGACTGGGTAGTCTGTCGAACTTCTGCGGCAAGTGCTTGAATGACTGGTAATCTTGATGGATCGATAATACAAAAGAGAATATAAGTGATAAGTTCACAACTCATTAAGCAATACTACAAGGTTAAAAGCTAGGCAGGTAGCTTTGTCATTAGGATTTAAAAAAATCTTACTTCGGGTGCATTGTTGACAGTTTGCTAACATAAGCTTCCAAGTCTAGAGCTTCATCATAGTTTCCATTCCTCACACACCTAAAAAGGCAACAAATATGATAGTTTATAAGCTAGAGAAAGTAGTTCAGAAAGCCAATCTGATGGTTTGACTGTTCCTATTGCTAAAAGAAGGTAGAGAATGTTGTGGATTAATACATCATCATGTGCAAAACAATTAAAGATAAAAACTGATACTTCATGGAACGTGATAAAATCCATATTGAAAGATTTATTCCATATCATTTCTTGAATCGGAAAGGGGGGAGGGGGGGATGGATCAGGTAGAAAGAACAGACGACAACTAGTAGCTAAATACAAGTAAAACCTTATGTTTCAATTTTCGTGTTACTTACTATGCTAGTTCCAACTATGCCAGGCGAAGCTCATGTAATTCATATGTATACTACATATTATAAAATTGTGGATCTACATAATAGGCTTATTCAACTAGCAGTTTAGGCCTTGAGAAGAATAACCACTGGTTTAAATCTTAGCACATTATCTCTATTGATAAGCCAAAAACATACGTGTCCATAAGCTGAGGAATTTCAAGTAAGTCGAGCAAAGTACTATGATTTTCCAGCAATGTTTTGTTCATCTCTCTCTTCTCCAAAATCTTTTCTGCAGAATCGATGAACTCAGAGCAGCCAGATGTCAGCTTTGGAACCTCTGCAATCTGCAAAAGCCAAAACTTTTTATTGCCCTATTCAACTTCAACAACATATAAAGTACTTAAGCAGAAATAAAACTATCAACAACTGATAAGCCTCTTGCATTGTATAACAGACTAGCAAAAATTGTGCTTCACAACTCAAGGTATGGTTCAGAGTCAGATGCTAGCCCACATCAACTTCAACAACCCTCAGTGCTCTCAATTATCTAATTTCACTGGTAGCACAAAGACATATACAAACATATGAATATAGTCAACCATATATCTCTTCATTTACACCTGTCAAATTGCAGTGCACTTCAACTTCACATGATTATATATCATCCTCCTAACCATAAACTATTATTCAGGCTCTTAATTTTCTAACTTTACTGCTATCACAAACACATACACATACCTATAGATACACTCAGCCATATCTCACCAATTCTACCTCATCGGTTGCATTGCATGTCAACTTCACGTATTAACTTATACTCCTTCTAATCAGAACTCGTTTACATGTTTTCAGTTGTTAATTTCACTTCTATCACAAATACATACACAAAACCTATAGATACAACTATCTATATCTTTTCAACTTAACATAATAACACACACTCATTCTGATCATGAACTCTTACTTTTTCGCTTTCTAATCTAATACTGTTACATATACATACACAAACCTATAGATACAACTACCTATTTTTAATCAATTCCACATCCACATTTCCATTCGACTTCAAATTCACATAAAACCTATAGATACACCTAACTATATCTAATCAATTCCACTTCTAACTTCAAATCATACAATAAATCAATAACATGAACTACTTAAACAACAACTTTACCATAGATTCGAGATTTTATCGATAGACGAGACTTCGTGACGGATCGAAACCAAAGCATCGACAGCGGAGATGAATGCGCGGTAGTTATATTTATGGTTGACAAAGTTGAATGTAATATATTTACATTCATTAATTAATTTGACAAAGTTCGTAAAATGGAAAGTAACGTGAATTGTATGCTTGAAAAACATAAAATACGTGATTTTTTTACAAAATAAAAAATAAAAAGAATGTACCAAATAAACAAAATCTAAAAACTCATTAATAAGGGGAGTGATATATCCACAATAATTTTTAACCATCTACAACAATGCATGTTATATACAATTATACACAGTGCAATATAATATGTATATTTGTTGTAAATGGTTAAAATGTATTAATACCCCTTTAATAATAACTTCCAGCTCCGTATATTTTTGCTCAATTAATAACTAAATATTTAAAACACTAAAAATATCATAACAAATCATAAATAAATAAAATCACACCAGGAAAATGTGTGAGTCCTACCCGAGGCTTGTTTCCTCACAAGAGGTTTCAAGTTCGAGTCCTATTATAGGGTGGTCACAAGTATTTAATTTTCACTTATGGTGGGCCTGGGTGAGTTTTTTCCTCCAAATATCTGAGTGATAGGGGTTTCTCATCGAATGGATTTAAATTGTGGATCTATTCTGCGAGGGAGCTCTCTAGCCCGAATCCGGTTAAGACAACGTATGATAGACTTCCCGATATTTGCGAGTAATTCACCCCTTTCAAAAAAAAAAATACACCTGGAAAATGTGCGTACAAATTTTAGAGCACATATTACAAACCTCTCATAAACATTCATACCACAAAAAGGGCGCGCGAATATAACAAACTAACGGTTTCGTTTGCTGACGTGGCAATGTCCTATTCGTTATAACAGTCTCTAAAGTTGCCTCATTTTCTTTCTCTTCTTCACACTTTTTGTCCCACCAAATCACAATAATTTCACACAGAGCAAAACCTTCATCGATTAAAGGTAATATCCATTTTCCATATTTCTATCAATTTTATACTGCTTTTGATGCATATAGCTCATCAACCAGTGAATATATTGTACTAATTGATCTCGGTTATGTTCGAAATTTGGATATCTGTGAGAATATTTGATTCCGAAGTGATTAATTGATGTTATTCTTCTTCTTTATATTAATTGTTGTGCGATTAAGAATTGGATTTTGATTCATATAACTGATATTCGGTGTGTGTGTGTGTGTGTGTGTGTAATCATCATTTTGATTTCTGCGATTTCAGGCGATTTATAAGGAATTCTTTGGAGATAAATTTCGATGAGGATGTGTTGCTGTAGATGCTTGTTCTTGAGTGTATTTGCGTTATTAGTGTTGTTGGTTCCACAAAGTTCTGCGCATACTGATAATTCCGATGGTATTTCATCAAGATACTCATTATGAATTTTATGATGTTTTATACACACACACATATACTTACACTAGACTTCTCTAAAAAAGATTTCGATGGCTGGGGTGGCGGTGGGGGATGGCGGCTGTTGGTAGTGGTGTACGAGGGGTGATGTATCACGTTTTAATTGGGCCGGAAAATGGGTGATTGTTGCTTTCTTGTTGGTGTTTGGAGGTTTGCCTTCAATTAGTATAGATTGATATAGATATATGAACTTCAGCCGTGTCTTGCTGATGTCATTTACTGATTATATGATGAATTACCAGAGGTTTGGATTCTTGAAATGAATTAGTGCACCTTTCCTGGTAATCGGATTTAGGTTTCAATTTCGGTCTTCTTTCGATTTAATTGCATCATTGACGTGATTATTCCATTTGTTATGAAATTAGTAGTTCATTTGGTTTTGTACTTTGTTCTACAGTTTCTGCTATTTGAATGATTATGGTGGATCCATGTAATGCATATTACTCACCCGAAATGTGATAAAGTTTTTTTTTTGTTGGTAATTTGGGCAGTTAAAGGTCTTCAAGATCTCTATAGGTCTTTTAATTCTCCACCACAGCTCACCAGATGGAAATTAAGTGGTGGTGGTGATCCATGTCAAGAATCGTGGACTGGAGTTTCGTGTTCTGGCACTTCAGTTATCCAAATGTAATTGTTAACTACTTCCTCCTTTCAGTTTTATTCAGCCATTCAGAAGAGTCAAGTATTCTTATCTGCATATCACAATTTACAAATTAAGTGACTCTTTTCAAATGATGCCATATTTAAACATATCAATGGTTATAAAACTTGTAATTTTGGAAATGTGACTCTTTGTTCGGAAAATATTGGAGTATACTTGTGTGATTCATTAAAATGAAAGTTAACTGGCTTCACTTAACTTGCAGTAAACTTGACAATCTAAACATCACTGGAAACCTTGGTTACCAGCTTGATAATCTCCGTCACTTGAGGCAGCTGTAAGTTCTTTTGATTATGCAATTTCAAATTCAGATGGTTTTGATTATATAACTATATGTTACTTTCTGAAATGTGGTGCTTTCAATATCAGGGATGTTAGCAACAACAACATTTATGGTGAAATTCCATACAGTCTGCCTTCGAATCTGACATACTTGTAAGATTTACTCTTCTTATATTGCCTCATAGAATACAAATGGACCTCTTTTACCAGTATTTATGTTGTTAGAGGTACTCTTTCCACTAACCCAAAGCTCCCGGTGAATGCAGAAATTTGGCATGCAACAATTTAAGCCAATACATACCTTACTCATTATCTTCCTTGAAATATCTTCGACATATGTAAGTTGCCCCTCCCATTAACTTTTCCTCACCTACGATCAAACAGTCATGAACATTCTCCTTGCAGGAATTTGAGCCACAACTTTTTGTCAGGACCTGTTGGGAATGTTTTTACAGGCCTATCATATCTCAAAGAAATGTATGATATGAACTTCTTCATGAATCAAAGTACTAGTATATATGCTTGGCTTATACAGCCTATGACCCATTCCACTATATGATATCATCTCACAGGGACCTATCATACAACGAATTTATTGGAGACCTGCCAAGTTCATTTGGAACACTTAAAAGCTTGTCAAGACTGTTAGTTTTCCTTCCAGTTCCTTGATATCTGCACAAACTCTCTGTCTCTTTATGTATGGATTGGTGTTAGTTTTATTTATTGCTGGAATGTACTTGCAGGTTCTTGCAGCATAATGAATTCACAGGATCAGTAATCTATCTAGCAGGCCTTCAACTAACAGATCTGTAAGTTGTTTCTAATTGAGGAACTTTCGACCCAATTAGTTTTGAATGGGTCGATTTGGATTGTATTTAATCTCAACAGGTCATATGGGGAGAAAGTGTCAAATGAGTCAGTCGGTTCCAACTTGTTGAAAGTCCACTAAGTCTATTTTTAATGCATACAACCCCTCGATCAATTTCATTCACATAGTTATATTAAAGTTGTGTTCACACGCAATCATAAGAAATGCAATAATCATTTATAAAAAGTTTTAAGAAGGGACAAAAAAGTGTTTGCTGGTCAATCCACATCTTCTAGTGTCTTTCAACTGTACCAAAAATGACATGTATCAAGCCGAACTCATTACTCGCCTGACCAACCCATCTTGCCACCTCTATGTTGTATTCTGGTGTTATCTGTTAGTTTTGATAATGCATATTTCAATTCCGTACAATGTCAGGAACATACAAGATAACCATTTTAGTGGTATCATTCCAAAGCAATTTCAATACATACACAATCTATGGTAAGCTACCACAGTAAAATATTTCCCATTCGTCTTTCTTTTTAGTTTCTGCTTGTAGATAACTCATATATATTGTGTTTTTACAAAAGGTTTGGGGGCAATATGTTTGACAAAGGGGAGAACAGTCCACCCTGGGAATTTCCTCTGGATAATCTGCCAGATCAGCAGAATATTTCATCTCCACCATCTACTGAGTCAAGTGCAGTTACGAGTTTTCCTCTGCATGGATCTGCCAAGCATGGGAAGAAAAAAATGGGAAAAATAGGGGTATTGATTGGTGCAGCTACTCTTGTGGTGGCATGCTTAGTACTGTTTTTCATGGTTCGCTTCTATAAGTGTGGTAGAAAACTTAGAAGACTGGAAAGCAGTGAAGGGTCACGTCATTCTCTTCCAATCAGTATTGCCAGAGGCAAGCTTAAAAAGGCCCTAATAATTTCATATTCGTAAATCAAGAGTATTGGAGCTTTTTTTAATCATCATATTTTCTATTTTGCAATGTGCTTTGTATAGCAGATTGCTCGTCTACTGCCCCTGATGAGAGCCCAGCAGTCTCAGTTATCAGTTCACCTACTACTGGCCCAAGGCATGTGCCTCCAGTACGTACTAAAGTAGTGAGAGTGAATAGAAGAAGAAGTTTTGCTAAGAAGAGTCGAATGCCGATAGGTGCAAAATTATACACTGTGGCTGAACTCGAATTAGCCACAAATAGCTTCAACCGGACCAACTTTCTAGGAGAAGGATCTCTTGGGTCTGTGTTCAGAGCAGAGTTCCCTGATGGACAAGTACATCCCTCACACTGTTTTATCAAGAGGTGGAAAAATGAGGGAGGGAGGGGGTGATTATGAATTGGGTCCAATTGTTTAAGACGGAGTATGAGTCAAAAAAAATTGTTTTCAGTTGACTCAAAACACTTTTTTGTCCGAACTTTCTAAATTGTGTCGGATATAATTACAAAAACCATTTTAGTCCAATCCTAATCTGATTTTTTATAACTAAAATAGGAGGTTTATTGGATTAAAACTACACTTCGGGCTATTTTCAACATGTTTGACCCGTTTCACTTGTTTCCTTTTTAGCTAATATTTTTAGTTTTTACCTGCTTGAACCATTAGCAATAAAGTGTAATCATAAGTATTGTGCCAGCATTCATTCTGAGTTCTTTTAATAACCTTTTTGTCATTTTTCTTTGCAAGGTCTTCGCTGTGAAGTGTATCAGCACCACAGAACTCTCTCTTCATGAAGAACAACAGTTTCTGGAGGTGATTTGGAGTGCGTCCCGTTTAAGGCATCCTAACATCATAACACTTCATGGGTACTGCATTGAACAGGGACAGCATATGCTTGTGTATGAATATGTAAGAAATCTCTCGCTTGATCATGCTTTGCATTCTGAAGCATACATGCCTTTATCTTGGGGACTTCGTCTGAGAATTGCTCTTGGAATAGCACGAGCTTTGAAGTAAGTATATCGTGTTCTGATGTTCCAAATTTTCTTTTTGGCTTGTAATCACTGATTTTGAATGGCATCAAAGAAAATAACTACTACATATATCTCAGCGTTGTTATTCAATATGATCTCCTTCAGATACCTGCACTTCACATGCGTGCCTCCTTTGGCTCACAGAAATTTAAGGGCTGCTAATGTTTTACTAGATGAAGATCTAACCCCTCGCATCTGTGACTGTGGTCTAGCTGTTTTAAAGCCCCTAACAATGAACAGTGCCAAGGCCGAGGTACATGTATAATTAGTTAGATATTTTTGGATTTCTTTACTTATCCTCTATTTAATACTAATACATCTTTAGATACTTGACTATTTTCCACATCTTGTTATGCTCAATCAATCTTTGATAAAACATGTAAATGATACATATTTAGTAGACTGAGCAAGGTGCAGACACCTCCACTAATAATAGACTTGTTCATTTTGTTTGCTAACATATAGCATTAATCAATCCTTTTTATCATGATGTAAATAGGCTTCTGAAACGGATACTGGCGACAATGCTCCTGAAAGCATTCAACCTGTATTTGGTAACCAGAAGGATGACATCTATGCCTTTGGAGTGCTGCTGCTGGAGCTTTTAACTGGGAAGAAGCCTTTCGATGGGTACATCACACATCTTGATCTTTTGACATGTATTATTAAAGGTGGTTAAATTGGTGGGAAAGCGGGCAAAACGATTTCGACCGACCTGCATATACTTTCTGTTTATCTCTACCAATCCTTCCATTCTTATGTAAATGATATATAACGCTACCAATCGTTCCATTCTTAAGTAAATGGGTCGAAATTTCCACCTCTATGCATTGTGCAGTAATGTCTTTATCTTCAATATCTGCTTGCCCAAAATTTGTTTATTTTTGCACTTTTTAACAGACTTGAACCAAAAGAAGAGAATTCCCTGGTGCAATGGGCATCTTCCCGGCTTCATGACAACGAGTCCTTGGATGAGATGGTTGAACCAGCCCTCAAAAACACAATCCCCCCAAAGGTTCTCTCACGATTTGCTGATATCGTCTCCCTTTGTACTCAGGTATGCATCACCACTATGTTGCACTTAAGCATCTGAATTACTAGTAGTAATTAGTTAATTGTAATGAAGCTAATGCAATTAAAATACATATGTGTTTTAATTTGACATATCTTTCCAAAATCTGATATCTTGTTACTTACTGAAACTGTACAGCCCGAGAAGGGATTCAGACCTTCTATATCAGAAATCATGGAATCATTGACTCATATCCTAGACGACTACCGCAGAGTTAGAACAGCAACAGATACGGATTTTGATACATACGAGAGGTCATTCCGCTCAACACACTCACGCTTCATTGGTTCACCGACTGTGAGCTATATGTCTGTCTGATTTTGCACAGTGGTTATTTCGATATGAACTGCTGGACCCCTTTTACAAAGGAGTAGACCAATTTTCTTTTTTATTTTTTACATACAAGGAAGGATGTGTTCTACATATAGTCAAATTCCATAGCTGTGTTTCTTACTCTTAGTCATCGGATCCTTGGAACAAAATCAATTGACAATTAATAGGGTTATTATGATCCACAATTCTACATGAACAACAAAAACTGATAACATTGTTAACACCTACCAGTCTTAATACCACTATGAACGGATTGATTATTCCCCGTGATATATATATCACTAGGTTATTCCCCGTGCGTTGCACGAACTGACATTATTTTCTAACAAATAACTCAATAAAAGCTCAATGTATAAAAAACTTTTTAGCAAAGAGCAGACATAGTTTTTGTGAAATTCTTGTAACCTTAAACATAT
>JAOXNX010000026.1:25957823-25970156 GCA_028566075.1 Solidago caesia | reverse complement strand
AATTGTATTTGTTGTTATTGATAAAAATATATATAAATAAAAATTGTTATGTAAATCAATATATATATATATATATAATATAACATAAATATTAAATAATAAGTTAAAATTGGTAATGTTTAAAAAATTCAAATTTTAAGACACTATGTAAATGCTTTATAAGGTAGTATAGATAAGGACTTAACATAAGTAAAATGTTGACTAACGACACTAGTCAACCGTTAAACGAAAAGTTTAGAATGTTACAACGGGGTACCGAAGCGGTACCGCTCCCCATCTCGCTGCATTCCCTCCCCTCTAATATTGTTTTGTCTTTATTGTAACTAGTAAAAATTAAGCTTCTATATTGTGTTCTATAAACCTGTTAGAAATCTCATGGTACGTAGCAAACAATCCACTTAATTATATATCCATTAGCTACCCTTCTGATTATCATTGTGGTTGAAATTAAGTTATACTCTTAGCTATATATAGTTCTTATTAAGACTAACATGAAAAAATAATTATTATTTTTTTGGCCTTAAAATTATTCCTTCGTTATAACTTTGGTGGTTTGACCATGTGGCAGGTAAATCGGAATGAACTCTTTAATCTCGTGTACCGCATTGGTACCTACATAACCACCTGCAAAGTTTTAGTGTACCGAGGTAAGTGCACATAAACGGATACCTTGATCATGTGGCTGTACGTACTTGTATTTGTAGCTCCTCGTGAATAGGTAGTATTTAGGAAAACGTAATAAAACTTAGATTGACCTCGTCACATGGGAAGAGACAGCTTGGGGGCATTTGAACCCACAAAGTTTCTATATGTAATGTAATGTAACGTACTTTTCTAGTAAACAATGAAATTTTGATATTTTTTACATGATATAACAACCATGAAAAGGTTTAGCGTGATAAACACCACTAAGTTTTTACAAACTTTTTGGCTCTGCCTCTGCGTCCTTATAAATTACAACTCGAAGGAATAAAACGATAAAAAAAAAAAAAAAAAATCACTCTTTCATATATATAATTGTCACATCGATCACTCCTTTTCTTACTACGTACAAAAGATCCAAATATATTCTATTTTTTTTTTTTTCCGAATATGAAACTTGTTGATGATCAAACAAGTATGACATGTAAACATAACAATAACGTCACAACCCACAAAAGTCGTACAGAAAACGAAGCAGCAGCAGCCTTTGAATCATACATGTAATACGGATATGGATAATTATTTTGTCCAATATTACCAGCGGCAGCAGGCGTGGAAGGGAAGTACATGAATCTTGGAGATGGTGGAGCATCGTCGACGTTGTTATTAATGCCACCCGATGAGACATAAGATGGTGGTGGAAATGACTTTGCTAGAGGTGGAGATATAGCAAACGGCGAATCAAAGTAATAAAATCTTGGTGGAGGTGGAACATTGTGGATAGGAGTTAATGACGGCGGTGACTTGGACGGAGGAACACGTGGAGGAGATATTGGTGGTGGTTTGGATGGGAAAGATGGTGGCGGAGGAGGTTTGGTTGTAGATGTAGATGGCGATGGCGGTGTTGAACATATGGGAGTGCATGTGTTGCATAGTGAGGTTGTAAGGTCATCTGCATTTGCTGTGACTACAACAAATATGAAGAGAAAACAAAACCATTTGCTTGTGAAAAAAAGTTGCTTCATGATGCTTGTGATAGATAGATAGTTCATCAACTAGCTAGCTTGTGATGCTTCCTCACTTTATATATGTTTTAAAGTATAAAGCTTTGCAACAATTATTCCCTGATCATCGAGTGATTTGAGTCGTATATTATCGTCTTATAAAATGATACTAGTCGCTAGCAAGGAATTGAGGTCTAGGGGGCCAAACAATAATTTATTTTTTTATTAGTGGTTCAATTAACTTTGAAATAAACTAATATATAAATATAATACTAGATATATAGAGTCTAATAGAAATTGTTGGTGGGCGTGGCCACCCTTCGCCTCCATGTGGCTCCGCCAATGCTCCCTCCGTACGAGAATATGTGTCATGCTTTGACTTTTTGAATTTTTCTTTTTTTTTTCAATTTTGATCTTACATATGTATCAATTGGGTTCTAAATATATTTTTATTGAAGTAATTTTCATTAAGTATCATATATAACACATATAAAATTTACAGTTAAAGTTAAAAAAAGAAAAAATTCAAAAAGTCAAAACAAAACACTTATTTTAAGACTGGGAGAGTATTTATTAGGATTGTTTCGATATATTAACTTTATATATGTTATAGTTATCACATGGTAATATTTTTTTTTTTTTGTGCTTCACTAAAAATTCGTGACAATGAAAAGGTCATACGTTTTGATATGTATGTAAGTGATTATAGCTCAAAATCTGTAGTATGTATTCAGTTACAAATAAGAATATCAGTAAACAAAATTTGAAAATTTATTCTCTTTGCTGCAAGTTCTCTTTTAGTCTTCTTGAAGAAGAAGAAAAGAAAATTAGAGATTCCAAAATAAAAATAAGAATGATAACTTTAGGGGTTGTCTCTTTTCCTTTTTGCAAATTGTGGGCATTGAGTAATACATAATTCTTCTTTTCTGGATACCTTTCTCTCTGCACAATCAATCTTTTGTGTTGTTGTATCATAAAGTGAAGTCTTGGTTTGGACTCTTGGATGTTATTATAGTCTTTTAATTGTGGGTCTTATCAAATTGACAAACTTGTTGGAAAATTTTTGTTCATTGTAAATGTATTTAACAATTAGTTCCTGTTACTTGAGTTATGATCTAAAGAAGTTATGTTCTATATTCTTTTTTTTTTAATACCCAAATGAATCTCTATTCAGTGAACTTTGGCTGCATTTGACTGGAAAATAAAACGTGGGTCGAAATTTTGATATAGAAATGAAATGCAGAGTTTGAAATAGGTTGTCAAATAATTTCATCAAATCGGAACCATAAACAAGGACGAACAAGTCCACCTTTCTTCCCAAATAGAAACTCTACAAAGTCATTACTATTCTTCCTTGAACCATAAATTTCAGGAAGAAAAAAAAACTGGCAACAAGATTGTAACTCATAAAGGTTGTTAATGTGTTAATGGTTCGACATCTAGATGTTGTTTCTAGATTTTCAACATGGTTTTTAGGTATCTGTTTTCGATACCTGAAAAACGGTGTTTTATTGTTACAGGGAAGTATAGACTGTATAGTACTGTCTTTCATGAAGTTTGACGCCCAAATTCCTTCTGAATGTCCATGAAAGATACAGTAGCCGATCCACGTCGCTTGGCCTTCTGCTGAGACTGGTGTTCCCTCCACCCAGTCATGTATATCACCTATTCCAATGCACATGAAAAATGATATAATTGGTATATTTTGGTACACTTATTTCGCACATTTTGCCTAACCTAATACATGATGCATTATGTGAGGCACTTTTATTACAAGAAAAAAAACGCAACATCCGAATACCCATTTCTTCATTTGGAAATAACTTAATCAGGGACGTTTGCCCGTTTGACCTAGCTAGTATTAACCGAGCCTCTTGAACAAGATAATAGTGGGTTCAAGACTTGTTACTACTTAGCAGGTGTTTAGGCAAGCTTATAGCTTAAGATTATAAGCGTATGCAATTTGCAATAAGCAGTGAAAAATGGCTTAAGAGTATGGTTGGCAAAACTAGCTATTAGCTGGAGATTTTGTTTTTATAAATGTATCTGGCAAATTAGTTGGAGTTAGAGATTATAAAATATAAAATGACACAAATAGGCAAACAAATAAAACTCAAAATGATGTGCCATTAATAAAGGGGTATTTAGGTAATTTAACTTTTCAAAAGCTACTTCAAGTAATTTCAGGTTTAAGAGTTTATTTTATCCATAAGCTCCTAATAGTTTTGTGAACCAACAAAGTTTACGAGCTTGAGCTTTTGAAAAGCATAAGTTTAAACCTTATAAGCTCCTATAAGTTACATGCCAAACACACCCTAAGCTCCTTCCCCTAAAAGGTATAATCCCCTTGAAATAAGCTTACCTTAACACCTTGAAAGAACTTATCAGCTTATATCTAATACGCTTAAGCTATAAGCCCTACAAATAAGCTTACCTAGACACCAGTACTAATAGTATATCTTGACCAAATGAAAAAAATAGTTAGCATCAAGAACTTATTAAGAATCACCTGGAAAGTTGCAGGAACAGTGCCATCTTCTGCTGCAAACATCGACTGATAAACAGCTGCCGTGGCTAGAGCCGTGTCCCTTTTCAAAAACTAAATCCGTCCATGCAATCAGTTGAAAGATGTCAACACAAGACGAAGTCCGACAAATTTGTAAAAAAGAAATGAAAGACAAGAAAATAAATTCTTACTCTGACTCTATTTACAAGAGCATTAGTTTCACCCATTGCCCGCAAATGTTCTATTAGTTCCAGAGCTAAGCATGAAAGGGATGAATGGGATTAGACGGAAGTTTGTGCAAAAACTAATATGAGATTTGATTGTAATTAAAAGATCGGTATAATTTTATTGACAACTTACAACTTAAAAACAAAACAAAACATTGAGAAAATGCTCACCACTATTATATCTAACCTGGTATTCATCAACATCTACCCCTGGAAGAGTGAAGCCTGCCCTAGTCAACAGATTGCCTGCATCTCTAACCTATGCAAGCGGGTAAAGTGTAAGCTACTTTATATGTAGAGTTGTGATGTGAAAAATATAGTAAAAACTTCATTTTGAAATAATCTACCCTGCTAATTAAATAAATGGATATATGGTGTTTAATTGTAATTTTAGTTACATTTACATTTCTTGTAAAGTACAAGGTGTTAGATACTTAGATGAAAATTGTAATTAGAGGTATAAATACCCCTTGTTTACATACATTTGTACTAAGCCTTCCCATTAATCATATAACTAATTGCAATATTCTCTCTATCTATCATCCCTAACCTCCAAAACACACAATTCACCTTAACACACACCAAGCCCTAAATCCACCATTAAAGCATCAATTGAGCTCAATTTTATATATAACAGGACATGAAGTAAATGTTCAACGGAAAACGAACATCAGCTCTATCGTCTTTTATTGTATTTAAGCAAATAAAGAAAAAGCTCTAAAAGTGGAGGTTATTCGAATGTCCCTAAATGTGTTATATTTTATAAATACATAATATTTGTGACTCAAGAATATAGATGAAATGGAAAGATATAGTCATTAAAGTAATATAGCAAAATAGATACGAAAAATAATACTTGTGCTAATGGTGATATTCGGGGACTCACGCCACCCTCACGCTCCATGTGTGCTATTGTGCAGGCAATCCTCAGCTCTCTACAAGGAAACTGATCAGAATCAGACACAACATGCCTCAAAAAAATTCCCACTTAAAAAGAACTGTATAAAACTAACTTTAGTGTTTCTCCACCAAAAATAGCTGCCAAAAACAAGCCATCAGGTTTCAATGCCAACCTACTCTGTTACACATTTAAGAAGTATAAGTACATTAGTCCACCTGGCAACAGAATAAATAGTCGGCATTGGTCCCAAGTTTAGAAGCATTTCTTGTGGTACGGAGGGGAGGTGGCAACCTCAACCCGTCACTTTTGAATATGTCTGTTCAGGTTATGTTTTGTGTTTATATGGCAGAATAAATTTAAAAAATAGGTTAAAAGAAAACATAGAAAATGAGTTGAACATGTCAGCAGGTGCCTACGCTAAATTCCGATGCATAAAACCTCTAATCACTTTACTCAATAAAATATCAGATCATTATTGAAATATTAAATAAAAAAATTTGTAACCTACGAAACACTAAATTTTCCATATTGATCCAAGACCGATTTGACCCGTTACCCAACCCGTCTGACCTGCCCATTTTGTCACCAATCGTCACATTAGCAGTGCGCCAGTAGCACAGCACCTGGAGAAGCACGGACCTGAATCATTGCTCCAGGAAGATCATTTGTCCAGTGGAGGCCCAAGCAGCTTATGACTAAATCAACAGACCTTAATACCCAAAAATAAATATCAAAGTAAAAAAAGCTATAAAAAAAGAGTGATGATATATAAATCACATAAATTATAGTTCATGTTAAAAAAAGCCCATGTTTCCATGCAGAGTTAAATAAGCATACCTTTCTTTCATAGGCAGAAATTCTTCATCGCCTACCATAAACGAAGTTTCAATGTTATCACTCGAAAAATCCTTTTCAGCATCTTTACACAATTTCACCAAATCATGCGATGAATCCATCATAATTAGCTTTTCAATGCCACCTAAAACATCATAGAATTAGCTTTTGGATGGCATGTATGCTTCATCACATTTTAATATTTCCGAAGTACAATTCTCATACACTAATACATATACTCGTTAATTAAAAAGAAACACAAACATAGCTAAAGTCTCACCACGCCCACGTACTGAACGCCTAATTGCTTCCAAGGAACCTCCTAAACATAATGCGGTAGGAAATGTCTTCTTGACATCCTACACAAGGATATTAACAGATACATTGAATTATCCATGTCAATGAATATAATGCAAATATATGCTGATTATAACACCAACAAATAAACTTAACCAAATCAAGTCAAAGTACTTGTAAACGTAAGTAATCTTAGAAAGAATGACACTTAATATTCGCATATACGATCATCTGATTATCAGAACCTCAAACAGCAGAATCACATCCAAAAATCCATCTTACTACAGCTAATTATCCCATTCTAATCTATATTATATAACCACTTTTGAAATGCATATCAAAAGCCCCACATATATTTAACTTGACCTGAAATAAACAGCACATATCTTTATGAAATGCATATCAGTAAGGCATAATGTTGCTGTCCACAATCTCATCTTCTTTAACTTGAAATTAGGATAACCAGCACATATATTTATGAATGGGCAAACTTGGATTTTTTTTTATATCCAACAGGTCAAATCGAAAAGAATTAGCTAAAATGGAAGCTGCTCAAATGAGTCCATTTCTCCTAGTGACTTCTTCTGTTTTTGCTCAATGTTGCAGTAAGGCATAATGTTTATACCAAAAATAGTAAAAAAATTAAGAAAAAATATACCAAAATATTGAGATGTTTATGGCTGTTTCTGTCTTCCACCTCGCTATATCTTTATACTAATCAGGACATGGGTGATTACCTGTACATAACTATAAGAAAATAGATAGCATTAATGACAATATACCCAAACAAAATTTAGTAAAATTAAATTTAAAATATATATATATATATATTATTAGTTGATTATGAAGTAGATGGATGAAAAGAAATATAGTAAAACGATATACTATATATTTTAACACATGGCCGGAGTATATCAATGGGGGAACGGGTCGGCGGAATAGATCGATGGAGAAGGGGGACGATTTGGTTGTCGTTGCCGTAGCAGATCGATTGGGGAGGGGGATGGCCGGAGTAGATCGATGGTGGTGGTTTCCGTAGTAGATCGATGATGGTGGTCGCCGGTGGGGGTTGGAGATTGGGGATCGTGTTTTTGTGTGTGTGTGTGTCTGTGTGTCGTGTGTGTGTTTACCTAAGCAGATCAATTGAGGAGGGGATGGCACGAGTAGATCGATGGTGGTGGTTGCCGGAGTAGATCGATGATGGTGGTTGCCGGAGTAGATCGATGGTGGTCTCCGGTGGGGGTTGGAGATTGGGGATCGTGTTTTTGTGTGTGTGTTGTGTGTGTATCCCTGTTTGGTCTGGACCTATTATTGTGTGTGTGTGTGTGTGTGTGTGTTGGAGATGGGGTTTGAATTTTGAAATATATTGTGCAAGTATTTTAATATATTGTGTAGGTATTTTAGGTAGATAGGGTGTGTATGTTGAGAAGAATGTTAAGGGAGAAAGTGTATTCCGTGTTACAAGACGGTATATTATGACTTTTAAAATTACGTGTCATCCAGCCTTTAGATTTTACAAGTTATGACAGTTTTTTTATGACTCACATTTTTGCGAGTCATCTTGAAACGTGGGTCATAAAAAAAGGGTCAAGGATAGCCCTATTTCTAGTAGTGGTAGAAGGGAGTATCTTTAATCATTCCGGTCTTCAGAGCTTCTACAGCCATGGTCATGTCTAGTTTCGTGATCTCCAAGGATTCTTTAGTAAACCTGTTCATATAATCTTTAAGAAATTCATCAGATTTTTGTTTTATTCTATAAAGATCACCTGTTATCTTCTCAAAGGTTTTTCTGCATGAAAACTGTAAGTTAAATGCATTAACTAAATTAGCAAAAGAAGATATTGAACAGGGAGGTAGGGCTATAAGCCATTTTAAGGCGGGTCCAGATAAAGTGGCCCCAAAACCTTTACATAAACACGCTTCTTTCAGATTTGATGGAATAGGAATTGTCTCCATCCTCTCCATGTATTGCACTACATGTTCTTCAGGATCCGTAGTTCCGTCATACATTCTCATTCTAGGAGCCTCAAATTTCTTCGGGATCTCTATATCTGCAATTTGTGGTGTAAATCTTGATGTCCTATACGTCATTGGATCCATTTCTGGTGTAGGTTGATAAAATCCTGGTACACTTGAGATCATAGCCTTAAGCTTTTGGATCTCTCTCGTCATATAGAGATTCGCGTTAGGATCCTGCGAAACGTTAGTAGCAGGTATGGATTGATCAAAGTTAAGGGGGTTTGAACCTGAGCTCCGGAATGAGGATCCTGGAGCGTTTCCACCACCTTGTAAAGGATTAGTTGTACTGTAGAAATGCTGAGCCGGTACGTTAGGATCTGGCCTAGAACCATATGGGGGTGTCACCGGACTCCTATCAAATTGCGGGTGCAGGTTTCTAGGTTGGAGAGGATCTTGACCAGATTCAGTCGTTGTAGGAAGCCGGGATTCAAGCCTCCTAAACCTATCTTCTGTTTCCTGTTGGTTTTTGGTAATCTTATCCGATAATCGCTGCAACATGTTAAGAACAACATTAGTGTCTGAAGTGCCAACGTTTGGTTGTGTTACCTGTGATCTGGTAGAAGTGTATTCCGGTGGAGGGTTCATTCTAGCATTCACGTCACGCCCTGCTCCAATCGGTGCATTAGTCGTTCGAATTTGATTTATATCACCACGCCCCCTTTCAGAAGCAGAGAAGAGACCAGATATAGGTGTAGTATTCGGTGGCATGGGAGTTGATGGAGCAGTGGTGGTATTAGGTTGAGTCAACATTTTTTGTTTGAGATCTGAGATGTTTATCAAAGAAATATTCGAAAATAAAGATTCAATTTTAGAAAACACCTTTTTGCCCCACGGTGGGCGCCAAATTGTTTTGGGCAAAAATTACTCAAGATAATCAACTAAGAAGACTCGAGAAAATTAAGTGACCAATACTTTCGTTCGTAGGGTCAGGTGTTAATTGCTTTCAAGATATTGAAATACTTTGAGTGTAAAATCAATGTAAAAGACTTAAAAACAATGTAGTAGAAAATAAAGTATTGAAATCAAGATCTTTGTAAAGATAATCAAGATATACGTATGTAAATCAAGATATTGAGCTTTTAAAGTAAAGAAATCTTAAGAACAATGACACATCGATTTGTTGACGAGGAAAAGCCCTTGATCCTTTGCAGGTTCGCCGAAATAAAAACCCCGGGAGGAAACAATCGTTCCTGCCTTAATTAAATTAAAGATATTACAAGCTAAAGAGCGCTTTTGATCGATAGCTAAGTGTAAAAAAAATAACAAAAAGTTGTAGAAAATGATAGATGAGAAGAGAGTGAGTGTGTGTTGTACAAACAGTTGGAATGAATTGTCCTATGCTCGATCAATTAGCCTCGTATTTATAGTGTAAAGCTAATTGCTAATTCCGTTGTAATCCCGATATTGTTGGGATCTTTTGCACGTTATCATTGACTTGGTTTGATGAACGTTGAGGCCTTGAGCTTCGGCATTGACGTGTTCTTTCTTGGAGCTAAAGTTCTTCATAAGTCCTTTTCTTTAGCTTAGACTTAGTCTTCAAAGCTTACTCGTCTTTTTTAGCATGTGTTGAATATGGTCTTCGATAGTCTTTCGATATCCGAATAACGTTAATAGATAGAAATATCTCGATTCTTCTTTCAAGATCCTGCAATAATTATCTTAAAGAAGAATAACTAAATACATTAGTGTATATAAGACAATATCTTCAGAGATGATTCCTCGGATTATCTTCTAATTGAAGATCCTGAAATACAAACGTTAATAATAGCACTCAATTAAGTTAATATCTCTAGTCTAAAATTTCACCCCAAACAATTGTCCCCAAATTTATAAGGCTTAAAATATCTTTGAGGTTTATAAATTTGACTCAAGCGGTAACCGTCTTTTAACCAAAGTGGTAGGTGAAGTTTATTAACTGTCTCTACTAGTAACTTCTATCCATACTATTTAAGCATAATTTTCTCTTTCTTGCACCGTCTTTGTCTTCATTACATATCCTCAGAAACCCTAAGGTGAGTCTTCTCTAGATCTCTTCATTTTTACAGTCAAAAATTTCTTATTTTTACTTATTACTTTATGTCCAGTGTACCCCTTTCTTTAATAAATGACTTTGTTAATACCAACATAGTCGCTCGTCATCAAAAATGTACCTTTAAAGATGAGGATATTGAAAATATTAGGAAGTATTTTCCCGAGGGTACTGTATTCAGGCCTTTTGATCCTAAAATAAGATGTGATGCTAAATCTAAAACTTAGATTTGTTTTCCTGAGTTCCCTTTCAAAAACCTACACTTGTCTTTTCCGTTTCCCACTTTTTTCGAGAAGTTTTTTCGTACTACGGGTTTATCCTATGGTCAGGCTATGCCTATGATATGGAGAGTTCTTTTTGTACGTTTTTTGATAAACATAAAAAATATTAAATAAGTCATTCAAGATACATTCTAGAATGTGCTAGCCAACCCTAAAATATCTTAAATTTAATAAAGATACCCAAGAGTTTCTTTTGGCGGGAAAACGAAGGGATATTTGCACGGTTACCAAGACTGACAGTTTTCATCATTATGGTCTATATATACCCACTTCCCATTCAAGATTTTCATATCTTATTTTCTCTAAGATCTAAAATATTATCTCTCATCTTATCTTTTCCCAATTATCTTATCCACAGAAACGATGGCAGGATCATCTTCAAACTGGTCTGAGAGAGTAAGTATCTCGAACCCTTTCTTTTTCTTATTTTACTTATTTTGTTATATTTTCTAAATCCTAACACTCATTTTTGTTTTTTGCAGTGTGTTGACCACATCGAGGAGTGCTATAAGCGAAAAGATCAAGTTAACGACAAGATAATAGAGACCCTAAAGAGTTGTCTCGCTTCCCTTTCAAGGATCAATGATAATGAAAAGGAAGTAGCCCTGTTAACCAAAATAAGACTTCAGGCCGAGCTTGAGAAGACAAGAGAGACATTGATCGAGGTTTATGGGGAAGTTGATGAGACCCAAGAAAAGCTGAACAAAGCAACGGGGAAGATCAAGTACACGCAACAGGCACTATGGTCCCTAAAGAAGAAATATCCTGAGGAGGATATTGACTGGGCGATGAAGGATAATAAAGACAAGGCCTGATCCCAGTTTTTAGATTTTTAGGGTTTTCGAATAGATAAGGGTTGAGGATTAGATAGGAGAACCGAAAGCTTAGGGGGGCGAGATTAATCTGGCGAGATTAATCATGGCGGTTGTATTAGACGATCTTTTGTATTAGTTTTTATCTTTCCTCTTGTAAATATCTATATCAATATTTAAATATTTTGAAACCCTAATGACTTTTGATCTTTGAAAAGCGTTTCTCATTTATGTTAACGAGGGTTAAAAATGTACAATTATTTAACCTTAAGACTGAAAAGGAAAAGTTTATGACACATGCATAATTACAATTCAGTCGTGATTTGACAAGGGTAATCAAACCCGAACCCACAATATCTAAACATTGAATGTAAATATTTATTATTTACTTTATATTTCTTCAGATAAATCCAAGTGTTAAAAATAGTAAGGAAATATGTACCTTATCTTTAAAGATAATGGTAGTAATTTAACCTTTTTTCTCGAGGATCTTCTATCTTGACATATTCCTGTTCATACAAAATATTTCAAGATCATGGATTAATATTCAAGATATGGCCAGATATCTTGAAGTCAAAGAATAATAGTGCCATCCTTTTTCAAGGGAGTGAACACTTTATGTTAAGAGTTAGTTCATGATGTCCATGAAGATGAGAGGTAACTGTCATACCCAGAAGATTGGTAGAAATACCAATACCCAGAAAAATCTAACTCATGAACTTTCGGGGGTTTCCCTACGATCCATGAGAAGATAACGTGCGTCCCTGGCGGAGGTGTACTG
>JAOXNX010000026.1:25938696-25954469 GCA_028566075.1 Solidago caesia | reverse complement strand
GATTTCAAAGGATTTTAAAAAAAACAACCATTGGAGATGGTCTAATAAGTTCTTTAAAGTTACTCAAGTTTCACTCTACTTTGCAAGTTAGACGAAAACTAAGTCCAAATTGATATTAATTAAGCTTGGAATGAACTTGATGGTGGGCTGAATGCACGCCCAAAATTTCTGGGCTATTAATTTTCTGTTTGGGCCGTACACAAGAAAGAAAAAAAGCAGCTCAAATTATTATTGTTATTTTGTTTTGTTTTGGGTCGGCTAAAAAGAAAAAGAAGAGTATATATATACTCTAATTGAACGAGAGAGGTGTGTTGACGTGATGGAGGGGCTTGGCCCAACAGCTTTTGAAATAATAAACACGTAGACAACAAGTAAAAGCAAGTAAATAGATATCATTATTATTGTCGGATCTGTCTATACATCTTTCCTATTTATCTTTCTTTTTTCTTCTTTTTAACTACAGATATAATCAGAGTATTATGGAGAGCGCATACCCCTGAGTAGACTTTTACAAGCCTTTCTTTTCAAGGAATTATTTGCATTCGCGTCAGTAGTTTCAGGCTCCTGGGTCGCAGTATTCAGGTCATTGATTTCTTTTTCAAGGCAGATCACGTACTCCTGGCTCATGGACAAAAGGTCATGATCAATTGCGATAGGTTCTGATGCAGTCGTTGGACCTGAATTGCTTGGAATGTTAAATTCTTGCTCCTGGATAATATTGAGGACATGGTCAGAACCCAAGTCTAAACTTTTGGGATCCATCTAGCTGGTTGCTGCTTATACCTGCAAATTAAAAAATAACTAGGCTAATCGATCATTAAAATTGAAAATGTACAAAACCATGTCAATAAAGAGTAATATAGTGCACCTCAAAAGTATGTAATAGTATGTAAGTCACTTTTCAAGGTTTGCCTGCATTAATAATTCTTTCCAACAATGGATACGTAAATGTGAATCAAGACCGAAAGATATACACCAATTATTTATAGAATAAACTTTAGGTATATGGCCTGAAATACTAATATCTTTTTCGTGGTTTGTACACCATTCATTTATAATAAAGGTGTGCAGATAAGAACTTTTTGTTGGTATTTTTTTTTCTAAAAAAATTTATGGAACAAATGAATCCGGCATTAAGATAAATCCGGAATTTATAATGCCGATTGAGTACACATGGCATTATCTTGCGCTGTTCGGGGAAAGAAAAAAAAAAAAATGAGTCCGGCGTTATAAATGATGGATTGAAGACTTAATGTGACCAGACTAGTACGAGTGATGTGACCTTATACTTTTGATACATTAACTGTACACCCCTTACCATTCTCCAAATGTAGTACTGTACACCACGCTTCACAAATCACAACTTGTAAGGCCGGTCCCTATGCTATTTCTTTTGTTCGTCCAAAACCTCGTCGTCTTCATCATGGTAGGCACCACCCCCATCATGGGGTGGTCGTCGTTATTGTTCGTCCAAAAAACGAAACCAAATGACGTGAACCCGGGGCGTTTGTGTGTGTTTTTAATTATATTTTATTGGGGATGAGATGATGAATGAGGTATGATAGGGAGATGGTAGTTCTTGGGTGTGTCTTGGAGAGAGAAAGCTGATGTGACAGTCAAGACGAGATGATGACGGCGTCAGGATAGGGAGAGGCCTAATGACACAGGCTAAAAGGTTGGGGTGACAGCGGCCGTCGTCCATAATCGTTTTGTAAGAGAGAGTTATAGCGGCATATGCTATAAAATTGTTTTAACTTGATTTTTTGTTTACATTTATTATTATGTTGAACTTTTAATTTATTATAATATTTAAAATTTTTGTTTTAATTCATTTGAATCTATTTTGACTAATTAATTTTGTATTAAATTTTATTAAAGTATTAAATACATAGATAAAATAATATAATCCATATACTTAAAAATTCAAATTTTAAGACATAATTTATATGGTTTATAATGTAGTATAGATTAGTTCATTTGGGCTCAGCTTATTGCATATAATCCTATTTTCTTTTGTTAATTTTCTAGCTTATAAGCTTATTTTTATGGTTTATTTTCTAGCAAGTTTAGAATTGATAAATAAGCTTAAAAAATGAAAAATAAGCCGCAAAAGTACACTTATCAAACATTTAAAATACTAAAATAGTGTTTGGTCTTTGAATAATGACAATCAAATATCGATTTGATTTCATAAAATAATAATTTACTAAATAAGTTTGATTTCTATAATTTTAAGATCAATATTGAGAGAATTTAGAGTTTATTAATTTATTAAATATTTTCTACTTTGATAAGATTTTAATTTATTAGCTTTATATTAACATAGCATATGTCTATAGGATACAATTATTAAACAAGAATACCGAACACCGAGACATATTTTAGGATGGTGTGTTTAAAACTTTAATTTTTGTTTTTACTGAAATTTATGTAAAAGTTCGTGCTTCACTGCAGATATAAGTACTACTGTAATACATGTTATGGACTTAAACATAAATAAAACAGTTACTTTATTTTCGAAGATATTCATAAAAGAAATAAAAAAAAAACAAACTGCAAACTTCACTGTTTTATTTAAATAAAAAAACGATTGATATCATAAGTAATAATAATAATAGTGTTTGCTTTATGTGTTAGAATATAAAAGTGATTTGTTTAGAAATTAGAAATAGAAATGGCATGTTTAATGCTTAATTCACATTTTTAAGTCTTTTACTCTTATATTGATTTTAAAAAAATGCACTTTTATCTTCTTTTTCTATATTTGGAACTGAACAAAAGGTAACCGATCAGTTCCAGTACAAATATGTGTTATAATGCATATAAATGAACATGTAATGATCAAAAGCATAACAAAGCTTGCCATTTGGTGTGTGATTAAGATGTCAAACTGTAATATGATCATACAGCATTTCAGTACAAACACAACAATAGAAAATATCTGCCACCTTGATCAACGGACATTTCGGACTCTGTCTTCTTGTCCTAATCCAAGAGACTTTTGAGCATTGGCAATACCTTGAGGATCTGCCAAAAATGGCACATATCAACATGAATACGTATTCAAATATAACTTTGTGTCTTCTTTTAAAGCACCATCATTCAAGTGATTTAACTTAAAAATTCTTAAGTTTGGATGTATAAATATACTTACCATAAAACTGTGTGAAGATGCGCGTGAAAAAGCTTAGGTTGCGAGAAACATTGTATTGCATTGAATAGGGTAGGGGTTTCACAATAGTATCAATGCTGAACACCCGCTGCAGGAACTGCATTGAAATAAAAGAACAACAAATTCATGGACAAATAATTACTAACTCAAGGTCCACAAAAGACCAACAGCTAAACTACAAGAAACCCGAGGCCCTTAAATTTCTAGGAAGAGAAAAAGCTTTAAGATGATGTTAGCACAAGTCAGGGAGCCTACGATATAATAAAAGGTTCAATCTAGAAAACGCATGCACAAGCTACACACAAGTAACTGAGAAGATTGAAGAAAATCAAAAACCTCAAAACTACTTGGAATAAACCTTCCCACACATCAAGCCACCATTCAGAAGTCATGTTTAAATGATACGATTATGGCCAATGCTTTCTCAACAACCAAATATATGTAGGTGGATGTAAAAGATAAAGTGAGGAACACAGGAACTAGTGCCTCCTCGGGAAGTAGATGACCTAATGTTAACCATCATTAATCTCCAAGGCCCATCTAAACCTCACTAATCTTCTTTCTACTAAACCCAACACAAACAAAAGTGGAGTTGGAAAGATGGGCGCATCAATTAACAGGTAGAAAGTGGACATTTTCAGTGCTGGACTGCTGGCTGAGTTGGGTTGACCTGAAATCCTTTTCTTGTCCATTTTAAATTATTTGTATATACAGCTAAAGCATTAAATACAAATACAAACACAATACTGTTACAAAGATCATCTAAAGTTTTTAATTAAGTGTTAGGAGAATAGGAGGTAGTATGCCTTCAAAATACACTTTGGGAGACTTTCAACCTGTTTCGGCCGTTTGACCGTTCCCAATTTAGCTAAGAATGAATTATTTTGACCCGATTGAGATTAGATGGAAGACATATTCTCTAGAGATAAAAACAAACATAGTTCAACAGACATAAAAGGATGACAAAACAAATTCATGTATTGAAAAGCAAAGGAAAACATACATTGACATTTTGATAAACCATGTTCATCGAAAACCATAAATAATCAAGTTTGTAAAAGGTATCAACACACCCTACTACCCTATACCATAACCTTTTCTTTATAGCTTTTATCCGTAATATTACATCATATTACAGATTATACATGTCACTCATCGACTGGATATAGGATGTATGTTGACTTGAAATATATCCATTTACACTAACTGCAATTCAGAAATTTTTACTTCATAACTATAGTGGAAATGAAATATTATACAAAAAGACAATATATTATTTTACCTACACAAATATAGATCATGTTAACATGAAAAAATAAAGATGTAGAAACACACGAATTACACGACTTAAAAGAAAAATAAGTCACAATGGAAGAAGAAACCCAAAATATAAACCAGGACCCGTAAAAGGAATTAAAACAATTACCAGCCTTATGAAGATTTTGATAGACCAAGTTTGCTCAAATCTATAGGAATCATATTGAAAATAACATTATCACGAAAAACACAGCTAACATGAAACCGTGTAGAGTATATGGTTAAGGGTTTAGGGCTAAAAACTTAAGATATATGGTTTAGGTTACAAAGGGTTAGTGGTTAGTGTATAGAGTTATATGATATTAGGTCCTAGGGTAGTTGGTCAGTTTTTATATTAGTTACGTTTTTTAATGTTGATATCTTCTAAAAGATTAATTATTTATAGTTCGAGCAAACTTAGTTTATCAAGAAGTACACTATGGTGTTTATGCTTCTACTGAACTTAGTCTTGATCGTGCATATATTCTTGTTAATAACTCCCCTTTACTTTCTATATACATGAAACAGGTGACGGCCAATAAAAGTAATCCTTACTAGAAACAATATTATCTAGAGCATTTCGACTATTTTCATTTGCAATACTCATACTCCGTGATATGTATCGTGCTATGTTCATACAAATGTTTCCTTATTTATACCGATCGACTATAAAAAGGTTCGTGTAACTACAACTATATACTGCTTTCATACATTTGAACACAATTTACGCAAACGGACCCGACAAGTAAATAACATCCATATCCAACATATGATAAACATAACCAACTAAACAAATCATCCAAAATACATGTAATATGGTAATAATTGATGAAATGAGTTGTAATTTGACCTGAAAATTGCGTTGGAAGCTGTAACGGAGTTCCGGGTCAATTTCGAGGGAATTATCTGAATCAGCAGATGGGTTTTTGGGGGTTTTCTTGCCCGGGATGTGCATAGTAGGTGTGGTTCCTGGCTGGGCGGTGACTTTGAGCTTGGCGTCTTTGAATTTGTCGCGTTGATCATCGCCGCCGGTTCGCCATGGTGCTGACGCTAAGAGTTCTTTCTTTGGTTTCCCCATTGTTGTTTCTCAAAACAGAACCAAACCCTTTTGTTTTATCCTATCACTGTGTGTTTGTGTGTGTTTGGATAATTGTTAAGTGGGTGCGGTTTTGCTGATGGATAATTGGGATGGCGTTGAGTTTTTTATGATTACGAGTCGCTTAGAGCTGGGGTGTTAACGATCCAAATCGATTCGAGCATCAAGAATTTTACGTTCGGCTTGTCTAATAAATTACTCGGTCCAAGCTCGAATTAAGCTCGGCTAAGTTTAAAAAATGTGTATTCAAGCTCGAGCTTGAATATTTAGTTATCATTCCAGCTCAATACTTGTTTAGATTTTTTGTATTTTTATTTAACTGTTTATATTCGAACTCGATAAACTCGTATAATTACTCGAACTCGGGCTCATTTAATCTCATTTATAATCATGAATAAACTAATCTTATTGTTAAAAACTCATAAACTCTCTTTAACTAAACTCGTTAGGCTCGTGTGACTTGAGAAGCTTGAATAGCTAGTTCAACTTGAATTACTAAACGAACTTTTGAACGAACCGAGCCGAATATTAGTTTATTAAGCTCGACTCGTGAAACTAATCGAGTAATAAGTTTGTGTTCGAATTCGACTCGATTTCGAAAACTACTATGCTCGAACTCGAGTAGCTTGTTAAAAGCTCGGATCGATCCCCCTAGCTGAAGTGAAATTAATAGTTTGGTTTTATATAATGAAAATAAACATGTAAGGTTTTTGTTATTCAAAGTTATTTGTCAATGATGACCATCAATTCACTTAGAATAATACCATATCTCGTAATGTTCATCATCATTGGCAAATGTCTTTAAAAAAAAAAGTTGGCACTGAACGTTCTAATTAGTGTTCAGTATCTTAGAGTACATGATTAAACTTAAAACAGTCACGCATTTTAATTTTAAGTTCAAAATAAATACTAAGACAAAGATGAAGAGTTTAAAGATAAGCATCTAACATTCAAATTCTTTATCTGATAAAATTACGGTAAATATTAAGGATGTCTAAAAATATGATATGGAAACAAGAATGAAGGACTAAAAGAATCTACATCTTTAATTACAAGATTTTTGTTTATTTTAATTAAACTAAATCAATTAATATAAGTTGTTTAATTTATCCATTCTTCATTATAGTTTTTAAAATTTCTATAGATGTTTAAAAATCTAGATTTATATTTCTATTTTTATAATTTAAAAGTTTAAAATCATTGATATATCCCAAACTTAGACTTTTATCTTCCATTATAAAATATCTTCATCTTCATATGCTTCTTTTTTTTTTCAAAAAAGGAAAAGCATTTCGTTTATCCATAACTCTTTCAATAAGGAAAACAACAGTAATGTACTGAGGAATGAATTGATACGTTTATGTTTATTATTGATGCAATGACGGCTTTAAATAGCCAATTACAACTTGTTCTCCAAGAAATTATAACTTGTTCTCCAAGGAAAAGATAACTATGATCTATTAAATAATTTATATTAGATAACTTCCTTAATAAGATGTAGCAAATGAACAAACAAATCTTTGTTCACCTGGAAAATGTCTCAACATCTTCTTGTTATTGTATGAGTAACTTTGTTTCTCTACTTCCAAATCAACCAACATACGATGTAAAATACATCAAAGATACACTTTAAACACCTTTTCACAAGTCAAGTGGCAGAGGTAACTATCATACCAAAACTTAAAACAAGGATAGAAGATGTTCACACTTAATATATATCTTATAGGCAAATCAGTAACGATTAATTTATTGACAAATTACTAATACACTCATTATAGATACTTAATTAATCAATTTCTTTTATTAATTTAAATTAAAAATATATCACATTTATGATTTTTTCTAACATATGCTCACAAGTCACATGTTATAGCATCTTAAATAAACCCAACGTTTCTTACAATATAAGATTTTAAAAATTAAAAAAAAACATTTAAAAATGATAATTTTAAAACTTCACTAATGTTTATTAGATGTTTTTATTCATGATTTTAAACTTTTAGTTCATTGCCTGAGTTTTATGATCAAGTGTCTTGTAGGCACAAGTTATATAAAAAAAAAAAACCTATATCATATTTATTTTTATTCAAGTGAGGACATAAAGCCTATCTTGCAAAAATATGAGTTATTAGAGAATAACTCAAAAGTTGAAAGATCTTCTCATATCTTATAAAAAGGAAGAAAAGAAATTCAATCAAAGTATAAACTTTAATGAAACATGTTTTGTGTGTCTAATTAAGTAATTAGTAGATCTAGAAATATATGATGATAATTAAAAGTGTGCACATTATATATTAAAACTTGAATGAAATAATTATATCTTTACAAATGTGAGATTAACCCATTTGGTAGAGGCTTTGGCTTTTTAGGAAAAAGATCAAAGTTTAAACCTTGGCAATGGTGTTTTTTGATATGTATTAAAGTAAGATAGGAATAGTGTAGGATTTGTTGTTAAAAAAAAATATATATAATAATAATTATATCTTTAAATATATATTTTTAAACCTATATATCATTATTCAAAATTAATATATATCAAATACATATCAACCGAAAAAATAATAATAATAATAATAAAAAGATAGATTGAGGAACCCTCTTATCCTCGGTATCTTTGCGGTACCCGCATTGTTACTGCGTCGGTGAAACATCTATTACCATAAATCCTCATGTATGAAGCTCGTAAGATTCAAATGCTCGCTTAAAAGCTTCATAAAAAGAACCTAAAAGAATAATAACATTACCGGTTGATCTTATGATAAATTGGTTATCAACCACAAAAATCATTCCATAATATATTTTTTTCTATTTTGTATAAAAGCATTTTCTAATCTCACCTATGTGGGTGTCACATGAATCTCGAGCCCAAAACATAACACTAAGCTTTTATTAAAAATGAAAACAACCATTATTTAGAAACAAAATAATAATAAATAAAAAAAGATATCACCAATCCCAAATGCCAACTAACAACTAGTGTAGTGTGTTTCTTCATCTTTGAAAAGGTCACCGTCCCACTCCCATGTCCAACAAACTTTAGACACTTGCCTGGAACTTTCCCCCTTCTTTAATTAACAACTAAAAAATTTGCATTCACACCCCTTTGTCCCCCACATCTCTATGCTATTCCTTTTTTTATTCCACTTTTATAAACATATAGCGTGATATCCGCGCAATGCGGCGGTGGTGGCGGCAGCGACGATGTGGTGGTGACGGCGGCGACGACTGGTGGTGGTGACGGCGAGTAGTGTAAGCTATTGATGTATATATAATTGATGTAAAATGGGGTAGTGTAGTTATTTTAAGAGTCGAGGGATATATGTTGTAAATTATTTCATTAAGGGTATTTTAGATATATTAACTAGAGACGTTTAAATTAATGAAAAAATAAAGGGGTAATTTAGAAAAAAGAAGGGGGGGGTATTTGTGTCATATCGCATATAGAAAATTTCAACATTTCCAAAAATAGTATGGGCTATAATTTTTATAAGGTAGTAAAGATATAGATAAGAGAATGAAAATATACATAAGTAAAGTGAGGGGCAAAATAAGTAGATTGAATCATCATTTGAGAAAATGAAAATGTGTGTTTGCTTTATATAATAATATACTTTTTTATACCATCAGTCCATCATGTGCTACACTCAACAAATTTTAAAACCCACAAATATTTTTTTTTAAAAAAGTCGTTAAAAATATATCGAGTGATCTTTCTAATGAATGAGGACAACACGATGGTTTCGGTGATGTAATTTTTTGTTCTAATACTAGACGGTTATTGAGAATAAAACTTTTTTAGTGATTTAAGTAAATGTTAGAGATTTTTGAAATGAATTTGTTTTTTTTAAAACAACGATAGCAATATGGGATGTAAATGAAAAATCATTTTGTAAACCCAATTCTTGAATGGGTTCAGATTTCAGAATATACCCAGTACCCACCTTCTTTTATTTTATATCCATTTTTAAAATTGAATGACCAAATTTCAATTCCAATTCAAATGGAATCTTTCATACCAAACATCATAAAGTTAATAAAATTAAAAAAGAAATGAAAAACTTATCATGATTTATAATAGTTTATTATAATATACAATAAAATTTATAAACACAATATATAAACTAGTATTGTCGATATGAATATTTCTCATAAAATGGAAAAGTTACAAACATTCTTGTCAAAAACGATTCTTTTTGAAAAATGCATTTTTAATTTCGAATAGGATATCCATGTCGTATAAGGGCATATGTTAGACAAACCTTAATAAATATATTAAATTAAAGAAAAATGCTAACTACCGTCCTAAAAGCTGTCGTTAACGTGCATAAAAAATTGTACCTTTCATATTAAAAATTCACCCCTGTATCTTACGATAAAAACATAACTTTTTTATACATGTTAATAACGTTCACCCTAAATTAAATATAGTGGTAGGATATCACTTCCAAAATTAAAAGGTATAGCATCATAATAAAATTGTTTTGTATGTAGACATGTCACCAGTGGATAATATTTTAAACAACGGTGATAAAATTTGAGATCATCGAAACTGATCGAACATACGCTCTCAAAGTCAACAAAAACTTTCCAAAAATATCAAATCCCACACGTCTAAGAAATTGTCAATCCATTGTCTCATAATGTACTTCTACTAATTTTCCAACAATTTCATCGATACAAAGAACACCCCATATCTCAAAAAACACACACACACATATAAAAATGAGAGGGGAAACAGTGACATTAATACTAGTAAACTTGGCGGGAATAATGGAAAGGGCAGATGAATCATTGTTACCTGGAGTATATAAAGAAGTGGGTCAAGAATTACATGCTGACCCGACTCGTTTGGGCTCATTGACCCTTTTTAGATCCATGGTTCAAGCTGCTTGTTTCCCACTTGCTGCTTATTTGGCTGTTAGACATAACAGGGCTCATATTATTGCTTATGGTGCTTTTTTATGGGCTGCTGCCACTTTTCTTGTTGGCTTTTCTTCTTCTTTTCTTCAGGTATTTTTTTTTTTTTTACAAAAAATTTATTCATTTGTTATATTTTATTATTATTTATTTATCTTTATTTAAAACATTGGTTTTAGAATGTTGGAGTGTTTTTTAGGTAAAAATTTAGGGGGATTTTAGATAAGGGATATAATGTGTCAATGTGAGATGAAATTGGAGATGGATTGACTTTGAAAGTCAAAGTCTTTATTTTGCTTTAGAGATTTTTGGTTGTTTTCTTAACAAGCATGGATGGATCAATTGTAAAAACCCTTTCCCTTTGGAAACGGACGTATGGATTCGATCCTCATTCCTTGTAAAATGGCCGGAGGTCTTCTGGAAGCAGTCTCTATCTTTAGGAAGGGGTAAGACCGTCTACATTTCACCTCGAGATTGAGTAACTGTTGATTTTTGTTTGTTTTCTTGGTTTTGTTATTTGGTTTTGATTAAAGAAGGTTTAAGGGGATAGTACATTCAAGTCAAAAGAATTGCCTCCACAGGTGGCCCTCCGTTGGTTGGTGATAAATCCACAACACTTTTTATCCATCTACAACAATTACTGCTTTAAACAGTTGTACATTATGCTTTAACATACATGTACTTGTTGTAGATAGATAAAATTTGTTGTGGATTTATCAACACCCGTAACCTCATTCGTTTATTTTTGGTTGAAGTTGAAAGTGATATGAAATTAGAGATGGTTAGACTTAAAAGTTCAAAGTCTTGAAATTTTGGGTTCATCCCATTTGGCGTTTGGGATATTTCGTGGGTGGTAAACAAAGATAAACACTCAAAACACTAGAAAATACGTGTTAAAAAGGATTGTGTGATCGTGTTGACAACATTCTTCGTGTGTTCAGAAATGTTTCACTTCTAATGGTTATAAATAGTACGGGGTTCTATTTTTCATTGTGCAAAGCTTTCGGCTTTAAGGCAAGTTAGGGAATTTCTTAAGTTAAATCGCCGTTGTATTCACTTTAGGGCCATATATAGTTGAATGCGGGTATCTAGGTGAGTAGTTTTGCTATTTCTTAAACGAGGAAACAAAAGTTTTAACAACTCTAAATTTTGACAATAAAACAAAAAATGTAAGTTGAAGTTGCAACTTATGCCTTTTTTTTCTTTTCCAGGTCGCAATATCTAGAGGTTTAAATGGTATCGGCCTTGCAATAGTTGCACCAGCCATCCAATCTTTAGTAGCCGATTCAACCAATGATGAAAACCGTGGTATGGCTTTTGGATGGCTGCAGCTAACCAGTAACCTTGGTTCAATCCTTGGTGGACTACTTTCAGTATTAATAGCATCTACCACGTTTATGGGAATTGCTGGTTGGCGGATCGCATTTCATCTTGTTGGAATCATCAGTGTAATTGTTGGGATCCTGGTGCGCCTGTTTGCCGATGACCCACGCTTCTCAAAAGGTATAGAATCGGAAACAGACGTAAAAAGTAAAACTTTATGGTCAGAAGTCAAATATTTGATGCGTGAAGCGAAATCTGTTGTGAAGATTCAGTCTTTTCAAATTATTGTTGCACAAGGTGTCACAGGTTCGTTTCCATGGTCAGCATTGTCATTTGCTCCTATGTGGTTGGAACTCACGGGATTTTCTCATAAGATAACCGCTTTCTTGATTTCTTTATTCGTGATTGGTAATTCTCTTGGCGGTTTGTTTGGAGGTCGGGTTGGTGATATCTTGTCAAAGCGGTTTCCTAGTTCAGGGAGGATTGTTCTATCACAAATCAGCTCGGCGTCCGCTATTCCTTTAGGGGCGTTGCTTTTGCTGGCATTGAAGGATGATCCGTCCGCTTTGTTTTCTCACGCTATCATGTTGTTCGTGACAGGCTTTTTCATTTCATGGAATGCTGCAGCTACAAACAAGTAAACTTCTTAGCACATTCTCTTGTCACTCTATTTTCTTAAAGGCTTGAATCTCACCCATCTACTTAAATGTTTCTGTGATGAGCTATATCTTTATCTTTAACGGGCTAATTGGATAATAACAGAAAATAAAATGGGCCAAAGTCCCAAAGGAATATGAATGTCAATGTGACATTTTCTTCTTTCCACTGGGGCTAACTAATAGATATAGCTCAGTGAACACGGGAATAACTCGGTTTCTAGAAATGAATGTATATTGTTCATCATAGGTAAATACTTATACACAGTACTATATAAGTGTTGTTGGGTTAACCCAATCCAAACCGTCTTGACGTGCAGTAAAAACTCATGCATTTTTACATGTTATCAACCTGTATATCATACTACGGAGGTATTTGGGATTGCGTTTGTAAAATAGATTATGCATTTAAAAACTGCGTTTTGAAAAAGCATGTCCCAACTTGCTTTTTCAAAACTGCGTTTTATCTCTATGAAAACTCTGATAATAAATTATTTTGCCAAATGCCTTTTTTTTATTATTTGCTTTATGCATAAGCAATAATCAGATAATCAGCTCAAAACGCTATCACAAACACCCTCTACATACACTTTTGTAATATAGGTGGCAATTTTGACCAATTTACTTATGGGCTATTTTGGTTTATTTTTACTCGAATTTAAAAATTAGCTAAATAGATTGAAAGTTATCCTAAGTGTACTCTTAATGCCTACAACTTCCTAAACGGGCCTAAATGGGTTGAAAATCATTATCATTTTTATTGCATACTTTATTTATTATAAATTGACCAAATAGTGTTCAGAATCAACCCGATACGTACTAAAGTTTGACCGATTCTGACCAATTACCCAACCTGCTCTTCTTTGCCATCTCTTTTTCTTGATCAACTTGTAGCTCTAAGGCTGTCTGGACTTGTTCAAATGTGTAGTAACATAGTATCTACAGTCCTATTTTTGCAGAGATTGTTCCGGAGAGATCACGAACTACCATTTACGCATTAGACCGATCTTTCGAATCGATACTAGCATCATCTGCTCCTCCTATAGTTGGCTTACTGGCCCAACATGTTTATGGTTACATACCAATTGAGAAAGGTTCTGAAAGTATTGCAACAGATCGAGGTAACGCCACATCATTAGCTAAAGCACTATATGTTTCAATCGGGGTTCCCATGGCATTGTGTTGCTTTATCTACTCCTTTTTGTACAAAACGTACCCAAGAGACAGGGAACGGGCCCGAATGGAAGCTCTTGTAGAAGCTGAGATGGAAACATTGGATGAACAAAATCCCAGGTACGGGTTTGATGATGACTTTAATGATGATGATAGAATGAGTATGGAGATAGAATACGACGGCGGAGAGGACTCGGTTGGGTTAGATGAAAGTGATGAGAAGGCGTTGCTTTATAGGCAGTTGACACTTGCAGATATGGCGGTATAGATGTTAAACGACCATGGTGTGCAGCAAGGCTTGTCGGTTCTTTACGGGTTTGAGATGGTTGTTTACATAGCTCAAACCAATTATCATAATATATAGTTCATAGCCCTCAGTTATAGAAAAACTTCAACAGTTGGATAGAAAAGCGAACAGCCTTTTTTGGCCGCTGTCACAGTTTTGGTATATCAGTTTCACATTTAGGCCAGATATTGGCTGAAATATTAAACTTTGAAATGATTTTGATATTTTCACAGATGTATCGCACATAGAGAAACTGGTTTCTTGCTTTTTACATAAATCATTTTAATGTTGAATTATTCATGTACAACATGATATACAATTGTTATGGCGACAGAAGCCATAACGACCTTTATCTTAATGAAGAAAAAAAATGGACAATTCCGGCATGCTCAGTTGGGTTTACGGGCAGAAATCATAATAAATCGTCTGTTTCTAATAAATGTATAGTCCACCAGTCCACAAGCTACGCAAAGATCTTTTAGTTCACGTTCAGATAGGTAAATGTGGCTCCCTGATATCTGCCCAATATTCTACATTTACAACATCAAAGAACCTCCGTTAATAACTCGCTGTTGTGATTCATTATAAAGATGCAGCTTTATGCTCTCATCACAATTCACTCTTCTTTTTATCCTCGGCAAACTAGGGGTGTCAGATGCATGGGTCGGTTGACGAGTCAAAACAGATTATTTTTAGTGCATTCCAAACAGCTCAAGTCGAATTGGGTTGTCACGAAAAACATTTTTTGTGCAAAATTTAAAACTTTAAGAAAATAAATTAAGCTTGAAAACATGCTTAAACTTGAGGCTAAATGAATTAAATACAATTAGGGAGACATCCAACCCCTTTGACCGATTCCCTTTTAACTACTTTCACCCTTTTTGAGATTAATATAACCCATATTGACCCAATAATAAGTAAATGGGTCGAAACCGCCACCTCTACAAGTGTAATTCGTCGATTTTCTTTTAATGATGGAGAAGGATGTAAGAGGGAGATCAAGTTTAACACATACCTCACGTATAGGATATAAAAAGGGGATAAATGAATAAGGGCCATCTACTATGTAGGTGGTGGCAACAAAAACTCCTCCAGGTCGGAGAATTCGACTTATTTCAGCTACCTGTTACACACCGTATAGCTAATTTTGTGAAGATGAATACGAAGAACTTTTCTATGAGGTCTAAAAGCATAAATAATCAATCAGCACTTGAAAAAAAAAAGGAGAGATCAATATATCATTATTCAGCTACAAGTAAAAAAACTATAGTAATATATTCTTTGTAGCTGGAGTTTTGCATTCCCCATTTATTCTGAGAAGTGGTTTCTGTCTTATAAAGAAAATATGACAAATATCGCTGAATGTGGCGTCCAACAAAAAGGTGGCAAAATGGATGGGGCGGACAGGTTTAGTTACTGGTCCAATTTTCGGATCAAAACAAACGATTATATACGGGTCATAAAGAAGGGGTGGGTTTGGGGGGTTGGGGGTAGTGGCATTGAACACATCTTTGTCAAACTTTTTAGTCTCACTTGTAAATGGTTAATATATTAAATATTATTATGAAAGTGGAACAATTCATGACATTGCAAGCATCAGAATACACATTAAGCAGTTTTTTTACTCGTTTCACCCGTTTGACCCATTTCAGCATTAGCTAACTTCTTATAGTTCACACGTTTGACCTGAAACCAACAAAATACAACCAGAACTGATCCGTTTCCACAGAAATGGATTGAAATTGCTAACTATAATCTAAAGGAAGAAACAACATGTTTACAGAATGCTTACGCCAGAAGATGGTGAGGGACAACAATGAAGAGCTGCACCAGCATGCACAGCATCTATAGAAC
>JAOXNX010000026.1:25923367-25938596 GCA_028566075.1 Solidago caesia | reverse complement strand
AATATAACAGAATAGATACTACTACAACTTATAAAGAAATATATTAGATATCAAAAATAATACGATATAAAATATAAAATATTATATAATACTGTAAATAATAAAATTTAAGTAAAAAAGGATACTAATTAATGAGGAGAGATAGGCGGGAAAAAGGGAGAGCCTGGTAGCTCCAAATGTTTCTCCAAACTCCTGTTTTAGTATATATTGAGATAGCATGATATCCGCGCAATGCGGCGGTGGTGGCGGCAGCGACGATGTGGTGGTGACGGAGGCGATGGGTGGCGGCGGCGACTGGTGGTGGTGACGGCGAGTAGTGTAAGCTATTGATGTAAATATAATTGATGTAAAATGGGGTAGTGTAGTTATTTTAAGAGTCGAGTGATAGATGTTGTAAATTATTTCATTAATGGTATTTTAGATATATTAACTAGAGACGTTTAAATTAGTGAAAAAATAAAGGGGTAATTTAGAAAAAAGAAGGGGGGTATTTGTGTTATATCGCATATAGAAAATTTCAACATTTCCAAAAATAGAAAGGCTATAATTTTTATAAAGTAGTAAAGATAAATAAATGTTAAACATTTTTTCCATTCAGATTATAAAAAAGAAATTTTTTATTCAAATAACGTGAACTAATTGGGATATTTCTGTGATTGTTTTTATACATTTTCTCTAACCATCTTAACATATTTACTTAGTGACATTGGAAACTCATATCTCTAATTAAGAACTTAGGAAGCTTATCGGGACTTGTTTGGCTTAGCTTATTAACTTGTTTTTCATTCTAACATGTAAAAGCCAGGGTCGGCCCTAATTATTTATGGGCCCACGACGGGCCAAAAAAAACCCTTAAACTAGGTTCAATGAATTCGACTCAGCGACCTAAAAACCAAAATACGTCTTAACCACCCGACTAGTTGATTATTAAGGTTAAAATTCAGGCCCTCGTAAAATTTGGTCCTAAGCGATTGTTGATCATTTTGCCCTGTGTCTAAGCCTCGATGGTAAAAGCCAAAGATGTTGAGCTTTTTTATATTGGCTTATTAACTTTAATAATTTTTTTACAAATAAGCATAAACTCAATAAAATAAAACTAGTAATGGTACCCGCGCAATGCGCGATGATTGATGAGTTCTCAAAAATATTTAAATTCAGTTACTACATGTAACTAGGGTGATGCTGATCAACAGGAGGCCGAATTCGTTGACTGTCAGGTTTGGGTTATCTAACGCATGAATTATATTTATATTTATAATTTGTTGGTGTAATATTTAAAAATAGAAATTATTGACCAGAATATTTATCATTTATTAGGGAGGATAATAAGTAAATATAGATGTAACATACAACTCGTGACATTTATTAAGTTTATAAAGAAAGTCAAAGTTTTCGTTTTTAAATGTTAAGAAAGTTGCTATCTCAATAATAATATAGTAGTATCTTACTAATCTACAAAAGGAAAAGTAAGCATGACATAGAAAAAAGCTTAGGTGTCAGCCATTTAGCATGACCAACAATGTTTTTCTTATGTCATGCTGATATCATCATCCACTAACAATTTTTTTTAAATATAGTGTGGTACCCGCGCAATGGTGGCGGCGGCGACTGATGGTGGTGGCGGCGGCGACTGATGGTGGTGGCGGTGAGTTGTGTAGGTAATTGATGTAAAGGGGTAGTGTATGTATGTTAACAGTTAAAGGATAAATGATGTAAATAGGTGAGAAGGGTATATTAGTCATTTCGCATATCTCAAAAGTGTAACTTTTCAACATGGGTCTATAATTTTTATATAGTAGTATAGATATAAAAGAAAATTTAAATTTTGTATTAACCATTTTCTTTTTAGTTATTAACCAAACACATATAAAGAAATCTAAAAAATGAAATATTTTTATTTATTAACCAAACATTTTTTGTAGCTTCTTATTATGTTATTAAATTAAATTTACAATACTTTTTAGATACAAAAAATAATTAATTTAAATATGTGTATCGATGATTTTATTTTTTTGTTAAGACAGTAAATGTATTTTATTTAATGGTTTATTATTTTTACCTTCTCGGAAAAAGTAAAAAAAATTATTTCACGTTACCGTGTATCACACGCGATATATATCTAGCAGATAAGCTAAACCAAAGAGGACCTTAACATAGATTTTTTATTCCATAAATATTTATCATACTTTATAGTATAAGTTTTTGTTTTTTTCACAAATACACATAATCTAATAGTCAATGAACAAATCAAAATCCACCTCTTTATTACCAATCAGCCATCTTTGTTGTTGTGTTCACATCTGTTTTAGGCTTTCTTTCCTTTTTGTCAAACCCCATCAGTTTCCCCTAGATACATTTTGTCATATAATGTAACACTTTTTTTTTTCCTGCCAAGATTTATTAGTATTATACAACACTTTTTTGGTTTGTTTGTATGGAATGACAGACAACAATCCAATGCAACAACACAAGCGAAAGCTAGCGAAAAACGAGGGTCGTAACGGGATCGACTTTGTAGTCGAAGAACACGAAAAAGATGATCAAAATAAGGAGCTAGAACAAAAGGATGCTAGTCGAAAAAGGAAGCCTAGGCCGACGAAAGCAGACTCGACTGCAGTTGACTTAGGCTATGATTTAAATCTAGCAACGACTAGTTCTGTTGGTGGGACGGGTGACAAAAGCGTCGACAATGGACCTCAGAGACGGTTATGGGTCAAGAATAGATCAGCAGATTGGTGGGACAAATACAACAGTTCAGATATTCCAAATGATGAGTTTAGAAAAGCTTTCCAAATGGGGAAAGATACATTTGAGACGATTTGCAACGAGTTAACGGCTTCTGTCGCTAAAGAGAATACTATGTTAAGAGATGCAGTCCCTGTTAGACAAAGAGTCGCTGTTTGTATTTGGAGATTAGCAACAGGCGAATCTTTAAGACTCGTATCGAAACGATTTGGTTTAGGGATTTCGACGTGTCATAAGATTGTGCTTGATGTTTGTGCAGCTATAAAAGATGTCTTGATGCCCAAGTATCTACAATGGCCTAATCATGAAACAATGAGACTTATTAGTAACGAGTTTGAATCGGTTGCTAATATACCGAATGTAGTTGGATCTATGTATACTACTCATATACCCATAATTGCTCCCAAAGTTAATGTGGCTGCTTATTTTAACAAGCGACATACGGATAGGAAACAAAAGACTTGTTATTCTGTAACGGTTCAAGGGGTGGTTGATCAAAATGGTGTGTTTACTGATGTGTGTATCGGGTGGCCCGGTTCAATGCCTGATGATCAAGTGTTGGAAAAATCCGCACTTTATCAAAGGGCGAATAATGGGCTTTTGAAAGGTGTATGGATTGTGGGCGGTTCAGGTTACCCATTGATGGATTGGGTATTAGTACCTTATACACAGCCACATTTGACATGGACTCAACATGCTTTTAATGAAAAGATCGGTGATGTTCAAAAAGTGTCAAAAGATGCGTTTGCGAGATTGAAAGGAAGGTGGTCTTGTTTACAGAAAAGAACCGAAATGAAGCTTCAAGATTTGCCGGTTGTTCTTGGGGCGTGTTGTGTCTTGCATAATATATGTGAAATTAGGAATGAAGAGATTGAACCACATTTGATACCTGAAGTTGTTGATGATGAAATGGTTCCGGAAATTGCATTGAGGTCTGCAGTTGCTAACAAGGCTAGAGACTCAATGGCTCACAATCTTTTGCACCATAATCATGCCGGTACTTCATTCTTGTGAGTTGCAAATATGACTACGAGTTTATTTCTTTACTTATGTTTCCATTGTTTTGGGAGTACATATAGTATCAACATTTTGTTCAATTTTTTGAATGGGATTTTATTGATTTTACTGAAAATGTATGAATATTTGGCAATTAGCTCGAATGAGTTTACAGAACATCACCATTTTGTTTCAAATGTATGAATATTCTTGTAACATGGTTATTATAGTACTAGATTATATCAACAATGGATGAATGAATCCAAACAATTTACGGTTTGTATCTATTATCTTCCCTCATAACCATCTCCAAGGTGGCCCTAGTGGCAAGGCGTCATGAAGGTCTCAGAAGAGACCCGAGTTCGAACCTTGCTTCTCAAGGGAAAAAGTCTAAGAAACATCCCTAGGAATGCCGGTTAGGTCGCATACAGCAGAGTCGAAGGCTCAACTTTCCCCAGGTAGTTGACGGATCGCTCTCCGTTTCCGTTTTATCTTCCCTCAATACTTTGGATTTTTGGACTATAAATTAAGATTTTTATTTTGGGCGTTGTTGTTTATGAGCTAAGCATGAGTTACACAAGAACCTTAAGTGATCGGTAAGATTATTGCAGTTATGATATTTCTTGCATAAGATCGAAGTCAAATAAGAAACCAAGCGGTGATTATTTGATAATCTAACGATGGGTCAACGCATTGCTTTAACTTGCAAGTAAGAATGTAAGATGTACTAATATTAAATATATGAATGAGCTTCTACAAGTACGAGGGTTATATCGTATTCAAGTTGAGCACTTGATGGTTAATTGGTTACTGTTACTAGTTGCAGTTACTGGATTAATGTGTCTCTGCTGTTCCCCATTGAATAATTATATGCAGACACGACGCAACATTATTTTTCAATGTTACGACGGACGGATGATACCGTGCATACTGCTCAGTGTAACCCTTCAACAACGAGTCAACGAGGGCCTTTTTATCTTTCTTTTCACTTATAAACTGTAAACCATCAACAACTGTTAGGAATGAATCGGAATACTTTTGGTCAATTTACTCCGCTTTGCAGTTAAAGCTGCCAGTTTTGTGTTTGATCATATCTTGTATAAGCCTTTCAGTTTAGGTTGTGTGAAGGCATTGCCACTTGATAAGCATATCATAGTATGTGTAAAAGATAAAGTTGAATACAAATTTATGACAAGATTTGTGATTTTTGAAATTATTTGATGTATCTCGAACAGCAGCTACAGAATGTAATAGTAAATAATTATAAGTTCAGTCACAATAACAAAATGAAACCATATCTAAAAAATTGAAAAAAATAATCTCACAAGGATGAGAAGTTGGAAGCAAAATGCATCTAAATTCTGCTAACAAAACTAAAACAGACAAAAGAATCTTAACACAAGGCTGTAAATCTTCACTGCTATTGTTGTTCCTATCCTTGATTTGTACAATGTGCTTCCTCAACTCCATCATCCTGTATCCAAAATCAACGACAAAGAAAAGGATTTAACACATCAGAACGGTAAATATGCACAAAAAAACCAGACCCATGAGACCATACTGTCTTTGGACAAGTGGTCTTGGTCTAACCAGTAAACTGGTTAAGGATGCTAGAATGGAGGCCTAAAATAATTTTATTATAAGATTCAAAGATTGAAGAAGTGTGTTAATTTTTACCAGTATGAACTAGTAAGATAACAATTTACCAACTTTTAAAGTACAAACTTGTTTTATTTCATTTCAGGTTATGCGTTAATTTTTATAGACCATATTGGCGGGTTTGCTTTTTAACATCAATAATTAGGAATTATTGAAGAAAATTTATGTTCGTCTATCTTAAAAAGAGGCCGAAAGTGTCACTGTGTCAGGATTCAAATTGGGAAATAGGTGCGTTGGACACAATTTGGGAAATAGGTGGGTTGAAAATTTCAGTTTGTTGAAATGCCAAACCCAGATTATTGGCACTGCTATCTATTTATCCCGAGACCACATCAATATTCACGAATTTTTGAATTTAACCTAAATGAGTTCATCATGCCCCCTTAGGTCACAATGCATCAATCATGACACGTGCTTAACCCTTATGTCAATCGATCGTGATCATTATACGTAAATAACCTCCATCCACATTTGTGGTCATGTTCAACTCCTTTTGATCATAGAGATACTTCGAACTCTGATGATCGGTATAGTTTAAGCACTTAGTTCCATCAAGAGCTGTTTCCAAAACCCCGAGGGGTGCGCTGGCGGCAAGGGCTTGAAATTTTTTAAAAGACGCCCCAGATTCAAACCCAGTAAGTTGCAACTCCAAAGGGCCAGCTGCCCCACCCTAATGATCCAGAATCATGATGGAGGGTTCGTGGTTTAACCAGTTCCACAGGTTTGCAGGTGATTCGTGGAGCCTAGAGTTTGTGTGTATGTCAGGTCAACATACACGTCAGCATAGTCGGAATTGGTGAGATTTCCTGAGTTACTAAAAAAAGTGGCAGTTTCAAATTTGCAACACACACCACTACAGTAGAATCCACATCATGTGTCGGGTATTGCTTCTCATGCTCCTTTAATTGTCTAAAAGTATAGGCAATTGATCACATTACCATGTGCATCAACAAGCAACCCACTACAGATAACACCGTAGAGTTGGTCGACTTATATTTTAAGGTACAAAGCATCTTGTGTTTAGTTAAAACTTTCAATTAAAAAGCCAAACAGCTTATAGTCTTTAACCGCTTCCATGATAGTTACCATTTCAAAACATATTAATCTTTAAACGGGTCCATGTGATTGTTTTTGCTCACCACGAATGCCAAAACTGAAGCCAAAAGTCACACTCCGAGAATTTGTCAAACCACTTCTATTTTCCATGCTCTGTCATGTTCTTCCTAAACTTTCGACTCCATAAGAATGACATCAACCAACACAGTCATCATCTTTTAAGAAAGACCAACATACACGATTCATCAAATCCATGAATGTCACTGGTGTCTTTGTCAACCTAAAAAACACAATTGAGAATTCATCAATTTTGTATCATGCCAATGTTTGCTCCTTAGACCTTCACTAAGACCGATCTTCGAGAAGTAACTCGCCCTTGCGATTCATCAAAGAAATCATGGATGGTAGAAAGCAAATTCTTATTCTTCATCGTCTTTATTCAACCCAAGATAATCCATTAACATTTGCAACAATTTTTTCTTTTTTCACAACAAAAGTCAATGCTCCCATAAAGAAGTACTCTTAACAAAACCCTTACAAAGTTTTCATCCGTGTCACGCCAAGAACAATGTCTATACCTTGTCTATAAAGAAGTTCACGAATGAGAATGTAAACTATGAAAACCCCCCGAGAACACATATGGATGTTCTCATATAATTACGACATCTTCAATTATTAGCTTCTACTTCATCGTATCCAAAGCATATTCAGTAAGAGGAGCAACCATTCAATACGCACTAGCGTGTTTTAGCTATCGAACTAAAACGCCCATTTTGAGAAACAACTTAGATTTCTTGATATGTGCTCATTTTGGAGGAACAACTTTGATCATTATATTGGAGAGACAACATTGCCCGAACCAAACAAAAATCCAAACAGTCACATCAAACCTACCTGTCACTAGACTTTAAACTACTTAAATCTCGAACCTATAATTTTTATCCTTCATAAAAATACCTCTTTTACCAACATGGTGTTATTATAGGTTGTCTCTACTCGAAAAGCCTAATCTAGTTCATTAGCATGTAAATCAAAAGTCAAAACACCACAAAACTTAGTTGATACAAAAAAATAGCACGCGAGTAGGTAGAGAGTTGACCAAGAACGTACCTTACATGCCACTACACACGGTGGCACTTTGGCCTCACGGTTAGTTATCATAAAACATGACCTTATGCCTTTGGGGGGTCCCCGTTCTTCACCAACGCTAAGTCGCCTTTGCTTCTTTTCCTCACCTTAGGGTTAGGGCAATCTGCAATCATGTGATCTGAACCGCCACAACCATAGCATGTACGCTTATTTTTGCAATCTCGCATCAAATGGCCGGTCTTCCCGCAACGATAGCATGCATCACTATTAGCAAAGCACTCACCCGGGTGCTTTTTCTTGCATTTGACACACTTCTTTGAGGAACTCTCGGAAGCCTCTGCCTTCCCCTTTTTAAAGGATCTAGGAGATCCTTGGAACTTCCTCTTCCCCACTATCGGTCCCTCATCATGATTAGATAGCTCTCTCTCCCTTTAGTACGAATATAAATAGATAAGAATACCATACATAAAATATCTTAGTATACATATATACAAGGAAAAATAATATAACTTTTTTATAAACGAAAACAAACAAAATTTTAGTTGCTAAGAATGAATTAACCCTTATTTATATAAAATAATCACATTATACACCAATTACCAATAGCTTTTCAACCACAAGCTTTTCAATTACAAATAATACGAGACGTATCGAAATGGAACTCATAACTATTCCACAATATGAGGGAAAATGTGGTCAACAACAATCCATTTATCAACTCATCCATATAATACTGTAGTTACCTTGTAATAGCAAGACCATGCTCCTCTCTATCAGGCGATGGTTGAGAAGGAAAATGAGCATGACTTTGCTCTTCTCTATCAAGCAGTGGTTGAAATGGAAAATGAGTAAGACCTTGCTCCTCTCTATCCGACGGTGGTTGAAATGGATAACGAGCATAACCTTGTTCCTCTCTATCATGCGGAAGTTGAAATGGAAAATGAGCAAAGTGTATCCGCAAGGCTGGTGAATCGGGTTTCTTGTTGTCAAACTTGTAACCTGCATAGCATCCCATACTTCATGGTTAACTCCTCAAATATATCGACTGATGAGCTTTCAACAAAACCTGCTAAAGTCATTAGTATGATTTGTATGCTTTAGGGCTTAGGCCACTATTTTTAATTCTAGTTTTTCTAAAGAGGAGGTTGTTATAATTTTACTTGTGATACACATAATATCATGACTCCTTAAAGGAAAATCAAGTACATTCTGTGTGAGGTTGATGGATAGAAAAATATTTAAATACTGGCAGATTAGTCAAACCTTGAAGGGCCTCCAAAGCAGTTAAAGCATGATTGGAATCTAAAAACTCAACAAAGCACAAAACTATGGCTTTATCAGCACTCTGCAATCAACGATAATGTGATATATTAATAAATATCCAACACTAGCACAATAATAATGATCAAAGATTAAAAAGAAGATTTTACTTATGGAACAGTCACTAAAAATTGCCTACTTTTCAAAGAAGATCTGCGGACATGTTTCCGATATTTGTAAAACTGGCACAGTTATTGAAAGAAAAAAAAAACAGCGTTTTGCATATCACTTGTTAAGAAAAAAAGAGAGGCATGGTCAAAGTTGAAGGCAATAAATTAGGTCGTAGAATTACAGATCATCGGACAGCAACAGACATATCCAGGGCATCTATTATGTGTGTGTATATCAAGAAATTTAATCTCGAGGACAAAAGACATATCTAGAGCATCTATTATGTGTGTATATATAAAGAAATTTAATCTCGAGGACAAAAGTGCAACTTTATATTAATATTATAGATTATAGAAGTTATTTTGATTTGTTTATTTTACTCTCTTCTGTTGTGCTCAACTGTTACAAAATCTTTACATTTTACTTCTTAACAAATTAATAGAAGCATTTGCCACAGAGCTTTAGGTGATTAACAAATTTTGTCATTATCATCCATGTCTAATAATCTCGAAAAGAAGGTATACCTTGTAAGAGGGAAATTTCATATAAACAAAGACCGTATGCATAATTTGAATTTTATTTTATCTACTAACACTATAAGTTTTAATCTTGGCCATTCATAAACATGTGGCTTACTAAACTACAAGCATCACTCTTTCATATTACAAGACACGTTGAAGTCATCTTTAAGCGGTCTACAAAAGAAAAAAAAAACTAAGCAATTTATGATATGAATAAAAATATTATGATTAATATAAAAAGTAAAAGATAGGAAGAATTGATGCACATTTGTCAAAGGTGCGCCAATATAATTGGTTATATGGCTTAAAATATGCATTTCAAAATAACTAAAATCTAGGAACACTAAATAAAAGAACATCGCCTGTCCAACTTACATTGCGTGGCTCCTTGTGCACAAGTCTAATTTCTTTAAAGCCAAGGAAAGGACGAAACAAATCTTTTGCCAGGTGTCAAGGAACAATATTTACATCACTATTCTTCATGAACAAGAAATGTTTTGTGCATAAACTATCCAATATTAGCTAATAGAATATAAAGTAAAGTTTAACTTGCAAACGCACTCTCCCGCTAAACAATCAGTTGATGGAAAAATAAAGTAATATTTTCCTTTTCTTCATCATTACAAATTTTGGCACTACTGATTTAGGTCTAGAATTTAACAGTTTTTATTTGGTTAACTGTCAAACAAGTTTCCAAAAAAACTGTTTATTCAAAAAATGGCAATTTTATGGGACAACCGGGAGTAACTAAAAAGATATTTTTAGAAACAAACAAAACAGTTTATGATTCCAAAATTTTCATTGAGAGAACTATATATCTCCAAGAATTTATAGAGATTAACTGATGGCACACAAACCTTTTATATGTAAAGTAGAGACGGGATACTTCATGACTTTCAACCCGTCTGGGTAACAGGACAAAACGGGTAAGTTAATAAAGATCATTCTCTTTTTAATCAAATGATTCAGGAGGTTTTATGCACAAAAGATACACTTTGGTTAGCTGTCAATAAATTTGACACCCTTAATCTATTTCCTTTTAAGTTAGTTTCTTTGATTTTACACATTTGACCCATTTCAGATACGACATAACCCAAATCAACCCGTTCATTATTAAATGGGTCTAATGTGACACTATGAAGGTAAGGATACGAGATACTTCTCTTCGAGTACAGTCAGAGGGAAGTGCATCCACAAACAAGACATGGGATTTCCGACTTCCAGCCGCGAGACCATTAGGCTTCCTTAAGGAGTTGGGCCTTTCATTTACTATGTCGGAAATTCCAGGACCATTGCCGCATAAAACATCTCTTCTTCCAGCTAGATATGGATCTTCCAACGCGGAAAAATAACCATTTCCACTTGTTCCAGCCATATATCCACTAAAACCAGGTTCAGAACGAACACCAATGCCAATTATATCATCTACTCCATATGATCCAGGCCGTGACGCCAATATCTTTAAAATATAAATGAAGCATTGACTCATTATTAGCTAACATATGAATAAGTAAATAAAACCATATGGCTTGACATAATTAGCATATGTGATTCTTACATCCTTCGGTAAAAGTTCAGATGAGCTACTCAAGTGATTACGAGAGGGCCACAAAGAATGGGACGATAATGTTGATGTATCAGATGGTAGATAACCAGGAAAGGCTGCTGTTACATAAAAGACAGAACTGAATAACGAAATCTTGCATCACTTGGTACTAAAAGAAGCATATTTAGAACTTCATATCTTTATACAGCCGAAACATAGTTGATGCCTACATTGTTAAAAGATGGTCATGTCATCGTGAAAAAAGTGTCCTTACCGTAAAAAGCTTCTTTTTTTTCAAACAAAGCCAAAAAAAAAAGCGCAAGTTTTTGAATTTGGTTGCGATCCTCCATTGTTGAAGCAAACATGAGAGGTCAGAAACTAGGCGGGTCCTCCGTTTTAGAGAAAAATGGGTTCTAACGCAACACAAGAAGATCATAATCCTTTAAAATATTGGCTTTTGTTCATCAGTCTGAAAAAAACACATGCTTTTTTACGTGTTCTAGGTTTTCAACGCTATGAATGCTTTTAGTTGTTCTTAACCGGTAAAGATTGTGTAAACAACACTAATACTACATTTATTAATAAATTAAATAAGAATGATCAAAAGGGTAATCTTTAAATTGGTAAAAGATTCAAACTTTGTCCAAATCAAGAACACTGACACTAAACCATGTATCAGACAACTACAAAACTATCAATTTCTTTAAATGTTTAATGATTTTTATCACCCTAAAAACATATATATCAACTGGGGTTCTCTAATATAACGCAATCAAATCATGGATTATACACAAAACAGTAAATTATAATAAAAATTCAAAGAATTTGCAGAATAATTAGGGTTTAATGATGATGAAGAAGAAAAACCAGTGTCAGCAGAAGGGACATATCTCCGCCAATAATCATCCCCCATTTTTTCCTGTTGGGATGATCAGTGAAACTGCACAGTTTTTGTTATCAGGGAGTGTTTGGTTATATAAAAAAGGAAGTTCGTTTCTTTAGAGGTATCAAGATTGGGGTTTTTTAAGTGTTTGGAAGACTTGCCTTGTTGTCCAATAACGTATTAACGTCACTGATTTTTATATATTTTTTTGAAAGGCAGCGTACCGATTAACATAAGGCTTTTTTCCTAATAATGGCTTCTTTTTTGTTTTTTTTTTTTTTTTTTTAAATGCTAAATACTTAATTTGAGTAAAAAAATTATACATTTCATATCAAAAACTTATCTTTAAATTTTATAATAAGTGTACAACTATTTTATGTATTTTAACTACAACTCCTAAGGCTATATTTAGCAAAGACCTTTTTTTTTCCACAATCATACATTCATGGCATTAAAAATAATTAGTAGTAACAATCAATTAGTTATTCTATTGATAGGAAGTTAATGATGTTCTTAATAACAAGATAAACGAGGTTAAAAGTCTTTTTAATTATGTCAAATTCAACTGTAAGTTGGAAAACTTATAAATTTGAATATGAAATACAATTAATTGTGTAAGTTTTAAGATTTCTTGTAGAGTATGAACAATAATGATAACTTTTCGATCAATAATAGGAAATATGTTTATGCAATTTCGAAGAGTTTTGTTACTTTCATAAGATAATACATGTTGTGGAATGAGTAGGGAATTTTCAAAGTGCAATATTCAATTAGATTTGGAGCTTTTGTCATTACGATCGACTCCTCTCATTTTCACAGTAGTTGTCTCTATCCCAGTATCCCTGTTTCTAGAATAGATTGAGCTTATCTTCTTCTGTTATCTCTACATTTCTAAACTGGTTTAGAACCCCCAAATCCACAATGACATTCACTCAGCTCAACAAATAGTTTAAAACAATGTTTTAAAATTTTAAAAAGTTCAAAATATTCAACAAATACATACAGTTGTGGATGATGGCATCCGGTTATGCCAACATACGACTTTTGATGGTCATTTGTGGTGTCAAATAGGAAAATAAATTATTATTATTATAATATTATATACATTGACATTCTAATACTAATAATTAATTAATATTTATTTCAATCAAATTTGATTTGGTTTGTAATGATATATTTAATCGTGAATGACTCCCCAGTTTGGGCTCTCGCTCGAATCAAAACCTTTATGGATAGACTTTAAATGATTACCTCCCTACACTATACATGGAAAGATTAAATAATCACTTGAAAAATCTCTACCAATGATTGTATTGTATGAGATATAATATCCTCAAAATGCTACAATTAATTAAGGAGAAAGCATAGGTGTTGTGTGCAGCACCTATATTATGTAGAACATCGTAAATGAAAGAGTAATGATATATCTTTCTACAAAATCCTCACAATAATCCTCTTAATGCCTTAACTTCATGTCAAGTGTAATCCATTAATTCTTTTTTATAATCTTATCCTTTCATTGTATCATGTGTCATGATCATATTGTTAAAATGATTTGTAGGAGGATTATTTAGGAGGATTAATCATTTTCCTAAATGAATGAAATTAAAATTTATAGCAGTGGTATCAAGAAGAAGTAATTAATGTCAAGAAGAAGGTGGTCAAATATGTTTAAAATAATATATGTAGCGACTTTCGTTTAATTAAGAAGGCTTCAACTGGATATAAAAACCCACTAACATGTTATAAATATAAATTATTAGTTAAAAACAATTTTTCTATATATGGATCAAAAGTTATTAGTTAAATTAAGATATTGTTTTCGTTCCAAAAGTTTCTATAGTCATATTTATATTTTTAAGTAAAGTGGTCAGTGGCATTGTTTGGATATTTAAGAGTTGACCTAGTTTATTTTACTAGTCATAATTTTTAATTAACTCATAAATGGTGTATTTTAATTTATATATAGGGATTTGCTAACTAATGTCCTGGGGCACTAGTTAAGGTGCATTTAATGGACTCCAAATTACCTAAATAATTAAAAAAATATATTTAATATTCATTAAATCAACTTAGCAGTTACCATTTTCATACAAATCATAAATGCATATATTTATATTTTAGGTAATTTGGAGTTTATTAAATGCACTTTAACTAGTGTCTCGGGGGCACTAGTTAGAAAATCCCTTATATATATGATATATCATGTTTCTCATGGCAGTTTAGTTTAATGCAAATAGATTTTGTAAAAGTGATTCGTCATGAGTAGTAAAAAGGTTAACACGTGTTAGATACTCAACCATTCGTTTTAGTTGATTTTCAACTACAGAAAATGAAGTCCGTATGAATGAGATATCGTCTCGTTTGTATCGCCAAAAAATATGTTTTAAGACAATGATGCACCTTTTTTAACACATTGATGCACATTTTTAACAACTTGGTTAAGTTTTGTTTTAATGCACTCTCTAAGTTAACACATAACTTCAACACATTGGTATACACAATTAACATATATAAATTCCAACACATTGATCATATATCCATTTACAAACTCAATCACACTCATTTTACAAATAATAGAGGCAGAGCTAGTAGGAAACTGGAGTGTGCTCGAACCCCCCCCCACCCCCCCCCCCAACAATATGTCAAAACAGGATTGTGAAATGATAAAATATGTAATAGTTATGAACATGTGTCATTGTGTTTTGAAACATGAAAACAATGAGAACTTATATGTCAAAATAGGGTTGTGAAATGATAAAAGGTGTAATAGTTTGGAAATGAGTTTTGATTGGAAAATGGAAAGGAAATTTTTGTATAGGTCTAGCATGGTAGCAGGCACGGTCCGTGCCAGATGTCGTGTTTTTCTGTCAAATATTTTCTCTTTTTCGTACAAGTGTTTAAATGTGTTTGAGTATTATAAAGTTTATTGTCGAGTTTTATAACAAGTTTGGATAATGTCGATAATGTAAAAAAGAAAAAAAGAATGGTTGGGCGTTACATTAAAACTTACATACATTTTTTATTAAAACTATTTAGTATTATTTTTTAGTGTATTTTAAGTGTATTTTTGTTGGATTGTAATTATTTTTGTGACTATTTTATGAAAATATAGTTTGATTAGTCAATCCCGCTTAACTGGTTGAACCATTTTCTGGAACCCAATTGGTTTGTCTAATAGACCGATTTTAAAACATTAGTTATAATTTTGCATTTGGAGAAAAAAATAAAGAACTTTTTTCTTTTAATAAAAAATCTCTCTCTCTCTCTCCCTCTCTCTCTCTCTCTCTCTATATATATATA
>JAOXNX010000026.1:25910016-25923267 GCA_028566075.1 Solidago caesia | reverse complement strand
CTATTTTTGGATTGTCCATTAAAATTAAAATATCAAATGACTGAATTATATACTTATTTATATTTGTCTATAAACTAATCTAAATTAGTAGATAGATATATAATCTTAATAATAAGTTAGAAACATAGATAAATTAAAATTTATTAATTTATTATCATATAGATAAAAATAAAGTAGCTTTAGTTTTATGATAGCAATACTTTGCTAATTATGTCTTTATATGAGATTATTGGTTTGTTAAATTTGATTTACTATTATGTGTTAATATAGGATCAAGCAAGACGTTTGATTGGTTAAACACTTAGAGGTTTTTTAAGCGTTACGTATCTTTTTTTTAAAATAACTAACTATTTTTGGATTGTCCATTAAAATTAAAATATCAAATGACTGAATTATATACTTATTTATATTTGTCTATAAACTACTAATCTAATTATATATTTTTCTATCTTTTAGCCATTATGTGGCTTCATCTATGTTTTGCCTATGTGGCAGTTGTATATTGTTTGTGTCTCAATATGTTGACATGTAAGCATCCACCAAACATCCGTGTAATTATCATCACTTTATTAAATGGCTTCATCCATGTTTTGCCTATGTGGCAGTTGTATGTTGTTTGTGTCTCAACATGTCGACATGTAAGCATCCACCCAACATCCATGTAATTATCATCACTTTATTAAATATATAAAAAAAAGCCTGAGGTAGGACTAGAACTCCCACCCACGCTTTACAAGATGAGTTGGAATCAAGCCACATGATTTAAATTTGTGTTTGTTTATTTATTCTTATCCCCAAAGTAAAGAAACATTGTCATCAGCATCGGCCTTCCCTTTAACTTTCCCAACATTGTCGATCGTTTTTTTAAGAATTAGAGCACATCTTTCAAATCATCAATCCAAATATATTTACTTTCTACCCAAGTTTTTCAATTATACGGAAGGTCTTAAAATTTAGATTATATAAATCTCTAACTCAAAGGTCTCAAAATTTAGATTATATTAATCTCTAACTCAAAATTTAGATGGTTTTTTAGGAGTAATATGTGACAAATAAGTATCTACATGGACACCATTAAATATAAATTATCTAAGCAAAAAAATATAAGTATGAAAGTTTGAACTCCCAACCTTTGAATCAAAAGACAAAAGAGTTTTTCACTAAAACTAACATTTTAATTATGACAAACATTCAACAACATTAAATATTAAGTATCACTCTAATCATCAACATAAACAATACTAAATGGAGTAATTAACTAATCAGTTAAATCATTATAAAAAGTCTAAGTATATTATTAAAATTCAAAATTTAAAATTTTAACTTTTCTTATCACATGTTATAATTAAAAACTAACTATAAAAAAACTAGATTTTTAATATTTTCTTACTATACGATTGCTATTTGAACTATTTAGGTGGCGGTGTATAAGGTGTATTATATTTTATTTTTACCTTTACAAATAAATATTGTATTTATTTTTACGAATATGACATTTATTATTTTAAATATTTTTTTAAAAAACAGAACGTTACAAAACTACGTTTAATACTTTGCATTTGCGTTTTAAATTTTTAGTATAAAAGATAAAACGTTGTTTTCTATTCTTTTTGTTTTTTTTGGATTTATATTATTTTTATGTTGATTTGTAATAAAAAAATTTTATCAGTTAAGATAGGATGGTATTATTCATGTTTTTTTAAAGATATATAAGACTACATATTGTACGATAAGGTCATGATGAGAATCAAATTTGATTTCGGGGATAGAGCGTCCCTCATTAACCTTTATAAGACTACATATTATTACCACCATTTATATTAAAAAATAATAATTCGATTATTTATATAATTCATCCGATAGACATGATATATCTTATCTTAGTTGTATTATAAAGATGGACAAAGACAAGAAGTGATGTGTGACACATGGTGTTCGGACATTGACCAATGACCAAGTATCAAATATCTTCTGATTTTGGTCAATATTGTTGTTGGATAAATATCAAATACTAAAAAAAAAAAAAAAAATCTATAATGTAACCTCCACCATTTAGCCACTTTATGCAATGTAACCAATAAGTTTCTACTTTAGAAGAGATTGTTTCAAGAAACAAAAGAATCATATTATTTATTACTACTACTACTATTATTTCTTTTGGGATTTATTCTCTAATCAAAACATGTACCATTTCTAGTTCTTTAATCAAAAGGATGTACTACATCTAGAACAAAAAACATTAAAAATGGTGGCACTTGACCATTCATATTAAATCTAGTCAGTCAAAGAAGACAAAGAAAATACTAGATAAAACCCAAAAATCAAGATTAGACAGATCAAAACAGCTGTCATACAAATAACCGATCTATATTTTATGGGCTTTTTTACCCACACACACACATAAATATATATACACCTTTTTACACCAGATTGTAACCCTACCATTAAACGCCTATACATACACACATTCACTACAGTTTTACTCTTTTTTGGTCACTTTGATACTGATGAGGTAAAAACCAAAAAGGGGTTCCCAAGGTTTCCATTTCAGCACTTTTTTGTTTATATTTTCACAAAACACCAAGAATTCTTCATAAACTGTGTGAAAATGGAAGAGGGTGTTAAAGGGATTAATGATGATGAAATTCAAGGGTCAAGTTTGACTATGGAAAAAGTAGCTGCTGCTAAACAATATATCGAGAATCATTACAGGACCCAGATGAAAAATATTCAAGAACGCAAAGAAAGGTCACATTTTTTTGTATAAAGCTGTAATTTTTTTTGTGAATTCAAGACTTGATTCTGACAACCTTTACTTTGAATTAGTAAACCCTGAATTTGTTTTTGATTTTTATTTATGAAACTTGAATCTGCTGAATTTAAATTTCAGTACTATGTTAAACGGTAAACGGATGGGGTTTTCTCTTACAGCTTACCCGGGACAGTTGTGTCTTTGACTCATATGTAGCGTGTCTGAACCTATAATGTTTACTGTATTTATTATGTTATGAGATCTAGTATTGGTTATTGAAAATTCTAGTTTAGTGTAGTTGTATTTGGTAATTAGAGTGATTAATTTGGAGTGTTGTGTTTAGTTTTAGAGATTATGCATGTCGTTGATTTAAAGTTTTGTTGGATTTTTTCAGTGTGAAGTTACTTAATTAGCTTGATATAGTAGTTGTGAGTGTAGTAAGTAACCGAATTTTGTATTACCGACATCACATGTTCATCTTAAAGTACATGCACTTGCTAAATCACATTCCTGTAGACCTGTACAAAGTGTATGTTGTAACAAGTTTGTAGTTTCTTTTGTAGTGTGAAAAGGAAAAATGTTGTTATAGTACATCCCTTAGGAATGTTTTGTTATGCTAATGCATATTCTGGTTGAAAACCCTGGATCTGTTGGTGGTTTGTAGGAGCTGATCTGATGGAATGCATAAGGAGGGTGCTAACTGCTAAGGTTCATGTAGATGACTTAGGAGATGAAACACATTGTTTTGTTTTAGATCGAGTGTTATATTAGACATGATTTATGTATTTGAAATATAGGATGCTATAGTTAATAAGCAAGCGCATTGACACTCAAAAGTTTAATGTTACTTCTTTAGTTCTTTTTATATACATGGAGGCAAACATTGGAACATCATATGTCATACAAAAGTTCTATTACCAACATTCCAAGGCATATATCAAGATATAATAGATCTTGAATCGTAGTACATTAGACACCACATCGGAATTCACGCCATAGTTGTAGTTGTTAATTGTATTACCTTGACTGTGAGATCCATAACCGTAAGTGCTTATGCGTGCCTGGTGACTATTTAGGCCATTGATCTCTTTTTGCTGACTGAGTTTGGGCATTTGGATCTTATTAGTCCTTTTAAACCTTGCCATCATATTAGGATTTAAATGAAAAACCCTAAAAACTTTATTTTCCCTTATTCCCATCTCCTTCTTCATTGAGTAATCGATCTGAAGTTCTGGTTTCTCATCTCTCAAGCCTTCCAACTTCTATAAGATAGGAAGAATGTACTTGATGATAATGATGATTAGGAGTTTAATGACCTTGATTGATGACTGGATACTTTTTACTCACTTGTTTCTTACTTTGCTTAGCTTATGCAAGTAGTAATGATTTGGAATTGAACTATGTTCGATATTTATGGTATTAATTTAACTATGTTTGATATTCGTGTGTTGGATACTTTAAGTGTTTTAACTGTTTTTTGGGTTCTATACACACACTCTTACATTTATGTGATATGTTATACCTCACATTCATGAGGCCCGCAACTAGCCCCCTGGGATGCGCCTTGAATTTCACGCTAACCTTATAAATGTTTTCTCTTATGCAAAGTGGCCAACTTCCTTGTACAACTTAATAGTATAGTTTTTCTTTGAGACAATATCAGTGACATTTTTCTTTGAAATAATCTTAATTATTGTTTCCTTTGCAGGCGGTGGATTTTGGAGAGGAAGCTGGCTTCTTCGGATGTGCCTAAAGAGGAACAAATTAATTTGATCAAGGATTTAGAGAGAAAGGAAACAGAGTTTATGAGACTTAAAAGAAACAAGATATGTGTTGATGATTTTGAACTTTTGACCATCATTGGAAGAGGAGCCTTTGGCGAGGTTAGAAATATGCATAAATAATCAGATCACATCTTTGGCATTTCTATATCTGTATTGTTGTATTTCTGTGATATAAATGTTTTCTTCTTTACTATATTTAAAATAAGTTCATTTTCTGAATGGCACTATTTTTTTTTGGAGCAGAAACTACTTTTTTCTCTCTATATTGCTCAACCAACAACTAATTAGATAGAAATATCAGCAGAAAAAGAAAAGAAATTGGATGAGAGCAAATTGATTTGTTCTACTTTATGTTTAAAATACTAATGAAGTTTTGTGCTTATTTTAACTAAATTGCGAAAAAGAAGATAGGTACATTCCCATCCCAAAATAAATGATACTTGATATTCAAGACATTCATAGATATAGCTTGATTATAAGTAAATGTCTAAAACTGTCCTTGTTTAGTTTTTGAGTCTGAATGTTATATGCTAAACTAAATCTTGACATTATGATATGCAAGTTTGACCTGTGATTTTACTGCCGTTTTTCTTCAATGGTTAACCGCGGTTAATATGAAAATGTCAAAAACTTGCATTGCTAGGCCATGACACGCACTTAACCTGTGGCTTGAGGGTATTGAGTGTCATCTCCTATAGATGCACCGGATAGTGAGAAATCAATATTTTTCTTTTCAGTTACAGGGACGGGAACCATCACTATCAAACAATGTGAATATGAATATTATCCAGTCCTAAAATTGATCCGGATAAATAGTAACTAAGCAAACTTAAAAGTTAAATGATTAGTTAGATTTTAGGATGAACTGCATATATTGCTACAAACAGAAGGAAACAATGCCTATCTTAGAGGTGGCAAATGGGAATTCTGGCAGGTTTTATTTCAACCCATTTGACCCCTGTAGATAAAGATCAACTCAGATGACACATTAAGCATAAACAGGTCAGAACTGGAAATCCTGCAGTATACATGTATCTTGAAAAAAGAACTTTTAAAGCAATTCCAGACTCCAGTAAGGGAAACTCACCTCTAATGATACATTTTTATTATTTTCTTTAATTTTCTGTGTTCTTTTTCTTCTTGTCTTCATAATTGTATTAGTCCGTTGGTGGTATGCTTTCAGCTCATGTGGAGTTCATAACTAATAATGTTCGCCAAAGATCTAGAATATTAAATTTACGCTTGCCAGAGTATAGCTTTGTATAATTTATTTGGAATATTATTTTCCCTTCCTATGGTCTGCAATTACTTTTGAGCTTATCAGCTTTATCTATTCTTTTCCTCAAGAACAAGAAAAGAACAGTATCCTCAAATAACCCAATTTAATACAAAGATGACAGAAATAATAAATTTGTAGGACTAACAAATTTATCAATCTTTTTTTTTTGTTGGTATGTGGACCACAATAGGACTTGATCTAACATTTTGGCTTTTGATAAGTATTCAGTGCTAAAGCAAGACAGATTTCCTCTCATTTGATAGTTGATCGTTACATTACAGGTACGATTATGCAGGGAGAAAAAATCTGGCAATATTTATGCAATGAAAAAACTAAAGAAATCAGAAATGCTTGTTAGAGGACAGGTATATGTCTTCCTGTTGACTTAACACTTTCTTTCTTTTTGGTTTCCCTTTCTCTTTTTGTTGTAATTGAACAGATTTCATATTTATTGAACAGGTGGAACATGTTAGGGCTGAGAGGAACTTGCTTGCAGAAGTGGCCAGCCACTGCATAGTGAAACTATATTACTCATTCCAAGATACCGAGTATTTGTACCTTATTATGGAGTACCTACCTGGTGGTGATATGATGACTTTGCTGATGAGAGAAGACACACTGAAAGAAGATGTTGCTAAGTTTTACATAGCTCAAAGTGTGCTTGCTATAGAGTCTATTCACAAGCATAACTATATTCATAGGTTAGTATGATGATAACCAAGATTTAGAGGTGGCAAAATACTTGTGTCAAGTAACGGGTTAACTGGCTTGGGTCAAAATAGGTATCTTTTGGTACATGTTGAAACGGGTTGGTTTGTCCCAAAATTTTCAATATTTTAGGAATTTTATACAAAATTATACTTTTTAGATAATAATCTATTTCTTTATATAAATTTATTTAGAAGGTTTTATCATTAGAAATACACTTTACAGACTTTGTACTCATTTGATAGCTAGAACCATTTGACCCGCTTTCTAGTTAGTTAACTTTGTTTGCTTTTACCCCAATTGACCTGTTAGGCATAGAATACAACTTGAATCTACCCGTACTTAAGTAATTGGGTCAAAATTGCCACCTCTACGAAAGTTGTATGATTTCAATGCAAAAGCTGAATTACAGAATGGAACAGGGTGAACTAACCTGTTTATTATTACTTTTTCTTGTGCAGAGATATAAAACCTGACAACCTTCTTCTCGACAAAAATGGCCACATGAAGCTTTCGGATTTCGGTCTCTGTAAGCCTCTTGATTGTAGAACCTTATCTACATTGAATGAACATGAAACCATGGTTGATGAGAATATAAGAGAACCAATGGACATTGATGGCATCCCTGATGCCGAGAATGGACATAGTTGGAAGAGTGCCCATGAACAGCTTCAGCATTGGCAGATGAACCGGAGAAAACTGGTGCGTTTCTATCTACATTTTGCCTCTGTTTATAAGATGTTTGTATTGCTTTTTGGAACTCATTATGTGATTATAGTACATCAAGTGATAATAATCAGCTTCAAATGTTAAGCTAAACCCATTTCAGTTATCTGATTATGTAAGAGTCAAATAATCAGTTTCCATCATCTGATTATGAGAAGATAGAACATAAATTTACCTATCTACCCCCTTTTTTAATCTAATTTGAAATTCTTATGTCTTTTAAATATTGTCATTTCTGGTCATTTTATTGTTAGTTATTTAAATATTCATATTTGTCAGACACTGAAATAGTTGACTTTTATGATTACAACTTCAAACAACAAAACCACATCCAAACATTATTTCCTACAGCCATTTTTTTACACTTAATCATCTGATTCGAATTATCTAATATCACATAATTTCAAAATTATAAAAAGCAAATTCGACCAACCTATAGTTATCAGATTTTAATATCTTTTTTTTACTCATTTGATTTGTCTCGTTGATTTATGTGAGAAGGCATTTTCAACCGTGGGCACACCAGATTATATTGCTCCTGAAGTTCTGTTGAAGAAAGGATATGGAATGGAGTGTGACTGGTTAGTGTTATATTCAGCACACCAGATTATACTTTTAACATACATAGAACAACAGTTATATTTCTTGCTACTTGTGATTGGGTATTTTTAGATATAGTGATATTGGACACCCTTTTATATTGTAGTCATATCTATCACATTAATTATATATAAATTTTTTAAGATGTAGCTGTTACTTTAAGAATTACGTAGGGCAACTTGTGTTTGGCATGCTGAAATCTTAAAATTTAGTGTTTACCATTGAGATCGCTTTAAAGTTGTGTCTTGGAACAGCAAATGCACGTCATAAGAGTTTGGCAGTTTCTTTACCCAAAAAGTGCATGTATTGCTCTCATAAGAATTTGAGACCCACTACTCGTCCATCGATTTTGCCACCTCTGCACCTTTAGTTTTAAATAATTGTTAAGCATATATTGCTCTCAAATGTTGTATTAACTCTTCCTTTTTTTTTGCAGGTGGTCCTTAGGTGCAATAATGTATGAGATGCTCGTTGGATATCCCCCATTTTACGCAGATGATCCAATAACCACATGTAGGAAGGTATCACACATTGCAACTGACTATCTGGTTTCAGCTCTGTTATATATCTTTCTATTCTCGTGTGCATGATTTTACACTATAAATGTTAGATTGTTCATTGGAGGAATCATCTTAGATTTCCCGAAGACATAATGTTGTCTCCAGAAGCGAAAGATCTCATCTACAGGTTGCTTTGTGATGTCGAACATAGGTTGGGTACATGTGGACCTGACCAAATAAAGGTATACACTATATAATTCTGATAGACTGATGTGATTTTTTGGTGGCATTCTGACTATTGTGTCCTCAAGCACAGTAATTAGTTATTTTGCTCAGATAAAATGTTTTGGCTTCTAGTTATGGAAAGAAGTTATCTATTTACCTGCTTTTAACCTAATTTGAGTCTTGTACTCTCATTTCACATATATTCCTGTTTTCTATGAAAAAGTCAGCTTTGTCATTTTATCTTAAAAATCAATGTTTGCCATGAACTCAAAATATCTAATTATCTGATTTTGCAAGTTCAAACAACAGAAGCACCCATCCAAGCACTTTTTTCCACAATGCGTTTTATTTCAGCCAGTTATCTGATTCTTGTTATTCAAATATCACGTAATCACTTTCAAAATGCACTTTTAAACACTTCTTTATTCTTGTGCTCATTTTTGTTGACGTAAGTGCGTTGTCTTAGGCTCACCCATGGTTCAAGGACGTCGAGTGGGATAAACTATATGACATGGAAGCAGCTTTTAAACCTGAAGTCAACGGGGAGCTAGATACTCAAAATTTTATGAAGTTTGATGAGGTATTTACATTACTTTTTGGTCCTTTATTTGCGAGAATTTACTCTGTACTAAGTCTTTGAACTTGTTATCAGTTGAATCCTCCAACGTCAGGAAGAACTGGTTCAGGACCCTCAAGGAAGGTGCGCCTTTTTTCCGTAGTGTTTTTTCATATAAAATTGCTTTAGTACTTGATGTTGATTTTAGGGGTGACATCTCCCGCCTTTGTACTTTTGAATGGGTTAGTTTGTATATGGTTTATCCCTAAAGGTTCAAACTTCAAATATATATAAAAAAGTAGCTAAAAGAGAAACCGGTTGAAAGTTGCCCAAAAAGTGTATTTTATTATTTTGTTGTACCTCCTAGATTGCTTTATTTAATTGAATTGGATTATTATTGTAAAAACACATTTTTCCTAATCATATTTAACCCTATACTTTTAAAAAAAACTGGAGAAATAAAACAAAAACATGTTTGTGGGTTAACCTAACATGAGAACCCGTTTTGACCCATTATCCAACCTACTTGACCCGTCCGTTTTTCCAACCAAGTGCTATGAATGACGAGTGATAAGGCACTGCTTTTGCTGGTTCTGTGTAATACTTGTACTCTTAATATTGTTATACAGCAGCAGTTAAATCCCAAGGACTTGAATTTTGTCGGATATACGTACAAGAACTTCGATGCTGTAAAAGCTCTGCGTGATAATCCTGGTAAGTTAATTAAAAGCAGGAGAGAGATTTATAATAATTTCTATTTCTAATTTAGAGGGTGAAAATCCCTTAATGTATGATTTTTTACAAAAATCTTGGATGGCATTATTAACGTTAAAAGTCAAAGGAAGCAATGACACTTGCTAGACCCTCCCAGGCTTGGTCACGTATGCACGCAGTTATTTAACACTTCATCGAGTACACATACACACACACACATACACAAGAAACAGAACCTTGAGGTCCCACATGACGAGTAGTGCTTGAAAAGGCCTCCTGCGCAAGCCCATGCAGAACTATTAAGTGGTCCCTATGGGTTGAGTAGGGAGGCCTCTATCTTGAGAAATATTTGTTATGTGTGTAACCTCAATGATCTGCCCTATATTCATATATGTTTTTTTTTATTGTCAATAGCAATTTATAATGAAAATGGAGATTTTTGGCATCTTGACTAATTCTTGTTTAATTTGGATCACAGATCTTATGAGGAGTGCCTCCAGTGATTCCTTATTTGGTTAGCAATTGCCAACTTGACTTGAGATTTCGTTTCTTCAATTCTCTTCCGCAATAGTATTTGACTGTGTGTATCAAGACTTCTCGGATTTGCCAACTTTAAATAGAAGTCATTGTTAACAGTCTTTCCTTTGCATTTTGCAAAAAAAAAGGGACTGTTCTACTGGTAAATGGTTTGATTCGGGCTACGTTTTATCTTTAGCTGGTCAGATAAAGTTTAGTTGAAGGACACATGTCAAACAGGTTGAAAGTAGCATACAAATGAATTTTTTGATGGATAAACCCAGGAAAACTAGATTAACATTGAAAACATATATATATATATATATATATATATATATATATATATATTTTATTTTATTTTAAAATCATATTTGACACACTAAGTGTATATAGAAAACTTAGATTTCTAGGAAGAATGTATTGGGTCGACCAACCTGCACTGAAAATTTCCCATGTTGACCAGTTCTCAATGCACCCGAATTGCCCATTTTGCCAACCCTACCTAATGACCCTCTGTTCACAAATGAGTAACCTTTTCGGTTACATTTTACAAAGATACAGTTTTACCCTCTACCATTGTTTGACATAAAAACTGTTTCTTGAACAAAACAGAAGGTAAGTTGAAGATGGATTATACAACAAAAGCAGCAACCGAAGAAACGGACATACAAATGTTCACATCAGCTGACGACTCAATGTTGCCATAATTAATAGCTATGGGTTGGAGGCATAACTTGTGTATTATAATCAGGTTGTTGCCCATTAATGGGAACTTCCCACAGCTACCCCCTGCATTTACCATTAAAAAGGCAGCCCCTTTCCATGAACCTGTTTTACCAAATCCAAACCAGCCAACACTGTTGTCCTTAAATCTCAAAAAAAGTTTTGAGGGCAGTTGTCGCCTTACACATTGGTTACATCAAGATTTGGTAAAAGATGGTATCGGGAAAAGGCGGCGGCCGAAAAATATCATTTAATATAAGTGTACAGTAGTGTATAAAAAGCCCAAGTGAGGTACTCGTTGATAGCTAGGGCTGGGGTACTGCTTTGTGTTATGTTTGCCCAGGTTGACAAGTCAAAAACTCGTCTTCTCTTGTGGCATTTTGTAGAAATTTTTTTCTGATTGTATTATTGTGTGTGAGGTTTTGGCAGAAATTGGATATTTAGTAGTTACTCTAAACTGGTTACTTTTCTTGATCTTAAATTAATGTTGGTGTCTTGTATCAATGTGAAAGATTGTCATTGGTCATTTTTTGTATCATTAAAATTGCAATGTTTGGCTTGGTCCTAAACTGGTAACGGAAAATGGAATATAATAATAGATACAAATTAATATATGTTTGTGGACTATAGTATCAAACTATCAGATGGAGGTATATGTCCAAATAGCACATCTAATGAGAAAACAATATTATCTGAATCAAAACAAAAGTTTCATATACGAAACACTGACCTGTAAACATACAACATTAATTTCAAAAAAATGTCTTAAAGAAACATTTGCACTCGTGTATCTTTCGTACGCCAACAGGTTCTTCCCCAAAGACAACACACAATGGTCACATACCAGCATATGGAGTGAGGTCAAATCCACATACAAACTGCAATGTTTCCAAAATTTAAATACATAACCTTTATTTCAAATTGATCCATCATAATAACCTCACGATAAATATTATTATGTAATATATATATACTAAACCAGTAGTTATCAAACATTCCTAGCTTCTCCCGAACCTCTCCAAGCCTCACATTACTCTCGAAGCAATTTCATTTATTTGGACTTTTTTTAAATAAAAAGTTTTAAAAAATTTATAAATTTTTATCAAGATATTCTTCAAATCTATTTCAAAATGTCAAAAGATCTAAATAAATTAAGAAATAATATGACTATAAGGTATAATTAAATTAATATCATCTATATATATAACTAAGAGAGGATATGAAAGATCCTATGTGGCTATCTTTTTTTCTTAACAAATCATCTTTTTGCATACGTGGCAATTTTTCTATGTATTTTACATTTAATTTCCTATTAATTATATTCATACTCAACATATCTTAATCCTAATCACCAATAAATTAGTAAAAAATAAATGCCAAATCATATATTCAAATTCAAATAATTTAATGCTAAATGTATATGCATTTACGTTTTAATTTATTAAGATCTATTTTTAACATCAAAAATACAATTCACCCAAATATAATAAATTCCTAATTTTTCGATATTTGAATGTTAATATGCAGTATTATGATTACTTTCATTTTTTTTATGTATATTATTGGTAATTGGTTAGTAATTCGTTTTGCCAATGTAATATATTTTACTGGAATATCTTCTTCAACCATGAGTTGCTTTTAGTTTTTATTTTATTTTTTTATGTATGATGTTATTTAAGTTAGCGCACATGCGTCTTTGCATTATCTTGAAGTGATTTTACTTAATTTGAATAAGCACATGCATCATATACTTTTTTTAACTATAAATTATTATATTTTTTTTGTATTAGTTTGGTTTCACATATATCTCACTCATTTTTGTGACAAAAATTGCATTGGTTTTAGATGTTATAATCTAAAATGACAATGTACATTTTCAATTGTTATTTTATAATCAGTTTACTTTAATACTGATTTTGCATCTTTCTTTGTTATATTGTAACATTCTTTATAGTGGTCTCTTTTTTGTCTTTTTGTTTTGTTGCTAATGTTTTCTTTCTACTGGATATAAGTTTATGAATGTTTTCTTCTTTTGGAATAAGGTTTTATGTATGTTTATGCAAAATATTCATTTATTGTTGTTACTCTTGGGTACTCCTCCATGTTACATACCTTCTTGGTATGTGTTTAAAGGCCTAATGCATACTGTTTTTGGGCATCATGTGGGG
>JAOXNX010000026.1:25884811-25902733 GCA_028566075.1 Solidago caesia | reverse complement strand
TAGTTTATGGTTTGAATTGGTGATAGTTGAAAGTGGTAGTCAAAAGAGGTGATTTTGTATGTGGGTTTATGTAATAAGTTGATGTTTATGCTTGTTTAAACTTGTAATAAGTTGTGTTAAAAGATGGAGCTTCGATTTTGACGTTTGGTTGGTCGATTTTGAGCTAAAAACACGTTTTTGAGCTGTTCCAGGATGTGTCACCCCGTGACACACTATGGGTATGCCGTGATAGAGTTTCAGAGGCAAAAATACGCATTTCTGACAGTTTTCACGTCGTGACACTTTGTGTCACGCCGTGATGGAATTTCAGAAAATTTTCTCAATTTTGAAACGGCCATAACTTTTAAACCGTAATTTCGTTTTCGATGATTCAAGCGGCCACGAATTCGTAATTGAGTCTACTTTCTAATGGTTATGTCCTTTAAGAGTAAAATTAAAGTTAAAGTGTCCAGAAAGTGGAGTTAGTGAACGTTGGTCATATTCCGTATAGTTTTATGAGCTACAAAGTGTTCGTTGAGCCTTTGTTGAGTAGTGAGAGATCATGTAACATTATTTAATGATAATTGTGTGATTATAGGTGATTGGAAACACTAGGTAAACACGGTAAACTTGTGGAGTAAGTGTTGTGCATCCGTGAGATAAGATAACTTACCTTTGACACACGAGGGACACAACAAACATAGTTTCCATAATAACTTCCCCATTTTATATTGTAAATCATATCTCATGCTTGTAATTGGGTATGAGATTATATGTGGGAGGTTTATGAGCGTTGTTTATGAGTATAAAGTAGAATTGAGCATGTTGTGTCACAGTAGTTAATGTGATTTGCGTTTTTGCTATGTGGATCATTTGTGGTTTATGTTTGTGTTATGTAGATCAATTGTGGACTTGTAAACTTAGTACACTAGACATGATTTATGTTGCCATGTCATGTGCACGTTAAGGGCCCTAATGAGATAAAAGTGAATTATGAGGATAAGTAGAAGATAATATGTTAAGTGGAATTAATGTGGAACATATTATGTGTGTAATGTATTATGTGGATAAGTAGGATATAGTATGTTAAAGTGGATATTATGTGGAACAGACTATGAGTGCAAAGTCTCGAGCACCAAGTGGAAAAGTGTTAAGCTTAACCCATGTTAGTCTATTTAGATTAATATGCTAGTAGATCACTTGGGGACAATGTATATGTCTCCCGTGTGACTAATCAAAGTGGCTGGAGTGAATTCCGGGTGGAGTGATTAACCACCACCATGTGGATACAGATTTACTCGTGGATATGGTTATGCCTGTCCGTAACGACAACGATGGACCACCGAAAGGTCAACCCATTAACGTCGGGTGTGAGGTTTCCCGTGAGGTCGTATGACCGCCATCACACAAAACCTATTCAATTGTTGAGTTAAATGGCATAACCTAAAGTGAGAATAAAGTGGAACTAAAGTGGGACCAAGTGGAATTATATGTGGACTAAAGTGGAATGATAGGCACTGATAAGATTTTAATATCTTTGTGTGTTGAACTAGTTGTTGTGTGTTGATATGCATATCATATGTGCGTGAGATGATATCATTTAATTGTTTTAAAGTGGTAAAGAATTTGTGTTTCTAACCTGTTATCTTACTTAGCTTTTTAAGCTAGCACTTGTGTTTTGTGGAAACTTATGTTGTGCCCTCGGGTTAGAACTTGAAGTGGAGCTTGAGAGATGGATAGACTAGAAGAGTTTGTGGACTGCGGCTTAGTTACCCATAGTGGCTTATTTAGTAGACATTTATTTAGCTGTTTGGCATGCCTTGTGGATTATTATTATGTTGCTTTTATGGATTTCATTTAATTATTGTGATGATACGTAGCAAGTAACACCTTGAAGTGGTTTTATGATTCTGTTAGGAATCAATGTGGTTTTTGAAAAGATGCTTTCGTAATTATTTAACAGTGTTATGTTTTAAAGTTGAATTTTTTTGAAATTCACATTTTTCTAAAGTAGGGTGTTACACAAAGAGATCCATGGGCAACAAATCTAAGCAAGATTTAATGGTGGGAAAATTCTTAGATTTGAAAGTTGCCTTGTGTTGCTTACCCTTTCTCACAAGCACTGCACAACTTGTCTTTCTCATACTTCATCACTGGAGCCCAGACACCAACTCATTCTTGCTCAGCTTGTTGATGTCTTTGAAATTCATATGAGAAAGCCTCTTGTGCCATAACCAATTTAGCTCAGCTTGACTCTTTGATATGAAACACACTTCAGATGGCAAAGTAGACATACTCATGTCAAAAGTGTATAAACAATCATCTCTCTTTGCAATCAACACCACATTTCCTTCTAAATCACACATAGTCACCTAATCAGCTCGGAATCGGACCTCATAACCAACATCACATAATTGACTCACATTAATCAGATTATGCTTCAGAACACTGACATATGAGATCCTTCTAAAAGTTAGAGGACCATTTATAAGAAAACCATATCCTTCAGTCTTCCCCTGAGAATCATCACCAAAAGTGACATTAGGACCCATGCACTTTCTAAAGTCACAACACAGGGACTTCTATCCGGTCATATGCTTGAAACATCCACTGTCTAAGTACCAAGTATATGCATTGTGACCGCCCTGCAAAATGAAAAGAGTTAGTTCTTTTTGGGAACGCATCCTCACCTGAGCTGACTGAAGTGCCAAACTCAGCTTAGGACAAAGAAGAACTCTTTTCAACAGATTTTGAGACCTATTGTGGCTTCAGATAACCTTTTCCACTTTTTCTTTCATTATTTACAACAGTGGGAAATATTCTTTTCTAATACCAAAACCTTTTTTTTAACAACATAAATATACCAAAAACCTTTGACTCAGCTCGAAGCTTCTTTTGATCAATGAAGGAAAAACTATTTGAAAATGAAACTTCCTTTAAGATCTCACCAAGTCTTGTCTCAATTACTTTGGAAATGAGAGAATCTGAGTCAGGACTTTAGGTTTTGGAAATTGATTTACTCGTGTTTTGGTTTTGCTTCTCAGGCTGATTCTTCTTCACATGTTTGCTTTTCTTAACATTTTGAACCTTAGATTGTTCAACTTTTAGTTCTTGAACATTTTTCTTATTAACCTGTTTGGAAGAATTCTAATTGGTCTTGGTCTCAACATATGAGTCACTTTGAGATGCAGTTTGCTTCGAAGGGTCCAGGCTGACTTCAGGCTTGTCTAAGGTAGCACTCAGCTTCAGCCTTAGTCTCAGCTTGAGTCACATTTGACTCTTTAAGATCACCATAGCCAATACTTGGAACCTCAGTAAACTTGATTGGCTTGAGTTTCTTTCCTCTGGTCTGAGTTATAGGAGGAGAAAGAGGCTGGTACCACTTGTTGGTCCCAAAGGATTAACAAGAATATTTTCACAATGTATCAATTGAGTTGTAGAGGGGGGTGAATACAACTATTTAAGTATCTAAATTTTTTTAGGGATAATGACCTGTGAGTGTACGTAACTATGTCAAAATGTTTATGTTGTGTAGTGATCTTCTAATATGTTTATACAATGTATCTAACTACAAAATCTGTTCAAATAATGTAATGGGTGACTTACTGAAAAGGTTACCAGTTACTATTTTATTTTTGCTAATTAAAAAGCTGACATGGCTGTTGACATGGCAGATGACTTACACATTAATGCTTACATGGCTTATGACTAGGCTAAAAATAGGATTTTATATTTTGATATATATTATATCAGTAATAATAATAATAATAATATGTATCTCTTAACCCTCTTTTCCTTTTCTCTCTCTGTCTACTGAAAAACCATAGTAAATTAAACTTCTACATCTTCGAATTCAAACTTTGCTTTCTTGCTTTCTCTTTTGTTTCTTCTCATCTTTAAACTTCATTCCGGTGGGGTGATTAAATTGGTTAGTACAAGTTTCGTTACCGTTTATTACCGTTGGATACTCCCGTTGGAGAACTCCGACTGCTCCTCCAAACCACCGGCGACTAGCCGGAGTAAAACCACCAACACCAGAGTTCACCACCTGACGATCCCACTCTTACCGGAGTACACCCACCACCGGATCTTCAATCTGAATCCTTATCTTGTTCAACGGAGTACACCCACCCGCAAGATCGAGGTTTTTTATGAATGGAAGTGTTTGGAGTTGTATAAATGGATCTATGAACATTTTTAGGGGAAAATATGTTTTATTATTATTATTATTATTCTAGATTTGTTTTTTACTTTTTTTAATTAGATGTGGATTTCATTCTTCATATTGTTATGAAATATAGGGTACTATATTAACTATATTTGCCATATTGTTTCCAGTTGTATAACTCCAGTCGAATTTCCGATCAAAAACAAATTATAAATGTTTCTTATTTAATTGGATTTATTTATATTAATAAAATGGGTGATATACGTGGCAGATGAGGCACACGTGGCAGGTGACATGGCCTCTCAATAACTTCACCGGTCATTTTCCAGGTTTCACCCGGTAACCTACATTTTTTGGACAAAATTACAAGTTACGTACATCACATAGACAAGTTAGAAGATCACTACACAGCATAAACATTTTGACATAGTTAAGTGCATTCAGGGGTCATTATCCCTTTTTTTTTCAATGCATTTTTTTTTATTAAGGTAATTTTTTTTTTTTATTAATAAAATTTTTTTATTTGATAAATGTGTGTAATGTTTTATTTTTGTGTTTAATTAATTAGAAATAATAAAATAGTGAGAAAAAAGTAAGGAAGAAGGGAGAAAAATGTGTTATTAGCATGATTGTATCATTGGGTGGGGAAGCCAGAAAAATGAGATGTGACGTTGATGTGTTAACGAATAAGATGTGAGAAAGTATTCGCGGTTGGGGAAGTAAAGAAGAGGTGATGGTCCGATTTATTTTTAACAAACTAAATGGGTTGGATTGGACTTTTTTGAAATCAAGGCTACGGGTTTTGTCCAATTTTCTTATCAAAACGAACCAAAATCGAATCGTTTAAGACCCTAACGAGAACCGGGCCCACTATTGCTGAATCCTCTACCAGATAACCCCCATACGACCCGACCCGAAACTGAAAATACCTTCTCTTTTTCTTCTTCTTTTTCTTTTGTTAGTATCAGGTTTCGAGTTTTCAACCTACGCAGCTGGATAGTCATGGTGAAAAACAATAACAATAATAACAAGAATAAGAACAAGAAGGCGGTGCTAAAACCTACAAAACCACCGGCTCCGGCGGCGGCGCCAAAGAGCAGGCGGTTGAGTAACGCCGAGCGGTCATCATATTTCGCGCGACGTGAAGCCGCCAAAGTGTTAAAAAGCGTATTGCAGGGAGACGCTAAAAAAAAAGCAGTTGGGTCAATCAAAACATTAGTTTATAGTCCTTCCATTAGAAACAAAAAAGCTACATTTGCCTTGGTCTGTCAAACCCTTAAATGTAAGTCTTTTTTTTTTCTTTCTTTCTTTTTTTAATTTTAATGCTAACGTGTTTTCTGAATTTATATATTTTTAAGTGTTTTTTCATTTGAAATGCTAATTATTTAATATTATAATAATAATAATAATATCTAGTGAACAAGAAATATATGAATTGTTATAGTCTTGGGTATGTGGTTGGTTCTGGTGAAGTATCAGTTGGTTGGGCAATCATTTGAGTCTGCTAGTGAGCTCCATTTAACTCTCACCGGGTTTGTCGGAAAATCTACTTTCTGAAATTAGGAAATACTATTTTCTCCTAAATTGGAGGGGACACCCTTGACGGCTTGACCCCGGATGCCTTTTTGCCACCAGCTATTGTCCACCCAGGAATAGCTCCAGACAACTCCCCTTGGCAACTCTAGCAGCCAATGTCAGGACGCCTCAGATGCATCACATGAGAAGTAAATCAAGCTCAAATGGTAGCCCAACCAATACTGTGCAAATACCATCACTTCACTACTCCGTCCATTCCAAAATAATTACCACCAACTTATTTATTTATTTGTTTAAATTTTACCCTTCACTGTTTTTATAATGCTTCTTTTGAGTTTTATGACATTTATTTCAACTGGGGGAAAATGGGAAAGTTCATCAACCTTTTTTTTAGAAGCGAACAATTATATTGGGAAAAACTAAAATAGTAAGGCGGACGATTATTTTGGGACGGATGGAGTATTTAATAACACTACATTTATTTTGGAGCTTATCATCTTTTGTTGTTAGATAGGGGGATAGGCAAATACAAAGTATTCAAGGTGTTATATTCCATTTTGTAACAGTGCATCTGTTATGTTGCTGCGAATAGATACACGTCTCATAGTTCTTAAGAGATAAAACTATGTGGTATCCATTTGTAGCCCGATTAGCTTCAAAAAGTCATTTCATTTTTGAAAGCAATTAGTTATTATGGATTGGTCTAGATTTATGTTGATGTGCTCTTATGTTTTTATATTCACAGATCTTCCAATCATCAAGGATGTAATGGAGATTGCGAATGTGCTAAACAGCAAATGGAAGGTAATACAACTTTAGAAACCTATCTGATCAAGATGCCATGATGAGCCTGTTTTTTCGAGTGTTCTCTTTGCTTGTTGCTTCTTTATTGTACGACTATCTGCTCTTGACTCTTTCCCTCAATTTATATGCTTCACTCATATAATATCATATGAAGGTGATAGGTGTAATAATAATGACTAACATATCTTTTTTCGTTTGATAACCTTGTTTGTTTATCATAACGTTGAGGTTTGAAAAGGTGACGATGGACTTCCAAGAATTATTTTCCTTTTTGGCTTAATCAAGAACTCGAACTGACCTTAACCTTTGGTACTAATTTGTTGCTGCTCTTATTATTTTGGTGACAGAGGCAAGGGGAGTTGATATACATAATTGCCTATGACATTCTTTTTGGACAGGTACCTTGACTTTTGTTTTGAAATAAAGAATATTTACAACTTTTTTTAGCACCTTTCCTTCTTTACCTTTTGCGGGTTGCTTGTTGTATTGATTTGTTTAATTTCAATGACAACTCCTGAATTTACCATGGATACTAGTGGAACAAGTAGCCAAGTAATAAATTTCTCTTAATTAATTCTTGTGATTTCAACACTTCTTTATAGGATGCATCTCTAACAGGAGATGCAGAAAAGTATCTCATTCTCAGGAAAGGTCCACTACAGTCGGCTCTTGCAAAGGTCTTAGTGAGAAAGGGAGCAAAACGTATAGAAGATTTGATGGCTCAATATCAGATTCATGGTGCGTGCCCTAAGATCTGTTCCCTCCTGCTAATGTTCCATCTACTTATTTGTATGTTACTATGAGCATCACATACGACTTATGATTTATGTTGTAGACGATGTTAAGAAACCTCGATATGTCCGTGTTAATACTCTGAAACTGGATGTTGAAACTGCTGTGTTTGAACTCGGCAAAGAGCATGTGGTAACATATGAATATGATCATTCTTTTATTTTCAACATCTGAATATCATTATTGTTTTTTCTTCTTGCTTGCTCACTTTGTTTTGCTGATAATTCCAACAGGTTCAGAAGGATGACATGATTCCCGATTTATTGGTGCTCCCACCGAGGACTGATTTGCACAATCATCCTTTAGTGACAAATGGGAGTGTATTTATGCAAGTAAGATTTCATAATCTCACATTGTGGTTTATATGATTATCTATAATTACATTAATATTATAATATTTTTTTTTGTGTGTTAGGGTAAGGCAAGCTCCATGGTAGCGGCTGCCCTCGGACCTAAACCAGGATGGGAGGTATTTATTCTTGAGTTATATTGGTGTATATAGGCAACCATTTAAGAATTTTGTCTAATCTTGAGTAATCTACAATTATCTGACTCATTTTCTTGTTAAAGGTTATTGATGCGTGTGCTGCCCCTGGAAACAAAACTGTACACCTTGCTGCTCTTATGAAAGGAGAGGGAAAAATTGTTGCTTGCGAGCTTAATAAAGATAGAGTTAAGCGCTTGGAACACACCAAAGAGCTGGCGGGTGCTGCTAGTATCCTCATTAGTACTATATTTGCTTATTGATTGTCCGTGCTTGTAACTTGTAATTTGTTAGATTGTATTATCACTGGAGGTTTAGTTTATCAGGCGGGTTTATTATTCTAATTTGTTAGACCTGACATGATATATAGACGTGGAAGTTTTGCACGAGAACTTCTTGAACTTGAATCCTGAAGATCACATGTATTCTAAGGTAATTATTGATTTTTTATTGTAAAAACTAAGAAGACTGGAAGAGCATCAATTAGATTCTTCAGTCCTTTGGCAATGGATCACATTTTTCTATTGTTGAATCTATGCATCATCTATTGGTTTCTGGATTTATTTATCTGTTTTCTACTGCCTACTTTTAGGTTCGTGCTATATTATTAGACCCTTCATGTTCTGGATCTGGGACTGTCGCTGATAGATTGGATCATCTGCTCCCATCACATACCTCAGGTAAATTGCTAGCCTTGCATCAACTAAATCTTTAGATGTGGCAATTGCAACCCACTTATGAGTAAATGGGTTATAGTTATTTCTCTAATGGGTCAGATAGGTTAAATACCACAATTATCTAAGATGAAAACGGGTCAAAATATCAAATAGGTCGAAAGTATCCCAATGTGGACCTCCTAAACCATTTTTGTCAAAAAAGTTTTTTTTGAGTGTTGTTGTAATTGTTATAATATAGTAATTGTATTGACATTTAACACATTAGTTATTTATATAAATCAAGAAAAGAAAAGACAAAATAGAGTTGTGAGTCGATTCAAAGTTGGTTTATGTCTTTACCTAACATGCCCAATTATATGATAATATACTTGATAAAAGTTGGAAACACCAACTATATAAATCTTTGTTCTTCTTACATCAAGTGACTGGTTTTAAGTCTGACTCTAGTTTATTTTCTGTTTGCTAAAGTTTTGTGCTTTTATCCTCTCATGATTATGTTGGGAAGGTGATGCTGACGGTGGTGATGTAGGCCGACTTATTAAACTTGCTGCTTTCCAGGAGAAGGCTCTAATTCATGCACTTTCTTGTAAGTTGGAATTTGACCGATTCCAAAACAGTAATGTTATGTGAAAATTCTAATCCAATATATGGTCTCTCATAGTTCGGTGATTGGTCGAAACGGTGTCAGGTCGGGTTTGGCCGACCCACCATAGGCGGAACATAGTGTAGACCACGGGGAGTTGTGGCCCCCCAACTTTTGATATTTATACATACAAATACTAAAATCTGGACATATATATTGCAAAAAAATATTAGTTTGGCCCTCCCAATAAAATCGGTTAAGTTGTTTGTATCTTGATTTTTACTAGTAAGTGTTTTGTAGACGATTAAGATATATACGTTGTTACAATGATAATCTTATGTTTGAAACAATATGATTTGGGAGGTTTTATACTTATTTGTATTTTGAATAGATGGGTTGGTTGCAATTGTTCAACCTGTTTTCAACTTAACCAGTTTATAAGTTTAGCCCGTTTGACAACTTAAGGGGAAGAGTATGGCCCAAGTTGACCTGTTTATCATCAATGGGTTAAAGTTGCCACAAGATCTTTTAATGTGGCTTTCTAATTACTGAGAATAGAGATTAATTCAAAGTGAACTTAATAGGGAAATAGTAAAGTTTTCTTTGTGAGGTGATAGCATCACTTAAACATTGAATTGGACCATCAATGTTGAGTTTAATAAATTTGCAATGTCAAAAGCTCATTTCGGTGCATAATAGTTTTTTTCTTACTCTTTTCAGTTCCAACAGTAGAGAGAGTAGTCTACAGCACATGTTCTGTTCACCAAATTGAGAATGAAGATGTCATTAAATCAGTGCTACCTCTTGCTGTCTCTTATGGTTTTCAACTTTCAACTCCATTTCCACAATGGCCCCGTCGTGGTCTCCCGGTTGTTGATGGATGTAAGTCTTCTAACTCTTTAGTAACAGCCATTCATTAAATAATTAATGTGTTGGATGGATTGTCCATTTTAACTTTTTGTGTAAATAATTATTGCATCATTATGATAGCAAAGGTATATTGTGGCAATCATAATGGATTGTCCATTATGGTAATTAAACATACACTTTGGGGGACTTTTGACACGTTCAACCCATTGGACTCATTACCGTTTTAGCTGAATATTGTTATTGGTCCTATCTTACTTGTCTGAGATAAAGTATAACCAAAATCAATCCATTTTTAAGTAAATGAGCTGAATTGCTATGATAAAGTTCAATACTCCCCTGTAGTGCCAAGATAAACACCTTTAGCTAGGTGATTCATGAATATTTAAGCATCTAAAGCACTTTTCAATAATCAATGTGTAGAACAATGAACAATCTTGTGGATGAAAGAAGTGCTAATAAGTTTGTAATGGTTATCCGTGGGCAAATACGTAGATAACCAATTTATAGCTTAAACCCTTTATATTATATAGGTTTAACAAATAAGTAGTTAAAATTCTCATGGGACGATGATATTTAATCCATTTGTATCCGATTTGCAGCACAACATCTACTCCGAACGGATCCCGTGAAGGATAAAGAGGGCTTCTTCATTGCATTATTCACACGGAACACGGGTCATTTTCCTGAAAGTCCTCAGGAAGTTCAAAGAGACTCTTCTTTGGACAATTTGAAACACGAGAATGTTAAGAGAAATAGTCGCCGTAAAAGGTTTGTAAGATCTCTCCCGTTTAGCAGAATTTCGAAATTGTATTTACACAGAAGGTAATTCTAAATTTTGTTTAGAGTACAATTTTGTAGCAATTTGAGATTCTTTTTCCCCAAAAAGGTTGGGAATATGTATCATGTTTCAGGATCATTCATTGATATCCATAATTTAACTTCACAACTTTGCATCAACCGAAGAACTCTTTTTTTCTTCTTGTTAATGTTGTTATTATTATTATGATTCATTTTATATATTTGAGAGCATGAATTATTAGTTACGAAGTACCTTTTTTTTCCGAGAAAATTAAATGAAACCAATGAACCAGACATGAGACTCCAAAAAATATAACCCGAATGAACAGGTGTTGGAAGTAAGTAATTGAAATGCATATACATAGTTGGATCATCACCAAAAGACTTGTCACTTGAAACCATATGGTTCTAAATAAAAAACCATATCAAGATATATATAATAAACATTCTTTACTTAAAACCATATTTATCGGAATTTTTTTTATTATATATATCTTGATACTTTTTTTTTAGAACGGCAATATATATTAAATAAAGAAAACATTTTCAAGTAAAGAACTTGAAAATGTAAAAGAAAATATATATTGGTATTATTATTGGTATTATTATTAGTTTTATAATAATTGTAATATCAAGTATTTTTTTTTTTTAACGTCCAACAAACAGAATCTCTCAGGTATTGATGAAAGGTCACCGCTTAGCTAACTAATCTAGCCGTACGGAGCCTTTAGGCGCCACAAGTTACTCTAGATCCAGGGAAAAACCCAATAATCTGCCCGCCTGTAAGCACTATAACAAATTATTAGTAAAACCCTATTGCCTCAAGGATCGAACCCTGATCTCCAAGAGAGAAATCGTCGTATAATTGTTACGGAACAAAGCGGATCTCACGTCATTGTTTTGTTTTACACTTATTAAAAGGTTAGTTCCAAATGAAATTAGTCAGTTAAATCGAAATACACCACTTTAAACTAAAGAGACTAGATAACATATATGATTCTACTAGCACCTAACTTAAGTGCAACCAAAACAAATTTATAAAATAAATTTACATTTTCGGTCATCTAGCTATTTTAAATATGCACGTTCAATTCTTATTTATCTTTAGAAGTACTTAACTTATGTGCTACTAGAAGCATATAGGTTATTTTTTTTAATGAAAAATAAAAGCAAAAAATAAAATAAAAAGTAAATAAGGGTATAAATGGAAATTAGGAGGGGATATCATGCGATACTGTGACAGTACCTAAGGTTTGCTAGGGTTTAAGGGGTTATACCTATATCTTGTATCTCTATCTTTATAGTTTCTGGGCCAAAAACCCTAGTCAACCTCTGTTTCATAGTCACTTTACTGGTATTCATTTTATCCGTTTTTTTTTTCTTTCTTTTATGATATATTTATCAACTATTGTTCATTCTGTTAATTTTCCCTAAGTTTGTTACTTTGCATAATGTCACTTAAATATAAACACACCCTTTTCAATCTTTGTATTAATAGTCCTAAAAATAGATAAATTATATTCTATATTCTATATGCAAATGCTATTTTAGGGTTTTTTTTAGTACTCTTATTTAGTATAAATTTGATTAATTGTTGTTTTGGATATTAAGATATCATGGTGGGTCCACTTAACAAAAATCTCGAGTCATTGAATGGAGAAAAAGAAGAAGAAAAGCTGCATAATTTACAAGATTTTGATGACGATGATGATGATGATGAACAAGAAGAAGAGCAGACTTGGGATGATTGGACTGGTGATGGAGAAGAAGGGGAAGATGATGCTGATTCAGAAATGATATGTTTGTTTTGTGATTCTAACTACAATTCCAGTAGTTTGTTGTTCGAACATTGTTGGACGAGTCATCGTTTTGATTTTGGAAGCATTAAGACGACGATGAAGTTGGATTTCTATGGTTGTTTCAAGCTAATCAATTATGTTAGATCACAGGTAATGTAATTGCTAATAGTAGTAATTGTAGTATCATTGAGAGCTAAATGTTTTTAATTCGCTAAATGCAAAAAAGTTATAATAACAAGTAATCCCAAACTGCTTATTGAAATACAGCTTCCTTCATCTGAAAATACGCATCCAATCACTCAAAAGTGTTTATCAGCTACTTAAAAAAATGCAAGTATTCAAATAATCCTTTTAGGCCTGGTACTTTCCATATCCAAAATTGGCAGAAATTCATATACGAAGTAATTTTTTGCTACTTCTGCTTGATATCAATGTAGTTGTGATTTTATTTTTGCAATTTCTTTTGTAAAGTTATTTTGCACTAAAAGTTGTTTTAGGGTGAAAGGAGTAATAAAGGTTTATTTTGTATGTTAATCCTTCTTGATAAACATGTCTGAATTTTTTATGACTGTTCGAACATATCAAATTTTTTGGTGAAGAGTGTGATTATTTTGGTGCGGGTACTATGTAGAAGTATTACTTATTTGTTTATTATTGTTACCAGGTGGCGCAGAATCGATGTTGGAGCTGTGGAAGTACTTGTGAGTCTAGGAAAAAGCTACAAGATCATCTACATGAACCATCGGCTTTTGAGCTCGCTAATCTTCCATGGGACAATGATATGTACCTTAAACCATATATGGAAGAAGACCATCTCTTGTATAGTTTTGATGAAGATGAAGAAATTGATGATGAGGATGACATGGCCAGAAGTATAGACGGTTTAGAAAACATGAGCATTGATGACAAAACTGATTTAGAAACGTATGCTTCTAACTCTAAGCTTCTGGAATCCTGCAAAGAGGATTCGGTAAACGAGGTTGCTTCTATGTCTGAAAACAACGGGGCAAGCTCAGATAAAAAATCAAGAAGTTTTTCTGTGAATGTTGCCGATCGTGAAATAATGATTGTGAATAAGGACTATTTTGGCTCATATAGTTCATTTGGTATACACAAAGAGATGATAAGTGACAAGGTATCGGTTACTCCCTCAAATTATACGCTCTTTATATAATTTGTTGAATTGTTTCTTAGTTTATGATACGTTGATACGTATCACTTTATTTCTGTTTTTTAGAATTGAGTGGTAGTGTGTTATGTTATATAGGTAAGGACGGATGCTTATAGACAAGCTATTGTAGACAATCCTTCTCTTCTAAAGGGTGCTGTTGTTTTGGATGTTGGTTGTGGTACAGGGATACTAAGGTGAGATCCTTAATTTATTCATCCCATTAGACAACTTGTCTAGTTCTAATTTTTATGTTTACTAGTCTGTTTGCAGCCCAAGCAGGGGCCTCGGCAGTAAATGCAGTGGAAGCAAGCGATAAGATGGCTTCAGTAGCCTCTCAGGTAACATTCGTTTTCTTTAGAGGTGGCTATTTCGACCTGTTTACACATGAAAGGGCCAATTCGGGGTATCTGTCATCTCATTGAGTAAAAAATAGCTTTAAAGGAAATGGGTGAAAAGCGTATTTCAGATGCATTAAATTTTTTTTATTCAGAAAGTTAGTATTGTTGGAGTAATATAATCACTGTGAGCATTTGATACACTAAGTTTCTATAGAATATCAAAGAAATATTGGGCAGAAGTGTTTCAGGTCGACACATTCAAACTTTACCAACGTTATTGACCTGTTATCCAATCTGCCCAGCCTAAGGATCATCTCCTTGTTTAAGGATTTTGTTGTGGTTTTATAATCTGCAGATTGCAAAAGACAACGGTCTGCTGTGGAATCAAGCACCAAATCCGGGAAGTGGAGTAGTTAAAGTTATCAATAGCATGGTTGAAGATCTTATTGAATCTGGACAAATTGAGCCCCAGAGTGTCGATGTTTTAGTGAGTGAGTGGATGGGGTACTGTCTACTTTATGAGTCAATGCTCAGCTCAGTGCTTGCTGCACGAGATTATTGGTTAAAGCCTGGAGGTGCAATGCTTCCTGATACAGCTACCATGGTTAGTAATTCTAGGCTTCTTAATTCTGCTGAATTTTGATTTAGTAAAAGGTGTGTTAACTGTTCTCTTTTCTTTTCTTTTTTTCATTTTTTTTTCCATTTATATCGTAGTTTATTGCTGGATTTGGAAAAGGTGCTACCAGTATCCCATTCTGGGAAAATGTTTACGGATTCAACATGTCTTCTATCGGTAAGGAACTGGTTGGAGATGCTGCTCATATTCCTATCGTTGATGTGGTGGATGCAAATAATTTGGTGACGAATACTGCTCTTCTCCAGGTTGGTTTAACTTGTTATTTTATTGTTCTAATGCTAATACTATTAGATGCTATGGTATTGGAAGCCACCAAACTATCTGTAAAATACATGTACATGTTATAGCCACTCTTCTATCAAATGTTATTTTGCGGAGTTGGCAGTTTCGACCCAATTATTTTTTAATGGATCTATACAGCTTATGCTTCATCTTTGACATGTCAAATGAGTACAATCAAGAAAGTTGGATATGAAAAAGGGTGGGTCGAATGGGGACACTAGTTTATACTCTTAAGTTATTTTGTTGAAATATTCATATTTGTATTGTATAACATAGCCTTTTGTAACCATATTTAACACACTAGTTTCTTATAGAAGAATAAAAGATTGGGGCAACCCGTTTAAAGATTGTTTTTTTTTTGCACACATTTTATACTCTTTTGGTTTAGTTAAGTTATGTCAATTAGATTTCTGTTATTCTTTTTGTACCAGGCTTTTGACTTGGTGACGATGAAACCCGATGAAGTTGATTTCACTGCATCTGTTCAGCTAGAACGGAAGTCATCAAACTCATCTGAGGTAGAATCAACCATAACCAAGTGTTATGGAGTCGCCCTATGGTTTGACACCTCATTTACAAGCAGGTTTTGCAAAGAAAAGCCTACTGTTTTGTCGACATCACCATACACCCCTCCAACACACTGGTCTCAAACATTACTCACTTTCCGTGAACCAATTTCACTAGCATCCAAAATGTCGGTCAATGAGACTTCTTCAATGGTTGGTAGCGAGATCAAACCAGCCATCAAAATAGATTTACGCATCAGCATAGCACGTGGTGTTGAACATCGTAGCATTGATATTTCCTTGGAGATAACCGCTGTTGGATTTGATGGTCAAAAACGAAAATGGCCTGTGCAAATGTTTAATATGCGTTAAATCGTTTGTGAAATGTTTCACATGTGTTGTTTTTCTCGGGTTTTCATTTTTCGTTTTAGAAGTCTAATGTAGTCGGTAAGTCTTACATGATGTTCCTTATGTGCCTACCAAATTTTGTTTTTATGATATGATAATTTGTTTTATATCCGCTACAGTATATTGCAAGTTCCACGAAAAGCAAGTATTCAAAACAGGCTTGAACTTTCTCGGAGTCCATCTACAAGAAACAAATTTGTATTCAAAAGCATTTATGTTTATATAATTATATCAATGAACAAATCTTTGTTCCAAATTCTTTTTTGAATATGTTATGTTTTCACATTGTGTTTGGTATTCAAGCCTCTATCCAACACTAATGTTTGGAAAGAGGTTTTCAAGGAAGTTTAAACTAGGGCTCTTAATACTCGACTCAACCCGAAACCCGACCCGAAAAAAACCGAGTTATGGTTGTGAAAATTCGACTTTTCAACCCACTAACCTGATTTTTTTCGGGTCGGGTTAGGGTTCGGGTTTGGGTTGACCCTTTCAGTTAACAGGTCGACCCGTCAACCCGAATTTTTTTTATGTTTTTATAATTTTTTTATAATAAATCGAACCACCAACCCATTTGACCCGCCAGCTGGAAACTTGACCCGCCAACTCGATTTTTTTCAGGTTGGTAGGTTGGGTTTGAGTTGACAGGTTGTGAGTCAAAGTTGAAATTTTTGACCTGAAACTTTTAGTGGGTCGGGTTAGGGTTAGATATTTTCGACCCGTCAATTCACTCACCTGAACTCGTCAACCTAAATCCGGACTCATTAACAGCCCTAATTTAAACCCCAAAGCTTTTAAAAATAAGTTTCTTTTTTAAATATAAAAATTTAGTTAGTTAATTTTATTTTTTTTGGAACAACTTCATGAAAAATATTGGTTGAAAAGGGTTCAACCGATATTACTAAACACCCGATCCAAGACAACTTAAGTTTCTTAACTCTAGAATAAAACCAAGAAAAAGAAAAACTAAGAACATCATCAAACAAGAAATCATTTCTTCGTTGTTGATTACCAAAGATGGTCTCGTTTCTAACCTTCCTTATGGACCATAAGCCGCAACAAATTATTAGCTCTATTACTTTCCTTTTGTTCTGGTTAACACGCATCCCATCCACCCATAACATCAGGTCCCTCACAGGCATGCAACATAGCGAGTCCATTTCGAGATTGCACTCCATAGTTTGTTAGCGACTGAACAATAAGAAAACATGTGATTGCTTGATTCCACATGTTCTGAGCATAGTGGGTAGAGAAGAGACGATATGTCAATATCTCTTTAAGCAAGGTTGATTCGGGTAGGGATCCGGTCCATTAAAACTCTCCAAACATGAATGTTAACCGTCCTTGGAACCCAAGGATTCCATCTCGTGGCAGGAGATACACTCGTTATAGAAGTCACATCAATAGCATATGAACTTAACAGTGAATCAAGCTACCCGTCAAACTCCCAACATCACTTATCGTCACCCATAGAAAATGAGTAGTTAATCCATGAGAATATTCAATTCTTCTTCTTCCAGATGATATTGGGAAGGGAAAAAAAAATAGTCCCTAAAAGCTAATATGATTTTTAAAAAGGGTCGAAAAAAAAGTCCCGAATTCTATTCTCAACTTCAAGTTTCAGTTTAAACCCCACCCACAGTCCAAATACTTAAGATACTTATAAATGTTTATGCCAATAAATTCTTGTTTGTAAGAAGTATCATGTTAATTTTCTGAAAATCAAGTAAAACAAATTATAAAGTCATTAAAAAATTATTTTAGGCAATTGCCAATAACACATGATGGCTCACTCCTATTGAGATCGTGAGCCCTAACCAACTACTATACAATTGGTATTCATCTTTAATTTTACCGAAAAGTATATTTATGAAATTATGAAATGAGACAAATGAAGTAATAAACCTTGGAGAATATCTACTAAATTATAGGATGTATAGGGTTAGCTTCGAGTGATAAATTATTTGATAAAAATTTTTAGGGTAAATTACAAGAATGGTACCTGTCCTTATACCGAAATCACACTGGCACTACCTGGCGTTTGGAAATTACCCGAATCGTACCCATGGTATGCAAAAACGCACGCTGGCACT
>JAOXNX010000026.1:25842225-25854972 GCA_028566075.1 Solidago caesia | reverse complement strand
ATCCATGTTTACCTAGTTACCTATACTTGGTGGCAGATCATCCAGCGAATCCTTTCACAATGGGTGTTACTGTTAAGTGTTAAGCACTGAAAAGGTATGGGCTAAATTTGTGCTATGTCAAAACGGGCCGGGTCAAGTCCACATTTAAATAATGCTATAAATATTATTAACTCCTACAATCCATGTATATTTAAGGGCATGCAACTACAATTAGTTAAAAAATACTAGTGATAAAAAATTATTTTTTAAAAATTATTTAATAAAGATATTAAGAATGCATATCCTATATAAATTGAATGCATATCCTAAACATCCAAAGTTGTCTTTTAAAACTACAAATTAGTTATTATAGGTCCAATTGTCTATAAAGAAAAAATTTGACAAAAAAAATTATCACTCAAATCCTATATAACCTCGGACATTTGGGTCGGGTTTTTTTCTTAGACATTCGAGTGGATTTTTAGTTTTATATACACTTTATGAAAAAAAAGTTTTTATTTATTAGGTAGGATATCTCAATGAGAAATCGATAAAAGGCAAATAAAAAGCTATACAAAAGCTAATTTCCTTTGTGAAGTAAGACACATATTTTCCAAAGTTCAATCAGTAACCCTTTCATGTAAAGCTTATTCCATTTCAATTCCTCATTTACTCCAATTTTATTAAATAATTAGCCTTAAATTAAATATTTAAAACAAAAATAATATCTTATTAAAAAAATCACTGTTTTAGATTCAACGTTTCAGATTAAAAAAAAGTCTTTTAAGTGACATATACTTTTTACATCCAACTCTCATCAACACGATTATAAAGAGTCTAAGATTAAAAAATATTGATCAATTTTTTTAGTTTAAATAATAAAATAAATCTTTTTTTGTTTAAAGTGACATACCAAATGGTCGAGTGGCAAGGAGGTCTCTTTCCTTACAAGAGGTCAGGGGTTCGAGTCCTATCCTAGACATATTTGGGGTGACCACATGTATTTAATTTTCACCTATGGTGGGCCTGGGTGAGTTTTCCTGACAACGTAGGCTAGACCTCCCGATATTCGCAAGTAGCCGCACCTTAAAAAAAAAAATTTTTTTTTTTTTTTTTTTCCTTTCAATTTGGGTATGATTAATGCAATTCATCGAAATCTGTAAAAACGAGGAGAATACGCTCTATTGTCCAAATTGAAAACGCGTGGTGCACCACTGCACTTCAAAATATCACCAGAAAACCCAAACCGGCGGTGTACCAAAAACTCTGCATCGTTTTCCTCCGTCTCTCACTCTTTACTATACATAATTACATATACTCTCTCTAAAGGTAATCCAGCTGACGTCATTTCCCGTTTATTTTAGTAACCGATTTTGTTACTCTTTATACTAGTCCCAAACACCCGATCCATTACACTACCGATTTTTAAATTTTATTTTTTTTCCTTCTCGATCTATTATTATTTATTATTTTTCTTTTCTGCATTTTTTTAAATTCATGTTATTATATTTAAGGAAAAAAAATAAAATTCTAGAAGAATAATTGTAGCCAAAAAAAATAAAAATAAAAATGTTGGAAGGTGCAAGTGGAAGGGGAATGTGATAGAGAACCAGATGCCTATAATTGTTTTTGTTAAAAGTTTGTTATATCTTATCCTCTTAGACCTTGATTAAAAAAGAAGTAAAGCTATTTTAAGTAGCTTTTAAAACTAGCTTAATATGCTAAATTACGTACTTTTATGTTTTTAAGCTCCGCTTTCCGGCCACTTTGCCAAATGCCTCTACTTAATAATGTCTAAAATAGTAATAATAGCTATAGCTCGCGAGTCGTGGCTCTAAATGTAAGCTCCAGCTTCGGATTAATTTTACCAAACGTATTGAGTGTTTGCCTTTATAAATGTATGTGTCTGTGTGTGTGCGTATTATAGTTACTTCGTTTAGAGAATTCAGTTGTTTTACTATAGGGATTTATATCTAACAAAAATGGAAAGTTAAAGTATGTTTTAAGTAAAATAAGTTAAAGTAATTGCTTCTAGTTAACATATAGAAAACAGTCATCGGATAGTTTTAAATCAGACTAGCAAACAAGCCGTTTGGATTCACTTATAGAAAGTCCTGGTTATTTTTTAATGAAAATGCGAGAGGTTAGGCACATCGATGTGAATATTGTAATAGATGAAACCTACACCATAAAGTGTGTTTTTTATCTAAGCCAAACCTTTGTCTGGTAATCGTTTCATTTTGTGCTCACTATTACCATCATCTATACAGTTCATTTACTAAGTTTCTAATCTTGTTACAATTGATGCATGTGTCAATCTATGGTTTTTCATTATTTTGATATTATTCCTTGCATCATGAAAGTTTATGGTGTTAGCAATTTGAAACCGAGTTACTGAACATTGCAATCTGTCAACAAATCTTCAAACTAGAAAGTAAACAGTTCCAATCTTTTGTTCCAGTTTAGTGGTATTTGCCTCGTATGCAGAGAAATAATTTGTTAAGTTTGTTTCTTTTGAATTTAAGATGATTGATTGATTACATGTACCGTTATGATATCACCTTTTACAGTTCTGTGTGTTTTCTTATATTGGCAGGTTGTAAAGCTAAGTTGTTGTATATCCGATGGGATATATAGGTGTTCATGGCATAAATGCACTGCATAGATACAAGTACAGTGGAGTTGATCACTCTTATCTTGCTAAATATGTCCTGCAACCGTTTTGGACTAAATTTGTTACTCTCTTCCCTCTTTGGATGCCGTAAGCCCTTATCACCTTTTTTTTTTCTCTCTCTTCATAGTACGTACTTATTAATGTGTATGCGCGTGTCTTAAAATATAGGCATTGTTCTGTTAAGAAGAACTGTATTATAAATATGTAAGGTAATATATAATATAGACTACATTGTAACTAAAGTTCTATAGAGAGTTGTCTGAATGGCTAGATGGTGTATGGGCTTTTTGGTGCGCCCCCAAAACCGTGTTTCCATGTTTAGTGAAAGTTATGTTAGAAAAACATAATCTTAAACACTCACTGCAGTTTCTGAAACGCAATTAACAAAAAATTCGGGTATACAACACAATTCCAAATACACTCGTAAATGCATAGCCACATGTCAGCATTATTCGGGCTATTCCACAGCTATAATGAAGAAACTTATAGGAAAGAGTACCTTGTGCAATTTACCATCTAGGGAGATTACATGTAACATAAATCCTTGTATCCTTATAGGGTCGTTGTATAGTATAAGGATCTGTCTACGGCTGAGAATGGAAAAAGTTTTCAATTGCCCAACCACATTCATACAAGAAAGAACATAATATATTGAACTCACTCTATTTGAATGACTACTTTGAAGTGGCCATGACTCTAAAATTACATTATATACTGTGATTTTTGACTATGAACATTTCCTAGTGAATCGGGACATTAAGATATATGATTCTAATAATGGGAGACCGTTTCGTATGTATCGGATTGTGATCATTTTTGAATCTGTTTAATGATAAATAACTGTTTTAATATGTAGCACTCCCACCTTTTATGTTTCCGTGTTATTGTACTCGAGTCATTTCTATATGTCACTAATGCTCTTTGTCTTTTTGTTGCATGTCATGGATGCTTTATTAGACCCAATATGGTAAAATGTTTCAACCATCTTATCTTATATTGATATATAATCTAAAGCCTTTTGTTTTCTTACACAGATTTCTCTTTTCAGATTACACTGATGGGATTCATGTTCTTGCTCATCTCTGCATCACTTGGCTATGTTAGTGTACAATTCTGTAACTTTTTTTTTGTAATGGCCTAAATACTTATGTGTTCGGTGTCTCTCATGCATATTATTCTTCTTTATTTAGTTTTACCTGTTCTATTACTAATATTTTATGTTTGAGCATGTTTTAGATATATTCACCTCAATTGGATTCTCCACCACCAAGATGGGTTCATTTTGCTCATGGATTACTCCTCTTTTTGTACCAGGTTTGTTCACCATAAATTTTTTTTTTTTGTGGTGTTTTTGTACCTTTTTTGGAAAATATTTACCTTTATTTTTATTCGAAGTCTATATATCAATAACAACTCATTTGGGTATTATTTCTTAATGGATTTGTTTTTTGTCTCAAAATTCCGTATGTTATTGCTAGACTTTTGATGCTGTTGATGGAAAACAAGCTAGAAGGACAAATTCTTCTAGTCCATTAGGAGAACTTTTTGATCATGGTAATTAATTTGTTACTCTATGTTCTCCACAGTTTCCTTGCAAGTTATGTAAATTTTATTGTTTTTCCTACTTTCTGCAGGATGTGATGCGCTTGCTTGTGCGGTATGTCTTTTTTTCCTTCTTAATTCTACTTCAGCTACAGTTTATATTGTCTAATTGTACTCTGTTGATGTATGTATCAGTTGGAGGCATTGGCATTTGGTAGCACTGCTATGTGCGGAAGATACACGTTCTGGTTCTGGGTGATTTCAGCCGTTCCTTTCTATGGAGCAACATGGGAGCAGTAAGTACAATATTGGTCTGGATATTCCTTCTAAAATTTTGTAAATTTAAGCTGGTGTATTCTTTTAGGCTATCCTTTCTTTAGTATGTTGAAGTTAGTTTCATGTTGCAGTTACTTTACCAACACATTAATCCTTCCGGCCGTAAACGGACCCACAGAAGGTCTCATGCTGATATATGTGGCACACTTCTTTACAGCTATAGTTGGTACGCAACTTTTAGTTGTCTTAGATCTAGTATTCAGTCCTATGTCAGACTTATTTTTATTTTCCATTTAATTGATCATTACACATTTCATATGTGGGTAATTTGAATTCCAGGTGCTGAGTGGTGGGCCCAAGATGTCGGGAAGTCTATTCCCCTGCTGGGTTGGGTTCCATTTATAGATGGTACAGCTCTGGTTCATTTCTTTGAAGTCACTCTCCCTTTCTCTCACACAATGCTAGAGCCTAGAAGCAACATAATAGAATAACAGATTATACTCTTTTTTTATATAATAATTTTCTATGGCTTGATTTGTGCTGCCCTTTGACATGTTTTAGAACGCCTGATTTTTTCTTGTTATTATTTCATGTTTCTAGGATAATCAATCACATAAATTTATTTCATAGTTTTTTAGTTCCAAGCCAAGTGATTATTAACTAGATTTACAATAGGTCTCTTTACCAAATTTCACACATTTATCAAACTTTATAGTTTAATAACCCTGCACAAAATAACATTATCTTGCGTTTTATTATCTAGCATTTAGTTTTTTACCATTACTAAAAATTCTTTGTTGGTCAAAACCAATATTCATCAAAAAATTTATATCTGCAGCGGAGTATGTATTTTATATTTTCTTACAAGGAACTTGAATCATCAATTTGCTTCTTAATTTGATCTTTCATGTTAATGAATTCAGGAATCCCTACTTATGGAGCGGTTTTGTTTTGCATGATACTATTTGCTGTTATACCAACAATCACTTTTAAGTAAGTAATCTTTGTTATTTTGTATAGCAGATTTGCTCTTCCTTATTGCATATCTGTATAACAATAAACTCCCTGATTTATGTATGAAACGTCAAAACTTTTAGCAAAAGAAAGAAAAAAAAACACTAAGAATGATGATTAACAGAAATGCCCCTTAGTATTACTTGGCAAAGTTGATTACAACTCTATACATCGTGCATCAATGATGATTTATAAAGAAAAACATGTGAACAAACCTGATAGTCTACGCCGGCTTTATAGTCAGATACTTCCATTTATCAAGATCGATTTTGTGTAAACATTCTAGAGATGGCAATGGTTAAGTTTTGACTTGAACTTGCTTTTATTTTTCTTCTTTTCAGTGTTCAAAATGTTTACAAGATTGTGCGTTTAAGACACGGAAGCATGCTAAAGGCCTTGGCTATGGTAATAACATATCTTAGTAGACCATTTGGTTAATGTAATGATTTAAAAAAAGACTCATTGGACATTCTAAATCTTTCCATGCCAGCTTGTTCCATTTGCTGTGCTATTGGCAGTCGTTCTTCTGTGGTATGTATCGCTTCTTATATCTGCATTTCCCATCTTCAAATATATATTTATCTTATCCTTATCCCAGAAAGAGCAACACTTCCTATTTTTGTATGTTCCAAAAGGCACCATTTCGACTTTTTGGAAGAATTTTCTTGTCACTGCCTATTTATCCGCTACCAATCATTAAGCTTTCTTGGCTTTATCTTATTGAGGGGTTATTTGGGTGGGTGTTTTTATTTTCTTTTTTTTGTTAAACACTTCTATGAAATAATGTGCCAAGTGAAAATTTTCATTTTTCTGGTGTGGAAGGATCATTTCTATATGTAATCTGAGGCAAAATATCTTTCTTTTCTAGGGATTATATGTCTCCATATGATTTGATTGGAAAATACCCTCATATGGTAGTTATGGGAATCGGGCAAGCATTTGGATTCCTTGTGGTAATATTATAGTTTTATTCTACCCTTCTATCTTATAGTTGATTCTTGAAAATAAATGTTGTCTATAAACTAGTTGACTCCATTAATATGTCATTACATGTTAATATGTTATAAGCTAGTTTGATTTCAGATGGTGTATTACTACATGTTATAACCTTGTTTTATTTGATAAGGATAGTAAGTATGCTCTGACTTTTGAACCAGTCGACCGATCGGACACCGGTCAACCAGTTCGACACTTCAACCGGCCGGTTCGGACACGTTTTTAAAACATTGCTGACAATTGAACACATTAATCCACTCTAAACTTACCTAGTTGCACACAAAATCATTTTTATTTAAATTTATTATAAATAACTTTTTACCTATACTACAACGTTACCTATACTATACCCCTAAAAAATTCGTATAAGGTCAACCAATATTTTTAAGTGCCATAATAAATCCTATGTTTTTCATAACTATTATTCACATTAATCGTCTTCTATGTTAAGTTCTAATCCATCTCTCACCTAAAAATACAATAATCAGTTGATTTTAGCTTGGTTATTGTAGAGATTATATATGATCTTATCTATTAATAAGGTCAAACCTGAAGAATAAGTAAGTTAAATATGGTGAAAACGAACAAACTAAAATACCCTGTTTAAATTTGCTATACCCTTGAAAGTTATACTAGTTTTGTTTCTATGATATTTAGTTTGGTCCTTGAGCCTAGTTGTTTGTTTTATATTTTATTTATTATAAAAGGATAGTTTGGAAATCCGACAAAAATGTGTACTATTTAAGAACTCTTTTGTAAATAACTAGTGATTATTACAAGCACCAATGAAAAGTTTTCCTCAAAATTTAGGTAAATAACCTTAACATTCACATTTGTAATTGGAGTTTATAAATTAGTTTTTTCTCCTGCATACATAAGCATCATATAAAAAAAGTTAAGCTTGTGAAATTCTGCGTTATTAAGGCTTTCTTTTGTTTGCAGGGAAGGATGATATTGGCTCACTTGTGCGATGAGCCCAAGGGATTGAAAACTAGTATGTCCATGGTAAGTTGATATCTTTTGGTTCAACATTAAACGACCACTCTTTTTATGTAGTAATTTTGTATTTTTGTCATGAGTCTTCCTAATTCTCATAAGGAATTAAATTTGTGTAATGATGATTGACAGTTTTGTTTTCATTGGTTTTATTCCAGTCCTTGTTCTATCTCCCTCTCGCAATTGCAAATTCCCTCACTGCCTGGTTAAATGATGGGTATGTCTCTGACATTAAAGCACACTTCTTTTATCTTTTGATAATTTTTTTGTAACGATGTAGATCGTTATGACATATTATTTCTTAATCAGTTGGGTAATGATTGTTGATGTTGAAATTTTTGGCAGAATTCCCCTAGTTGATGAGAAATGGGTTCTTCTCGGTTTCTGTCTATACACAGGTATGATTTTAGTTTTGTTACTATTAGAGGTGGCGAGCTGGGTGGGTTGAGTAACGGGTCAAAACATGTTTTGGTTGACTTACAAATGCTTCTTGTCCACTTCAGCAAATGATTCAGTTGTTAATTATGATTACAAAAGATAACATCATAACAATAGTAATACAACTTTGGTAAAATGGTTTAGGAGGCTGAATGCATTAGGATAACCACCCCAGCCCCACCTTCCTTCTGGTTAACTTTTTGATTTGTCCTGTTTCAATAAAAACACAACCCAAATCGATTGCTTTTAAGTAAATTGGTCAAGATTGCCACCTCTAGTTATCATGATGATCTCAAATTAACGTCATTTGATTTTCCTCTTGAAACACATAAATAGAAAGCTAATTCAAGAATAACATCTCCGTTAAGCCTCTAAAGAAGTTGTATATTTACTTTTCTCTTGTGTGTGTGTGTGTAAAGTCGCCTATTCTCATTTTCGTCATTTCTGGAAATCACTGATTTGTATCTATAAGATTCCGGCATTTTCTTATTTTTGAAGTGCAGTTGAAATGCTTGACTAATACTCGATTGCTTCTCAGGTGCACTGTATCTACACTTCGCAACATCAGTTATTCACGAAATAACAACTGCTCTCGGAATCTATTGTTTTAGGTAAAGCAATATTTTGCAACATCCGTATTTTTTGTATTAACTGATATCATAGCAGAAACTGAATATATTGATTCGAGAACTTTTGCGTAGAATTTGGTTGACAGTCAACCAAATGGTCCTTGAAGACATGTACTTTGTGTGAGGGCTGCACATATGTTCATGTCTTAAAAAATCACTAGAGATGGTGATTTCAATCCATTTATTTGTGAATGGATCATTTCGGGTAACGGATCAAATGGGTAAAATAGAAAGTTAGTTAAAAAAAACAGGTCAAATAGTCAAAAGTCATTCGAAGTGTTTTTAACGCATAAAAATTATAAAATCTCTTAAACCTCGGATCAAGAATTAAGTTATTTTATCATTGAAATTATGTAACTTCTCTAATCATAAATGACATGCTAATTGTTCACAAGAAAACATTATTTGGACTAGTGTTAGAGCCCAACCCATTCCATTTCAACCCAATTTTATCCTTTTTGACGGCTTACCCAACCTTTCTGATCCACCCATTTTGCCACTTCCACTATGCCCCAAGTAGGTATCTGAACTGCATGGTTTTTTTCTTCTGTTGATCGTCTGGTTGCTAATCCTGTGGTAAAATATCAGGATCACTAGAAAAGAGGCTTGAGACGTGCATGTGCTATTGAAGGTATGGTTTGCTCCTATTGCATTTAGAAATCTTTATATCCCTTGATATTGGGATCTAATTTGATTTTCTAGGGCCATGACTATCTCATACTTCCGTTCACAATACCATCTAACCCAAGTGCTATTTGGCTGAAAATGGGTCTCACTATTATCCAACTATATTCTGTCTCTCATGACTCCTATGTATCCCTATCATGTGTTTTGGTGTAACCGTTGCTTCTTGACATGGGGTTCTATTCTTTTGTAGGAAACATTTACAGTTTGTTTAGTCTGTTTCTTTTGCTTTTCTATTTCATCTTCTCTTATATTATGGTTCGAGTGGTAACCGTGGTATACTCGACTGTTCTCTAAGAGTGCTTTTGTGACCGGATCATCCGAAGTAGAAACATTCTATTTCAAAACTTCAATTAATATACTTTATTTGAACTTTGTAAGGTTACTAATAGATTCCCCTTTTTTTTTGTGTATTATTATCGTAAAACTTCGGATGAATGATTGTTATCAAGGATGATGAGTTTGAACTTGAACCCGTTCATTGCTCAGACATGGTTGTCACTTTTTGTGGCAATCAGATAGAATGATAGATAAACCATATATGTTACAACTTTTAAAATCAGAAACTACTTTTAATTTTCAATAACTAATGGACGAAGATCAAACCACATGAATCATTTGCGTAAGACTTTATGTAGACTTTAGTGATTGTTTTCAAATGATTAGAACTTAAAACGAAGTAATGTAGTCATAATGAGTCTGAATAATGTATTTGTGTCTGTCGCAAAGAAATGGTGACAATGTTTCATGGTGATTTTTGTAATCACCAAGCCACGGATGATTTCGAATTTGAACCCTGGTTTTGCGTATTGTATAGATAAAATACTACGAACTCGATGTTGGTTCATTTTTGGTTGTTGAACATTAGTAACAATACGAATCAGACTTTCAGTAAAATGCGACTATGTTATTTGAATACCTGGTTTTTACGAATAACTCAAAACTATAGTTTGAATCTTAGATTTGTATATAGTCAACTAAGTTTTGCGATTTATACCATCACTTGTGATTTCTCAATGTCTTCAAGAAAATTGATGAGTGATTATTGTACTCAAAAGTGTGATAAACTAAAGAACTTTTAAAACAACTAATGGGTATTCGATTGGTTTAGTTATAAATGAAATTATATTTAAATCTATACAACTTTGTTATATGCTAGTTTAATGATAGATTATGTCAAATCTTTTACCTAACGATTTTGTAATTGACATAAATATTCTTGCAAATGTAAACATGTATTTTTAAATTAAAAAAAAATTGATTATTAAAGTGGAGTTGATTATGACAACGTACTAAAATGGTTTTTTTTTAAAACAAATCTCATTATATAAAATAATTAAAATGCTCCCCACTAATAACGTCATGCACGTAATTGATGTGAAGAAATGAAACAACACCATTTTTGTTTGTTTATGATGATAAGATTCAATTCGAAGAATTCAACATTAGAATAATAGCAATATAAATTTTTTATGGAGTCACATATTTTAGTTATTTTCTGACATGATATTAATAGACGAGCAGATAAAACATTTTTGTCAATATTCCGTTACCAGTTTGTTTTTTGATATATTTTTACATTTGAATTTACAAGGGTTTTTTTTTTGGTATATATATATTTATTTTTATCTTGAATATTTCGTAAACAACCCGTGTATTTGACACGGGACTAAATCTAGTATATACTAAGAGACAACTAAACTAACCTCAATTGACCAATTACAACTCTCAATTTCTCTAAATTAAGTTATTAAACACGTGACTAAATTGTCATAATAAAAATTATAAATTAGAAAATATGGGTCTACTAAAAAACTTTAATTATTAATTATAATTATATTAATAATTATAGAAAAAATCTTATTAATTTAATTTTTTTTGTTTTCTATCACTAATTTACACTTTTAGCTTTTCATAAAAGAATAAATCTTACTAAATACTTAATTTAAATATAATTAACACTTTTTAGCTTTTCATGACTATTAATAATTAAATTATTAAAAACATATTCCACAAAAAAAATATTCTAAAACTGATCTATGTTTCAATTGATGATGGTAATCCAATCCACATAATAATTTATATCCGCATCTTAAAAAATACAAACTATATTACTCGGTATATCAAAAATATATCAAAATTTTTTGTTAACATCTATATTAAAACATACTTCCACATATATTTATTAAATCAAAAAGAATCTCAAGGTGTTGATATGCATAAAAGATGGAAGATCAAAAAAATACTAAAACAAATTTCATATACAAAGAATCATTACAAAAGATGAAATAAAATATATGTGGTTTCAGAATTACATTATTTTATTTACATTCTTTACATTTAAATTACTAGTTTGTTTTTTCTTATATTTTTAAATTTAAATTTATAAGGGTTTTTATATGCATTTATTCAATAATTCATTTTATTTAAAAATGTCGTTAACCTCATGTATATTTAACACGGGACTAAATCTAGTAATTAACTAATATATTAAAATATTTTTAAATTTAAAATTTGAATCTTTAATTCTAAAACTGGGGTGGCCTTTTTAAACAAAATAGGCAACAGTGGCCCTTTTGAGAGATGTGTTTAGAAATTTGAGAGACCTAATGTAAAAGATCCATTTTATATGCACCAACCAACCAACCATATATGAACCAACCAAGGTTTCTTATATATTTTTCAAAGATGGGCACGTCACATTGATAGGAACCATCGTATTCTTAATCGATAAATTGACCTTGACACTCCCAATCATAGGGTGGTAGAACCGAATTGATCATTGATCAAAGACCCCTTGATTGTTAGAAGAGCCACTGTGATGGATTATTTTTATTAATGTTGACATGACTTTTGCATAACCCAACTAATTTTAGACTAACATACCTAAGGGAGGAAATCAAAGTTATGATTTTCTTAAGAGTAGAGATATACATAAATTCTTTTTACCTGTACACCAATAGTTTATGATTCATATTATTAAATATCAAATACTAAATATAGAAAATTGAATATATAAATTAGTGGTATATAAATAAAACAAGTGATGTATATATAATTATTTTTTCTTAAGAATTCATTTATTTTTCATTCAAACCAATTTGTAGTAAAAAAAAAGAAAATTCACAAGGTGGTTTACTACTTTACTAGTCACGAACCCAAGGTAAGGGAATAAGCAGTAAGGGAAAGTAATCCAAATAGATTGTGTGGTTTCTCCGGAACGTGGAGTTAAGTGGGCTAGGGGCTCCGTTCGTCTGGGTTAGGCTAGTTGGTGCGTACCTTTAACCATTGAGGCGTTACGTACGGAGTATCTAACATCATATTAGTTGGCCGTTCAACAAAAAAGAAAGATTGTGTTTGCAACAATCGGTGTTAATCAATTCCGATGATGTACATTAATTGCTCCAGAAAACCAACAGTCATTCTCCATAGTCTTTTTTTCGATAATCAATTGTTGGCCATTTCCCTTGTTGATGGGGGGGGGGGGGGGGGGGGGGGGGGGGGGGGGGGGGGGGGGGG
>JAOXNX010000026.1:25825947-25842215 GCA_028566075.1 Solidago caesia | reverse complement strand
GGCCATTTCCCTTGTTGATACCCCCCCCCCCCCCCCCCCTTCACCCTCTTCATTATATATTGCTTTAGCTAGAGGAGCAGTCGGAATTGGAAAGATATTCTGGAGAATTTTGTGCTGAATGTATCACAAGATCGAGAGTAACCATCTTGATCAAATTCTATAAACAAGTTGACTTCAAGACAAAATTTCTTTTGCCCTTTTACAATCCTTTACCAAATTTGACTTGGAATTTTGTTAGTTAAATACTTTCACATCTTATTTTTAAGTGTTCATATTTCTATTTTGGTTTTACCAAAACAGTTATCGATTTTCAAACTAACACCTTGATTTTAAAATTATGTTTTTAAAGTTAGATTGTCTAAAATTTAGGCAAAAAGTAAGAGCAAAATAGTCAACTGATTATTTTAATGTAATGATTATATATTTTATAAACGGCGTGCTTTTATAAAATGGACGTTTAAAATGTGACCAAGAAATAAGTAAAATTTGCAATTTTATTAATTAGTAAAACAATAAAATTGATAAACTTTTTATGTCTATATATCAGGAAATATCGAGTTTTTAAATTAAGTTTATAAGTTTAATCGAAATATCTATGTGATTGCTTTTTGAATATTTTTTTTAAACCATTTCAAAAATATTTAAAAAAAGAAATTCAAATAAATTGCTTGTAAAGGCATCAAGATGGTCATCAAAAGCCTTGGTGGTGGAGTGGTGTTTTTTTTTTTAACAATCAAGCTTTATTGATATAAAAAACTAACGAGATGCTAAGAGTTACATCGTTGAAAATACAAGCAAAACAGAGATATAAAGATTCATTACGGGAAAAAGATTAAACATTGAAAGAACTCCAATTTTTTTCATTCTACTTGGTGCTTAGCAGATCTGTTTGTTAACCATAGAAAGCTCATCGTTTTGATTTCCTTGGCTGCAAACCGGGTTGATGGTTTCCTGTTTGAGAAGATGCATTCGTTTTGATATTTCCAAATCACCCAGCAGTAGGCGAGTAGTATTAGTTTGATGAGGTTGCTTTTTGCTGGGTTAAGTAAAGGGTGTTTGTGAGTCTCGAACAATTCTTTGAAGTTGGATGGCTCGATGAGAGAAAGTTTACACCACGTGATGATATAGCTCCAAAGTGTGGATGCATAGTTGTAGTGAATGAATAGATGGTCAGTGGACTCATTAAACTGGTTACACCACGTGATGATATACCATTTTTTTGGAAACTTTAGCAAATAGAATACACATTTTTTGAGACCCACTCAGTGGCGGTGGCACCTTATGTTTATAGGGTTCAAAGGACCCTCCTTGCAAAAATTTTTTTTATAAAGGTTATGTAAAAATTTTAAGGACCCTCATAGTGGCTAAAAAGAAATTAATAAAACCTTTCTTGTATTGTTTACATCTTAGTTATTTGTTCGGTAAACACCCAATGTTCAAGTTGTGCAGAGACACATTCATGGTATAAATTGAGAATAGAGAAGATAATAAATAGTAGAAAGTAAATGTTTATAAAATTATTAAATTAGGTTGACTGATATGTTGTATGGTAAGTTTGTGTGTGGTCATAGATAATATAAAACATTATATGTTTCTACTTTAGGGATTGTACTAGATTTAGGACCCGTGTAAAACACGGATAGCCGATATGCCATTTATACAGATAAGTCGTATCGAATATGTTTAGAAGTATTAAAGAAAACTATTGTATGTAAAAATTAAGTGACAATTTTTTCATACTTCATAGCAAAAAGCGAACAAATTTGATGTCATTCTTAATTTAAACACATATCGTTAAAATCATCAAATGTTAGATAAAACTCATTAGATTTTCAAATTTAATTATGTTGAATAGGAAGTTTATGTTTTTTGAGTAAATATAGTAGGTAGTAGATATCGTGGCAAAATGGCATGAGTAAAAACCGTTAAGTAAAATAATGTGGTATCAATAAATTATATGTAATAAGTTACATGTAATAAAGTTAATTATATACTGATGAGTTGATGACTTACGATAATGAAGTATTTGTCTGTAACCGAGCTTTTTAAACCTCAAGTATTCGCTTTTGCTACTCTTAGGAAGCCGCTTATACTAACATGCTACATCTTCAAGCCTGTTTTCCATGTTAAATTTCGTAACATATAGGCGAAGTGTGTGTGTGTGTATTATGGGACTATGGGAGCTTTACTACTGGCTTTATAGAAAAGTCGTATCGAATATGTTTAGAAACATTAAAGAAATATATTGTATTACATCATAATAAAAGTACCATAAGTTTTGATAAAATACTACAATGTACAGTTTTTATAGTAGTGTGTACAAGTGTATATTGCATAGCTATGGTATAATTATCAAAAAGTATGGTACCTTTATCAAATTTATTTTGCTAATCATGTCATTTTTTGTTAAAAAACATTTTGAGCATAAACTTCACATTCAATTAAAATACATGTGTTTTGAATGTATTAATCCATAACCGACTATCACTCGTCTAAAAGTAAATAACACCACACCCTTCACTGAAGACAAAAGTGCAACAAATTTCATAAACACATACAATATAACACATAAAATCCAATCTTCCATTATAACAAATAAAAAGTTTTCTTGCACATGAAAATTCTACTTAAAAACTAAAATTAAGAACCTGTCACTAATTTAAATGAAATGCACATTTAAACCCTACAAAGCACCCCTAGGACTGGTTTAAGCTCCATCTTTTTCCACAACAGCTAATGATTAGTTAAAATCGAACCCCACAACAACTTCTTCAAGATTCTTCTTTTCATGCCAGTGATACACAATCAAGGACGTGCTCTCTTGTTGGTGGTACAAGCTGGGCATTTGTACTGCTTGATATGCTCAGCTCTTGCTGGAGTTATTTTGACACATACACCATGGAACCACTTCTCACATATATCACAGCAGATCCAGAACTCATCAGACGAGTAGTTCTCACCACATGAGCCACATAACGTGTCCCCTTGCTCCTCATCTTCTTCTTCTTCATCCAAATCCTCTTCATCATCATCTTTTGGTGTTGAAGCTTTTGCGAATTTAGGCTGTTCAGGTCCTTTTGCCTTTAATGGACAAAAAATAGGTTATCAACTTGCCACCGATCATGAAAGCATACTCTTATGCATTTGGGGTTGAGCAGAAAATAAACGAAGGCTAGTGGTTTCTTTTCTTCCACTTTTTTTTGCAGAGATGGCTATTCGAGTATTCGACCAACTAACTTATGAATGGGTCGACGATTTGAGTTATGTTTTGTCTCAAACAATATAATGGGCCACATCAGAAAAACTTATCTAAAAAATAACGGGCCAAACAAGTTGTTCCCGGAGTCTATATCTAATACATACAACCTACTAAATCGTTCAATTCAAAGATTCATATTACAAATGAAATAATATGGTTTATGTAATTATGATTAATGCTTAACGCCTAATGGATTTATCAAATAAATTCAAGAATGGACAAAAGAAAGTGTGTGCACGTCAACCAGTCCCTGCCCCAGCCCATTGCCACCGTACTTAGAAAGAGCATTTCAAGACTTGGTACCCAACCCGCCAACCTCTTATCTATCATTTTTATTTGCCATGGATTAATTTCCTGGCAAGTCTATGTTGCTAGGGGAAAACCCATGTCAAATCAAGGCTACGGATAGTTCAAGTAAATGGATTTCATAACGATTACCGAAGGGAAGACAAATTGAAATAAAGAAAAGAACCTTGGAGTTTGACTTTAATTTGCTGCTGCTGTGGTTCGACACGGATGACTTCTCCTTCACTTGCTTCTTAGCCGCCCCAGACACGACTTCAAAAATTGTTGGGAGATCATTTATCATGTTAAACAGGCGTTTCCTGCATCCCAATTGAAACATCAAGCCCAAAGTAGCAGAAAGATGGTCAGATGATAGTATCAAACATCTCATGTGACGTAAGTCAACAGGAAATATAAAAAGTTACATTCAATTAAAAGTTATATTTGATCGATCCACATAATTTAATCCATGCTAGCTCAGACTCGGTAACTCAAAAACTTATAATAGAAAGAGAAAGAAAATAAGAAGGAAGTACCTATCAGCTTTGTCAAATCCAAATCTAGCCCCAAAATAGAAGGCCACAGCTAGAAGCCATGCATCACCGTGTACAGCAACTAAAGCTAGCCAGTCCTTTTCTGGCATCCCATCTCTAGCAAAGTTAATTCCCAGTGCAGGTTCTGGAAGCTCGGGAGGTACCTCTTCAGCAGGCAAATTCACCTCCCACTGCTCATTAGGAAATCCATATAGACACAGGTTTTCCTTTTCTGCAAAATCCAACACAAACTTTAACTATGTTTCCCCATAAATGTAAAACTCAAAAGTGTTTTGTATCCAAAAGTACAAGATAGACTGAAGTGTTGAAGATAGACTATCATTACCATTTCTATGTTCCAAAAAACAAAATAATGAAAAGTAAGTCGACGGACACAACAGACATATAAAAAGATGGAGATAGTAGGCAGGGAAATATATAATCTTTATATTTTATTGCCAAAACTGGAACAATAGATTCAGGCCTTAATCTGCTATAATGACAGAAGATAGTAATGATCAACGGGAAAGGATTTTGCAGAGAAATACATTTGCTTATAAAGTTATACATAATAATATAAAGAGGGGGAAAAGGATGTATAACAAATTAGTAGAAGTGTACAGATAAAACGACATATGCTTACACATAGATGCAGAGTGGAAACAAACTTAGGAAAGAAATAAGATGTCTGAATAAAGACTAAAAGCAAAATTGGTTACACCAGAATGTCAAAATGAGTACAGATTACATTGATGGCCTGGTGGGAAAAGATTTTGTAAGGTTAGCTATAATCATTTCAACTACCAATTAATAGAATATTATGAGAAACAATTAGCCCTCATTTGGTAACACTGACATTTATGGCTCATATTCCATTTCACAATTTTGTGTGAATAAATTGAGTTGTGATATCTAGTTGATAGCAAATGAAAGATGTTTAAGCAGACTATTTGGGTCCCAAAGATATAAGATGTAAACTAGAAATAAAGACAGAAATCGAGTATTATTGGATCTAAAACCTCAACTTTACACACATCACACATGTTAATGTTATGATTCATAAACCACTTTTATAAACCTTGCAAAGAAAACAAAACAGTCAACTTTACCGTTTAAAACTAATGTTACAGAAAGTTTAGCCCCAATTGGTTCTGGACACTCCAACCTCGTTGTTCTAACTCGGTTACACTTTTTTCTAAATACTAAAAAGAATTGTTGCCATACGATACCTTAAGAAGCACCACATCCCAGAAAGAAAAAAAAGGGGTATGAATATCATCATTACATGTGCCCTCTAGCAACTTCAATAAAAGTGAGCAACAGGTTTGTCAATTAAGCCAAAAGCAATCCAATGACAATATGTGCACATATTTAATCCGGGATGTAATCTGCAGCTGTAAACTGCTACCTTTATCCTAAATTAGTGTAAGAAAGGTCTTTTTAGAATACACTTGTACCAAAAAAAATTCCTTCAATGCGTACACTGAAATTTGTTTAATTAATGCAAAGTACATAATATAATTATATAACATTCTTATATCATTTGAACTTTATTGTTAAGACTTTAATTATTGATAAAATTTATTTAAAAACAATAATGAACAACTATTCAAATATCTATAATACTGCATAACAAATTTGAACTCATTTGAAAGGTGTTAGTGAGAAATGTAAACTACTGTATTTTATATAATTCAATTATTAATCTTGACGTTATATATGTAGCAATTATATTACATAAAAACATATACAGGCCTGGATTTGGGCATGTGTGGGGTGGGCGACCGCACAGGGAGTCAGGAACCTCAATCTTTTTTAGAGGCCTCAACATATCTTAATTCTCCATACATTGTTTGAAATATTTAAATAAAATGTAAGTCAGCTTTGAACATACTAGCATTCTAGCATAGCTGGTCTGCAGCCATGTTATTTGTTTATCAGGTAACAATTAGACTCCAGATACCGTCAGTTATTCATATTTTCAGTTTTGGTATTATTATTCTTTGTTATAAAAGCAATCATAAAGCTACATGTAAAATCGCTAGTGTTATTGGTTTCATGCAATCCTCTGTTTGATTCCCAACACTGATTTTCCAAGTTCCACCCTTTTTTTTGCATTTTCTTAATACATATACAGGCCTGGATTTGGGCATGTGTGGGGTGGGCGACCGCACAGGGAGTCAGGGACCTCAATCTTCTTTAGAGGCCTCGACATATCTTAATTCTCCATACATTGTTTGAAATATTTAAATAAAATGCAAGTCCGCTTTGAACATACTAGCATTCTAGACGTAGCTGGTCTGCAGCCATGTTATTTGTTTATCAGGTAACAACTAGACTCCGGATACCATCAGTTATTCATATTTTCAGTTTTGGTATTATTATTCTTAGTTATAAAAGCAATCTTAAAGCTACATGTAAAATCGCTATTGTTATTGGTTTCATGCAATCCTCTGTTTGATTCCCAACACTGTTCTTCCAAGTTCCACCCTTTTTTTTGCATTTTCTTAATTTGCTTTGAAGCACATGATTTAATATTAAGATTTTTTTTTATCAGATTCTGAGATTAACTATTTTGTTGTACGTATACTCAGTAACTTATTGTTAAAAGAGCCTACAATATAATTATTACTAATCATCATACTATTTTAGTGTCCAAGTTAAGCATATATACATCAGAAAGATTTTTAAGCAACTTTACACAAAAATAGTGTAATAAAGTACATTTAGTATGCACATTGAAGACGCTCTTAACAATCCAAGACAAATTAAGATTTTAACAAAAATAGCATCCAGATGAATCAAAATCAAGACTTCACTTACTTGGTCCACTAGACACATAAAACATTAAACCTTAAATGAAACGAAGACTTTATCTTGCATCAACAGCCAGTGTATAAATATCAAGATGGACACCACACTTATTAAGGTTTGGTTATAATAACCTTAAATGAAACGAATACTTTATCTTGCATGAACAGACAGTGTATAAATATCAAGGCGGATGCCACACTTATTAAGGTTTGGTTAGGATAACTTTTATTCTTGTTTTTTGAAGGCAATTATTATATATATACACGTATAAAACTAACAAAATGATAGAAATTACAATATCGGAAAATCGATAATTCAACCAGACGGACACTAAAACAAAGACGACCCTCATTATTAAAACCGAAAAATAAATAATCGTAGGAGGAACGCCTGCCATCCAAACCAAATTGCAGCAGTTCCCATTTTTGGGTTTGAGTTAAAACTGCAAAAGATACCATCTTTGCAACTTTTCAAGATAAAAATACTGTTATACCGAAGTAAAATCGATTTAACTTTCCAAATTTCCAACTTTCTCGCTAAAAAATACTTTGTTTCAAGTTTTCAACACTTGAACATTTATATAAGTAAAACTGCCCTTTCAAAGTTCACAACTTTATTATCAGAAATTACAATTATCACTTTCTTAAACCCTAATTGGGCATAATTTACTTCACAAACACAAATACAAACTATTACATATATACATATACATATGCACATATACATGTATGATAGAAAAATACTACTGACCAGGGTCACACTGCTGATAAAACTCTTCAACATCTGCAAAACAAACAAAAAGATTTTATCATATTAGAAAATTTTAAGAGTTATATAAGTTCAAAATTGAATATTTTTTTATAAAAAAGGGGAATTAATATTATTGTACTAAAAACAATATATATATATATATATATATATACCAGTGGTTAGGGCTTTAATGATGCCAGTTCTACGAGACTTAAAATCTCTAAAAACTTCTTCAACGGTTCTTGGATTGTATGGTTGACTTCCATCCATTTTCTTTTCAAAGGCTCTGCTGCTATTTTTGTGTATGTAATTTAATTGAATTGAAAGATATATTTGGGGGAAATAGAAAATTTTAATTGACTTATGGGCCTGTAAAATACGGGAAATTGGATGGATTTGATAATATATAAAATTATTATTAATTATTAATAAAAAGAAGATTGGAATTTTAATCTGTTGACTATAATAATATCATTTAGATGTCCATGGATGATGATAATGATATTGATGGTGTTGGATTTTGGCCCATTTAAGAAAGTTGTATGTGTGTTGTGTGTAAGAAAAAAACCCTAGATTTGTGTCTTTTCTATAACGTGGTTGGTTTTTTGGACCCGAGTCCTTTTTTGTCTTTTTGCAAATTTTTTTATATTTTGTTTATTTATTTTCTTTTCCAACTGGAGTCCAGGAGTAGTAAAAAAAAAAAAAAAAATTAAATGATAACATTGTATATCGTATTATATTCGTGACTTGTTGGTACCTATGGAAAGCAAAGAATGATAAGAAGTTATCAAGCGTGGAGGTGTGCCCTATTAAGATCGTGCACAACATCAAGGCGTTAAGATTCTTATGGTATTAGAATAGAAAGAAGAAAAAGTCGATTAGTTGGTTAGATTGGTGCAACTTTAATGTTTTGTAAGTATTGTTTGATGTAAATATATACGACCTTTCCAAGATTATCGGGGGTCTTTGTGAATGAAAGTTAACTTTTTTATAAAAAGAAAGTTTAAAAAAAGACATTATTCTTCTTATTTTGAGTTAATTATGTAAATATGTAAATGTGTCATGTTTTAAAATTGCTATATCAGATTTAACCATTATTTTTTTAAAACAATTGTATTTCCCAATGTTAGAATCTTTTTTAAATGTACAAAACCCCAATGAAAAAGGAGTTAGTGAAATATTGTTTGTGTGTTGTAAAAGTGGTGTATATTTTTTTTTATAGATAAAAGGTTGATAGCATTTGACAGGTTACAAAATATATTGAAACAGAGATTATAGTTATTGATAAGAGTGGAAATCGTGGTAACGTATTTTGGCTTGATTATGACAATATCTATATTCTCTTATAATTCATTTAACCCCTCCCTCTTTTCAACAATAACTCAAAATATCTCTCTCATCTATTACTATTCTATTTATTACCCAATCCGTTAAAATACCCACATTACTCATTCAATAATATCACTTAAAATACCTACAATACTCGCATCCATTAATATACCTACAATACCCACATCTGGCCGCCACATCACCACCACCACCACTAGTCGCCACTCACCTCCTACATCTCGTCACCACCACTATCGCCCCACCGTATTGCGCGGGTAACCTTCTGGTTAGTTAAGATGTTCACATTTATAACATCACTGGGATATACGCCTTCATTTATTACTTAAATCTTCGCGGATCGTTTTGTAAGTTGTTTCTTTTTTGCATCGGTGGACTTTTATCGTTTAAATGGGAAACTTGTTTTCATTTTCACTTTTCATCGGATGTCCTTTTGGAAGCAGTTTTTCTACCTTTGCCTTGATTACCTTTAGATAGTGGTAAAACTGTCTACATCATATCTCCTCCATACCCCGCTTATGTCGGGATTAAACACTATTGTTATTGTTGTAAACATAATCATTAATCATCTAGAAAACCAAGATGTGAGCATGTGTCTTCATTTGCTAACCAACTATGACAAATGTATGTACAAACGTTATACATATTAAATATATGGAAGACTTTATTGATCCAAGTTTTTATTTCCAACTTTCCTTCAGTATATTTGGATTATAAATTATAAATGGAAATAGTTATTAAAATTAAAATGATTATTAAATGTGATGACTAAGAAAATTGTAAAGTTTAACCCAATGAAAGTCTCATATGTTAAAATTGTAAGTGGTGCTATAAATAAAAAGGTAATAAACTATTTTGTAAGAGTTTATGATTATCCTATACAAATCATTATTGTGTTATTTGGTTATTTTGGATTGTTGATACTAGAACCCTATAATATTAAACTTATGTTGTGTTAAAGTTTTAATTCTTTTGATATTATTATGCTAAATGTATATTCCTTCTAGTTTATAGTTCAATCCAGTGGACCACTATCCAACCAATAAAGTATTTGGAGGACGGTTCAATGTTTGGTCCAATTTTTAGAACATTGAGAGTTAGATATAAATTTTCTTTACAATTAATATATGCTCGTTCCGGTTTAATAGCAAGTTATAAACATGATTTAACAACAGAGCAAAACAAGCATTTAAATTTCAATGCTAAAATATTTATTTATTAATGAATAATCACAAAACTAAAAAGAGTAGAGTAATGCATAAATAAAGTATAAAAACCTATTCTAACTTAATTACTTTCTATTGAACAACATATTCTACACATTTGAATGTGAAACAATTTGTGTACAAATGAGATCATCTATTTTTTCTTTGGATGAAAGGGAGTAAATGCTCGATTGAATACTTAATGTAAAATTTTCGATTGGTTAAGAGATTATTTACTATCCATTGATGCCAGCTTATTTAGGCACCTAGCATTAATGCTAAGAGTGTAGTTTGATACGTGTCATAGTTCAATTTGATACGTATTCCCTTTTTAAATGCAAGTTGTTTACAAAGACAACCTTTAGCCATTTTAAGGTAAGTATGAAGAGTAAAGAAAGTGTCCTTCTAGCTTTAACACAAAAGGAATGTACTTTTTGCTACGGCTGCTTTTTTACTTGTTTATTATTTACCCACCCGTCATTTTACTGCTCAAACGAACGAGCATCAACAATGATATCATAGAAGCAACCAAGACAAATCAAATTCTTATATGTCTTGAATACTCCAAACGTCTTATTCATCAACAAATATATGCCAAACTTTGCTCATGAACATTTATTGTATAGTCACTTGTTATTTGAATGTCAATGCTAATTCTACTCAACATTTGTCATTCTTTTATCACCTCTTTTTCCGATTTCAACTCGCTGTTATTTGGTAGATTAATGGTGATACTAAATTTAACGATAAACTTATGAAACCGCCGATAGACGTCATTAGCCATCGTCAGTAAGTTAACTCATCAAATTTTAAGTCTTGTTTTAGGACTAACAATATATGATACTCTAAGCTTAACTCGTATTTATCGGGGTTTGAACTCGATGCGGGTCAAAAAATTTAACTAGGCTCGATAGCTCGACAAGTTTTATAATACAAGTTTGAACTCGACCCCGAACTCGGTTCATAAAAAGCCAAGACAATAAAAATTAAAATTTAATTTAGACAAATCAAATAAAAATAAAACTTATTTATAAGATTAACTGTCTACAAAAAAAACATTATAAGATTAACCCACGGTTGATTGGAAGGATGATATATATTAACCACAATAACTTTTTTATACCTCACTCTTTTAAAGAGAACCTTACCCCAACTCGAATCACGCTTACTATCTTTCTCCCACATACACAAAAACCCTAATCCGCCGACTCAAACACACACTTTCCGTCCCTTCGCTATCGCCGATTTACAGCTTCAGGTATATACATATATATCTATATCTCTATCTATATCTATATATATATATTATATATTATTTTCGTTTTATTATGTCAATTTTTTTTTTCTCCAGATTCATTCGAATCAAGTTTATTGTTTTTTTCGTTAATTTTTATCACGATATTGAAATAGTGCGTATAATTATTGAGATTTGATTTATTTTGATTTTAATTTTTAGAATTTGTGTGTAATTATTATTTTTATTATCATTATATGCAGCTGTAGTTTTACAGAGAATTTGCGTTATTTCTAATCTGTGGGAGACAACAACATGGCGTCCAAATTTTGGAGTAATCAGGTTCGTTTCGCTATCGATTCACAATTAATATTTGGCAACTGGATTATGCAGAAATTAGTGAATTTATCAGATATTTAATGCTATATATAATTATATATGTCTATATGAATGAGATCCATAAAAAGGCTCAAGAATCGTGAAACCATATAATTACATGTTAGTTTACATGTGATTAAGTACGTTCTATGGTGAAGGTTTAAGCAACAACAGTGAAAAGTTGAAAATGTTTGAAGTAAATTTTAAAACACGTCAAATTACACGCCAGTTAAAAGGTCATTTTTTTGCTTATCATGTTTTTTCAGTGCTCTCATTTAGACCCTACATTTAAATTAAGGCGTAATTTTAAGGTTTTCATGATTTTGAATGATTTAGATTTTGGGTTTTCGTTTGAACTATATGTATATATATTTTTAAGCTGGGACGGTTATTGCAATAGGCCAGTGTGATAATATGTTCTGATTTTTATGTGTAAATAGGCTGACAGTGAGACTGAGTCTGAATCGAGTGATTATGATCAAGATGACGCTAACGAGGGACAGGAAGAAGCTCCGAATGCACCTGATAGGAACAAATATCTTGATACTGGGGATAGCGACAGTGATGATGATGATATGCATAAGCGTGTTATCAAGTCTGCGAAGGATAAGCGTGTTGAGGAATTGTCTACAACTATTGATCAGATGAAGAATGCTATGAAGATTAATGACTGGGTTAGTTTGCAGGAGAGTTTTGATAAGATTAATAGGCAGCTTGAGAAGGTTATCAGGGTTAATGAGTCTGAAAGGGCACCAAATAATTACATCAAGGCGTTGGTGATGTTGGAGGATTTTTTGAATCAAGCTATGGCAAATAAGGAGGCAAAGAAGAAGATGAGTAGTAGCAATGCAAAGGCGTTTAATGCTATGAGGCAAAAGTTGAAGAAGAATAATAAGCTGTATGAGGAATTGATTAATAAGTGTAGGGAGAATCCTGAAAGCTTTGAGGATCAAGAAGAGGAAGAGCCATCCGATGACGATGATGAGGATGACGATGATGAGGATGACGATGACCCCACTAAAGAAGATTCGGAGTCAGATGATGTGGATGACAATGATAATGATGAGGATAATGATGAAAACCAGCCTGGCTGGGAGAAGATGATGAACAAGAAAGATAAGCTAATGGAAAAGCAGTTTAAGGATCCAAGCCAGGTGACTTGGGAGACCGTGAATAAGAAGTTTAAGGAGGTTGTTGCTGCTCGTGGTAGGAAGGGAACTGGGCGGCTTGAGCTAGTTGAGCAGCTTACATTTTTAACGAGGGTAGCTAAAACTCCTGCTCAGAAGCTTGAGATCTTGTTTAGTGTTGTCTCTGCACAGTTTGATGTCAACCCTGGTCTCAGTGGTCACATGCCTATAAATGTGTGGAAGAAGTGTGTGGAGAATATGCTTGTCATACTTGATATTCTCGAGCAGTACCCAAATATTCTGGTTGATGACACTGTGGAGCCTGATGAGAATGAAACCCAAAAGGGAACGGACTATAAGGATACCATTCGTATATGGGGAAATCTAGCAGCTTTTCTTGAAAAGATAGACATTGAATTTTTTAAGAGTCTACAGTGTATTGACCCTCATACCCGTGAGTATGTAGCAAGGCTTCAAGATGAGCCCTTGTTCTTTGTTCTTGCTCAAAATGTTCAATCATATCTAGAACGTGTTGGGGATCACAAGGCTGCAGCGAAGGTAGCATTGAAGCTCGTTGAACTTGTGTATTACAAACCACAGGAAGTGTACGGTGCTATGAGGAACTTGGCCGACCAATCAGAAGCTGGAGATAATGAAGAAATAGCGGCCACTGAATCAAAAGTGGGTCCACCTGCTTTTGTGAATACTCCTGAAATTGTGCCTAGAAAACCTAGTTTTCCAACGAGTAGCAGGGCACTGATGGACATTTTGGTTTCTCTTATATACAAGCATGGTGATGAAAAGACAAAGGCTCGTGCAATGCTTTGTGACATTTACCACCATGCAATCTTGGATAAGTTCTCTACAGCCCGTGATTTATTGCTAATGAGTCACTTGCAGGATAGCGTTCAGCAAATGGATATTTCAACGCAGATACTATTTAACAGGTCAATGGCTCAGCTTGGTTTGTGTGCTTTTAGGGCAGGTCTTGTTGTTGAAGGACATGGCTGTCTCTCTGAATTATATTCAGGGGGCAGAGTGAAAGAGCTTCTTGCACAAGGTGTCTCGCAGAATCGTTATCATGAGAAGACCCCTGAACAGGTATGTGTCTTGAGTTGAATTGTACTTATGGCCTTGTCAATAATTACCTTTCTTTTGCTTACTTTATTGTTTGGTTGTCACCGGTCATAATAATTCCTAGTTAACGGTGTGCTGGTAGCTTTAGTGCCATTGTTTGAAGTCTCTATTCCATTCCATTGGTTATCTGCTTGTTATGTTCCCAAAGATGATGGTTTAGTATTTGTGAATTTGTCTACTGTATTATTGTTTTACTGTATTGAATTATATTCTTAGCTCAGTGATTTGACAGAAGCAGTTTTTATTATAATAATATTTTATAATTTTCATAAGCAAAAAGTTTATTTTATTTGAGCCTATGATCACACCTTTCGACTTGACATAAAACACAATGGAGGATATTAATATGAGCAGCAAACCATCATTTTTGAATTTTCCAACCCATGCTTTGAATAATGTGTGCAACTTTTCAGCGTATTATTCTTTTATCTGATATAGTTTGCTCTTGCTCTATTTACCCCGATAGTTGATGTTTATGGTCATTTGCTGTTTTTCTTTCTGTTGAGGTTATATAAATCAATATGCTATAGCTTTCCTGCCATGTCTTTTTAGTAGAGTAACTCTAGTAGAAGTTGAGTTTGTTTTGTGTGGTTGTAATTATTGTAGATAAGTTTCTTCATCAGTGTCGGTGATATTTACATCAAATGGTTTGCTCCATGCACCAAAATGTACAAATAAAAAAGCATACATTTTGGTGCATGAAGTAAAAGGTTTGGTGTAAATATCATTAACTATGTCAAAACATCCGAGTATAAACATAGATAAAGAAAACGGTATGTTACTTGCTTTACATTTAAATAGTGAAGTAGTTATTGACTCTGTTTATATATAATTAATATTGTGTGTATTTGAACATTGGTTGAAATGATTATGTCTTCTTTTGCTTTAAAACTATAAACCTCTGTATTACTTGGCGCCTATCATTCACCACTTTGTTTTATTTGTGTGTTCATTACGATAACCATTATGGCACATGGTACATCCTTTTTAGATAGTGGTAGTAGTTTTGATCCATTTGCTTACTTATGTCTGAGGTCTGTTTTATAAGCAGGTCAAATGAAAATCTAGCTAAAAGGGGAACATGTGTAATGTTTTGAACTGGTTGAAGGTCTCTTAAACTTCATGTTTAATGACTACAGCCTCTTAAATTGCCCTATTTAAAGATGTACTTCATGTTTAATGACTACAGCCTCTTAAATTGCCCTTTAAACTTCATGTTTAATGACTACAGCCTCTTAAATTGCCCTATTCAAAGATGTACTTCATGTTTTAATGACTACAGCCTCTTAAATTGCCCTTTTTAAAGATGTAGACTCTCCTTATAGTTGTAATATATTGAATGCTATTTTATTTTTTAATTTTATTTTATAAAGCTGGAAAAAATTGTTTATGTATCATCAGCCCGGTCTATTCTGACCCATAATATGACCTGTTTCAACCAAAGTTGTTTTAATCTATCTTGCTAAGTCTAATATCAAACTACTGATGTTGCAGGAACGCCAGGAAAGGAGAAGGCAGATGCCATATCACATGCACATCAACCTGGAACTTCTGGAGGCTGTGCACTTGATATGTGCCATGCTGCTAGAGGTCCCTAATATGGCAGCAAACAGCCATGATGCAAGGCGCAAAGTTATAAGCAAGACTCTACGCCGTCTACTTGAGGCCATTGACAGACAGACTTTCACTGGCCCTCCTGAAAACGTGAGGGACCATGTTATGGCAGCAACTAGAGCCCTTAGCAAGGGTGACTTCCAGAAGTCCTTTGATGTTATCAATTCGCTGGACGTCTGGAGACTCCTTAAGAACCGTGAAACAGTCCTAGAAATGCTGAAAAACAAGATCAAGGAAGAAGCTTTAAGGACCTACCTTTTCACCTATTCAGCATCATACGAGACCTTAAAATTGGAACAGCTTTCAAAGATGTTTGACCTTTCAGAAAGTCAAACCCATTGTATCGTTAGTAAGATGATGATTAATGAGGAGCTCCACGCGAGCTGGGACCAACCAACACAATGCATTGTTTTCCATGAGGTTGAACATAGCAGATTACAGGGACTAGCTTTCCAGTTAACTGAAAAGCTCTCAGTTCTCGCAGATAGCAATGAACGGGCCACAGAGGCGAGACTAGGTGGTGGTGGGTTGGAGTCTTTACCCTCCAGGAGGCGGGAAGGCCAGGACTATGCATCTGTTGTTGCT
>JAOXNX010000026.1:25813060-25825847 GCA_028566075.1 Solidago caesia | reverse complement strand
TGATTTCCAACTCTGGTCAGGATTATCAAAGGGGGGACTGTACCAGTTCTAGAGGTGGGTACCAGAGGGCGCACACCGTATCAAGATAATGCAGGGTCTGATCGGACTTATGGTGGTTCAACTGCTAGGGGTAGCCAGATGGTCTAACCGCAAACAGAGGAACTCGTGCTTAGTGAATAGGGATGACAACGGGCCGGATATGGGACGGGTTTAGGTAATCCCGGACTCAATTAAAAATCCCCGTCCCAATCGGGTCGGGTCCCGTTTACTTACTAACTGTCGGGTAACGGGCTTCCCATGGGTAATCGGGGATCCGTTAATAAAATTTAGTTTGATAAATTAAGTTACCGAGTTATTTTAATTTTTAGTAATTTCATCATGTATTACTCTATTCGTATTCTAATATTACATTATGTCCTGGTTTAGATGAAAATGTAACTGAGTTGACTAAAGTGCCATGCGTTCAACATATGGATTCTATCGAAGGCATTTATACTGGCCTGGTCTTATGCAAAGGTTACTGTCAGTGGTTATTTAAATTTAAGAATGATGTTAAATAAGAAAGATGCCCATTGTAGTGAAATTCTTGAAATAATAAATTTTTTTAAAATCCGTCTATTTACTACAAATATTCGCATTCCATACTCTTTAATACCTATTGGAAATAGAAAATTTGTTATTATGTAATGTAATATATACAGGTCGGGTAAAAGGTGGTCGGGTTTCGGGTATGCGGGATTTTATCTAAAACCATACCTGGACCCGAACCCGGAAATAAAATTAAAACCAACCACATACCTAGGTAATTAGCTAAGTTGGATGAAAATAGGAATTTTTTTTTTTAAATATTATTTTTGGTTCTTTTTTGTGTTTTTTGAATGCACTAGTAGAATATGATCATGGGCTAGCTGTGAAATTGTGATTGAGTAAGTTTTTTATTTGTATGTGTCCAGTTCTTCTAAATTGGATGAAAAAAGAAAGATTTTTGTTGGGGAGGGTGATTTTGAGCATATTTATAAACTTGTTGGGGAAAAAGATGGAGGTCTAGCGTGGATTGCTATGATGGATAGGTCAACTTCAAATATGAGTTATCAAGCTTGGAAGAGAGAACCCGATGTAACTTTAACTTTAACTTCAAATATGAATGTAGACATAGTTATTGAATTGCGGCCACTTCTTCACTATTAAGTTAACTTCCTAAAATACACTTCAATTTGTTTCAGGGCCTACAATACCCCTCTGTGCCACGCCGGGCTAAACCAAGACGTGTTGACTTGTACTATTCAAGTTGGTCGATTCGTGCAGGTAATAAAGGCACCAAATGTATAAGATATCTATAGTTTCATCCAGTTGTCTTGTTCAAAGATGTTCTTTTAGCAGGTGTTTGGATTTGCGCTTTTGTTGTGGTTTTCTGATTATTTCAACTTGAATATGCAGTAATCAGAGTGTTTAGACTAAACCATTCGGCTTTTGATTATGTGGTTAATTGAAGCCAAATGGCCAGTCTTATACCTGTTGCAACAAAACTGATTACTAAACACAAATAAAAAATTATTATTATGTAATGTAATATATACGGGTCGGGTAAACGGGGTCGGGTATATGGGTCGGGTATGCGGGTTTTTATCTAAAACCATACCTGGACCCGAACCCGCATGGTTAGTCTAAACAGAGGAACTCGTGCTTAGTGAACGGTAATTCCATTCGTTTCATGTTTCTCAATTGATATGTTTGGGTGCAAGACATTTTTGAGACCGTCTTTTTTAAGTTTTGTATCGTGCTTGAAAGCCATTAGACATGACTGTGAAGTGATCTAAGTATCACACAAGGAGCTACTTTGTTTTTTTTTTCCTCCGCTTTATTTATTCTTTTTGGTCTTGTTAACATGGGGTCGGAGTCCATTAATTATTGCTGCACTTGGGTCAATGAATAAATTGTATTCGCATAATTGAGAAAACATCCACTTGAAGCATATCATGTTTTCCGCACAGTAAAACCGTGACCTCTTCATTACTATACACATCCAAAGAGTCTGTACAAACTAGGAGTCATTGGATTATATTGTTATATTGTCGTAAACATCCGTACAGTCCTATCAAGCTAACATGGTATCGTGCAATGCTAAAACCTAGCAAGTTTTAAGATCAATAACACAAGTAAAAAGGTTTTTAAAAAAAACTAGAAAGAAATAACGAAAGTCATTTACAAATTTGCCAAGGGTTTGAGCCTTACTGTGTAAATAATTTAAGATAGCAAGTCTGGAAATGGCCACTGAAATATTGGTTAGGTCGTGTACATCAATGTTATAAGATCAACTTTGCTTTTTTACAGATAGTCTTCAGCTTTGATTTTTTTTATAGATAGTCTTCCCGTTTATAACAAAACTTTAAAATGTTCAAAATTCAGAGTCTGATTCAAAGCTGAAGCATCGATTGAAACGTTAAAGCGTTAACATATATTTATTAACAAATGAATCAATACACGTTGAAATTATTATTATTATTAATTGCACAGACCTAAGAGACATCAGATGCATTATTTTAAAATTTCTTTAAAATCCACATTTGACAAAAATCATTTGTCTATACTAGCAGGTTACCAACGTATAGTAGCGACGACGACATAGTTTGCGTGTATGTGCATAGTGCACCCACTATGGTGTTTCTGAGAAGATTGGGGAGAGAGATGAAGTAGGGGACTAGAGGGATTGAAAGGAATAAAAAGATTGAAAATAGAAAGTAGGTAAGAGATAAATTTCTTTTTTTTTTTTAACAACAAAATAAGAGATATAATAATAAGACCAAGCTAGCAAGAGGCTAGATGGTGGTAAGTACAGACATACAAACTAGAGTTACAACACTTACAAACGCACTCTAGAGTCTTTCCTAAAGCTTAACTGCGTGGACCGTAATAGAGGTGAAAAAAACTCGCGCCACTTACAATGGAACGTGAAAAAAACCCCACCCATAGAGGTCGTGCCATTGATTTTAGCTATAGGGTGTTTTTGATACAGCCCCAACCAGGCCCCGAGGACGTTACACTTGCTAATAAAAAGGAACACTAGATGCACTCTTGATCCAACCCCGTAATAATATAGAGAAAATCACCTCGGCCCCCATCCAATAAAATGAATCAACCATGATTGGAACAAACTCGCAACAATGAAGAATCTACAAGATCATCTTATAGCAACCGGATTGTCACTCCATTTGTCCCACCAAACTTGAACCATAAGAAAGACGCCGAGACAATTGAATTAAACAAATTATTATTCCTTTCCCTGACATCGTTATGAGTTGAATTATTTCTTGCTTTCCATATGTTCCATTACCAAATGAATAAAATGGAGTGGAAAATGTCAACTCTTCCAAAGAAATGTTTGCTATCACACCATGTCAACAACTCTTTTGGTGACGCCGAGGGGATATCGACATGAGTCCGTGAGCTCAACATTTTCCTTATGTCATCCGCAATCTTGCATTGTTGAAAAACATGTTTCATGACTAGTATGGCATAAGGAACACCTAAACGTGGAAACGTCAATACCTTTAGCAAACAAATTAGTATTAGCTGGGATGCCGTCACGAAGTAGACTCCAAACAAACAAGTTAACCTTTTTCGGAACCAAGGATAACCATCTGGTTCTGCCACTAACACTAGTGAGTTGACGGCTATGATCAATGCATCGACGCAACTGAGTAACGGTAACTCGGTCTTGCCTGCAAGCTTCCATATCTATTTAACGGCCACTTCAGAGTCCAACCTGGTCAGAATAATAATACCCAATTCTTGAAATTGTTGGTGTTTGCATCCCGATAGTGTTTTTATTTGTAGAATAATGGTCTAGATTAACTTTAGAAAATAAATGATTTTTGACTTAAATTTATAATATAGTCTAGATAGGAATACTGTTTTGTCATATAATATTTGTAGTTCTGATCTTCAGTTTAGCTTAGTTACAATCAAATAATCAATTCAAGTAAAACATATTGTAGAGTTGCTTCACAAGTTTCCCTTTTTTTTTTTTCCTATTTCCTCCAAAATCGGAGCCAGAAAATTTATTTCGAGGAGGCAAATTTAAAATGTTAGTCTTACGCTTTATATGTATTCATTATATTTACTTAAATTTTTTTTTACATTGTATCAAAATTGGGGTAGAGGCAACCTATAGTGTCCCAAGCTAGTGATCGTCCTTGATTTCCTCTATGTTTAATAATTTTTTTTACAAAATAGGATACAACTATTATAAAGAATTTATTATCTTGTTATCATTACTAAGACAGTTTTAAAGAGTATAAATACATATTATTTCAACCGGACGATTATTTCCATATGTTTTCCTAATTATACTTGAACTTACGATTTATTGATTGTTAGATCCTCTCAAATATTAATTTGTCAAAAGTACTTAATATTTCATAAATATTTTTGACTTATTGTAATATTTCTCAAACAAAGTAAGGTTGTGTTTGTCTAATAGAACAATAACGATTTTATTATTTGTTTGGCTTTGAAACTAAATTATAGGTGAAAAGCATATAAATATTAGAAGTACAAATTATTCATAATTGTGTCAGTACATGGTTAAGCTATTAATCTTATTCGATAAAAAAACTTTTTAATAAAAAGGTAAAGCAACAAGAGAGAGGTTTGAATTGAGAAATAGTTTCCACTTTTCATGAGTGGGCTTAATATAAATTTTTTTGACTAATGATATGTTCTTTTAAAAATCCATAGAAAATAAATTTGAATACATAGCCGACAAACAATAAATTGCGTATAGATCCTTGTGTTGAAGAGGGTTGAAATCTTGCGGCCAGAAAATCCACCCAATAGTGGTATCATCTACCATCGCCTAAGTTGGAGTATGAAAAAGAGGTTTTAAAAATGGTGTTGGGGATCTAAATGTGTTTATAGGGATTGCAAATGTAATATACTAGATGAGGGAGTGGCAAGAAAGAGGTTAGGATGAAAATACCCCTCACGTCGAAGTCGCGTGTGGTGACTTAACGGACTCTATTTAAAGCCGTTAGCAAGAGGACGGAATTTGTAAGATTTGCCATGTGTGAGTGTTTTTTTTTTTGTGTGGTAATTTCTTTACTTTGGGGATGAAAGATGCAAAAATTGACGACTTCAGAGACGAGAAGGGTAACATACCCTTAAAAAAGTTTCCAATTTTGTATCAGTGTAATATTTCTTATCTATAATATAGAACAAAATGCACAAAATTAATTATTTACTTAGGGATATTTTTGATTTAAGAATATAACATTTTTATCCATTGATCTAAGAATTAAACTTTTAATTTAAGATTAATTTAATGACTTTTTAATTTGCCTGATAGGTAGATGGTTATGACCAACGACATATCATGATTCTTTTAACGAGTTTTTTTTTTTTTTTTTTTCGTTTCCCATATAAAGCATTTACGCTTAATCACATGTTATGTCTTAAACAATTTTAACAAGTATTGAGTATAACAATTTGTAATGAAAGTTTTGTATTTATTTTGTTAACTTTGATATAATACCAAATCTATCGAAAAAATACTTATATTTATAGTTTCGTTTTTAATAATATTATAAACCTATAATAGATTAAGAAATTATATTTTTTTTCCCATTTTAAAATAAGTATACACTAGTGTTGGCCGATGATGAAGGCACAAGCAAACATGATGGGAGTGGCAGAGATGAGGATGCTAAAATGAACATGTGGTAAAACCATGATTGATATGTTACCGACTGGAGTTTTTAGAGCAGGACTCGAAGTTGCAAGTATCATTAACAAGTTGAGGGAAGGTCGACTGAAATGGTTTGGTCATTTGAGGAGACTAGCAATAATGGCTTCAGTTAGAACGGTGGAGAGTTTGAGTGTCGACGGCTTGCGGAGAAGGGGTAGATCAAAACTTAGGTGGGAGGATAGTTATAGGACTGACCTTAAGGAGCTTTGCTTGTCAAAGGACATGACTTCTGATAGACACACCTGAAGGACTAGAATCAGGATAAATGAACATAGGGGGTAGGCATCACTTTACTTTTAGGGTTATACATCTTTTTGCTTTTAGGTGACTTAGACCTATAGTCTTAAAGCACACCCATAATACCAAAGCTATCATAAACATACTTATATTTATAGTTTCGTTTTTAATAATATTATATACCTATAATAGATTAAGAAATTATATATTTTTTTCATTTCAAAGTAAGTATACACTAGTGCTGGCCGATGACGAAGGCACAAGCAAACATGATGGAGATGGCAGAGATGAAGATGCTAAGATGAACATGTGGTAAAACCATGATGGATATGATACCGAAGGGATTTTTTAGAGTAGGACTCGAAGTTGTAAGTATCATTAACATGAAGGTCGGCTGAGATGGTTTGGTCATGTGAGGAGACGAGCAATAATGGATTTAGTTAGAACGGTGGAAAGTATGAGTGTTGACGGCTTTCAGAGAAGGGTAGACCAAAACTTAGGTGGGGGAATAGTTGAAAGACTGACCTTAAGGAGTTTTGCTTGTTGAATTATATTTGTCATATAGTCATGACATTAAAATGATTATTTGAAGGATTTTTAAAAAGAGATATCATTTAAAAAAAATTGTATGATATGATAATGAGTTGCTGGTAATTATTTATAATTTTTTTTTGATAACGACAGCCTGTCAGTAACAACATATTACATATTTTAAAAATAATACTTTATATATTAAATACCATCGACTGAAATTCATAACAGTAAAATACAAATTTCAATGCCCAATTAGTTTTTAGTGTTAGCCCTTATAAAATCGTAAAAGATATATCTAAGAATAAGTCAAGACACTGAATTTCTGGAAAAGATACACGAGTTACAAGTATACAAATATATCTGCACGCCTTAATTTTCTCTCCGGTTGTATCTCTCTCTCTCTCTCTCTCTCTCTCTCTCTCTACTACTACTTTCATCCCTGACTTCCGGTAACCCCCCTTCACTCACTCACTCACTCACTTTTTGTATTTTTTTTTTTTCATTCATATTATGATCATCAATTTCATCCCCTATTGAACATGAAATCAAGATTCACATATAGACATTATATTTTCTGATCCATATTTTTTTTATATCAAAAAACCCCATTTTGTAAAATGCTTGCATTTTAAAACCCTAATTAATTCCAAGAAACCCCTTTTAGATAACAGGGAAATGATAAACATAGCCCCCTAGGCTATGTGTAAGAGCTTATTTCATTCTTATTATGATCATCAATTCATATTAAAACTTTATTACTTTTTATGGCTTTATCAAGATGATCTGACTGTCAATCTTTAAAATCTTGATTTTTTGTTTTATATAATTTCTTGTTAATTTTTTTGATTCATAATTTTTACCCTACTAGTTTTTACCCTAAGTAGGGTTTTAATCTAATTTCAAAGAAACCCCTTTTAAATCAAATCTGTAAAGATTAAATTTATATTACTATTGCTTGGCTTTATTAACATGAGCCGACAGTTAATCTTTAAAGTAATGAAACTTTTTTTTATTTAAATTATAATTTCTAATTAATTTTTTTTTCTTCCTAATTTTTACCCTAATCAGGGTAAATTTCAAGAAACCCCTTTTGAATAAAATATGTAAAGTTTAAAATGTTATTACTGACCTTAGTTTATTTGGATGATCTGACAGTTAATCATTAAATTCTTGAATTTTTTTTTCTGGAACTTCTTGTTAAAATTCATTAGGGTTTTTAATTTTTAAGAAGTTCAACAATATGAAATTTTATTATTTATATTTATTTTTTAAACTTTTTTATTTATTTTTTGATCATTGTATTGTATAAGTGTGCTTGGCTCATTTTGTAATTTTTATTTTTTGTTGGTATATATAGTTAAAACTGAAACTGATGTTGACAGGCAATTCATGAATTAAAGTCATGAACTTGTTGTCTATGTCCTAGTCGAAACCAAAAATGTAGTTCCCAAACCGCAATAAATAAGTATGAGTAGAGTAGTAGATAGTGGTCGATCTTTATATATACCATTATAAAGGAAAGAAAAAACATGTTTTTAATCCGCAAAAACATATAAAAGAAAGTATCAACCACTGCCTGTCCAGAAAAAAGTGACGGATGTCTTGGTGGTTTTCTTTGGTATGCAGATTTTTTCATCATGTCTTGCTAGTTAAAATAGTCCCGTGCCTTTGGTGTGTGTTTGTAAAGAGCATGTAAAGTGTTAAGAGTTGTTCAAATTTCCAATTAAGTACGTGCAAGTGTAGCGAACTGATAAACATCCATCACACCTTTTTCCCGCCTTGTTCATGTTTGTTTCTTTTGACATTGTTTTTTGCTGAGAATCCCGATGAAGGTTTTCTTTACCATGTGTAGTTTGTGAATTGATTTGCAGATGAGTTCTATAAGAGGAAGTGGTCAGCCTAACAGGGGTAAAAATGTTGCTGGGAGTTCTAACTTTGATGTTGATCAGTTGAATCAGGCAGTTCATGTTGTGAACCTGGATTCCAGCCAAGATGATGGTTGGGAGGTCATCTCTAAAAAAAACAAAAATAAAGCTGGAAATGGTGCTGCTTCTAAACGGTGGGCTACTCAGACTCCTAAACCGAACCCACGGGGTCAACCTGATGCCCAGAGGACTGGTGGATGGGGTAATGGACAGGTTAGGCCTCCAAACAATGCGTGGGCAAACCAAATGGGTGGCAGAGGTGGTGCTGGCAACTACAATGCTGCATCGAATGAAATTGCTCCACCGCTGCAGAGTGGATGGAATTGGAACTCGAGGCCAGCCAATGCCTGGCAATTGGGAAATGATACAGGGAGGAGTGCGAACGTTCCAACTCCCGAACCTACTGTGCAAGAAGATGTTGAAGGTGGCAATGAAAGCGAGGAAGTTGATGAATCTGATGATGAACTTCATAGTGACGAGTATGATTCGGATGAAAGCCCTAAAAGCCACGAGGAGAAAAAGAAGAATAGGTGGTATTCTGAATTTTTTGCAACTTTGGATACCCTGACATTGGAGCAGATCAATGAGCCAACAAGGCAGTGGCATTGCCCGGCTTGTCAGAATGGTCCTGGTTCTATTGACTGGTATAAGAGTCTACCGTCTCTTGTGACCCATGCTAAAACAAAAGGTTCTAAAAGAGTAAAGATTCATAGAGATCTTGCTGTAATTTTGGAGGAAGAATTGCGCAGAAGGGGGACTTCAGTTGTACCATCTGGTGAATCATTTGGACAGTGGAGGGGACTCAACGAAGTTGTGAAAGACAAGGAAATTGTATGGCCACCCATGGTTATCATTATGAATACACAGCTCGAACAGGATGAACAGGAAAAGGTATGTAACTAACATCGCTAATGTATGTTTGTTTTGTTCCATAAATAATCTTACTAAAATGAAAATCTACTTTCAGTGGATTGGAATGGGAAACCAGGAGCTTCTTGATTACTTCGGGTCTTATGAAGCTGTGAGGGCCCGCCATTCTTATGGGCCAAGAGGGCACAGGGGTATGAGTGTCCTGATATTCGAGTCCTCTGCTGTAGGATATACAGAGGCTGAGCGTCTAAGCAAGCATTTTGAACACCAAGGTACTGACCGAGATGCATGGGATCATCGCCGTATTCTGTTCTATCCTGGAGGTAAGCGGCAGTTATATGGCTACATGGCTACAAAAAGAGATATGGATCTCTTCAATCAGCATTCTCAAGGTCATCTGCTTTCTTTCTTTTTTTCATGAAGTTCCTTTTGTTGTGCATCTTTTAAGCATGCCTCAACTTCATTTATGTTTGTTTAGGGAAAACAAAGCTGAAGTTTGAGTTAGTATCTTACCAAGAAAAGGTCGTCAACCAATTGAAACAGATGAACGAGGACAACCAACAGCTACATTGGCTTAAAAACAGAGTTGGTAAAGAAAAAATGCACTCAAAAGCACTCGAAGAGTCATTAGGGCTAGTATCTCAAAAACTAAGGAAAAGTGAAGCAGAGAAGTCGATTGTAAGGGAGAGAACAGAACTGTATCGTCAGCAGGTTCAGGAAGAGGTAATTCTCTAAAGTATTGCTATGATCTTGGCACGAAACTGGTAATTTTATAAAGGTTTGTTACTTTTTTACCCTTTTGTGTAATTTTTTCATGGTCTGTTTTTTAGATGAATACTCAAGAACAGTTCTTCAGCGACCAGCTGAAGGTAATCCAAGAATCCAGGAAGGCAAAAGAAGGCCAGTTTGAGAAGATGCAGCATGAAGAACGCTTTAAGTACAGTCACACTAATTACCTTTCAAAAAACTCAATAATACTTTTCCTACGCATTCTTACAATATGGTATTGAGGATTGTTGATTTGTATATACAGGGTGGAAAAGCTCGAAGAAATGAAAGAATTTGAGGAAGATAGAGAGAAGCTGATAAAATTGCATGAAGAGAAGATTGCTGAAATGAAGAGCAGGCACCAGAAGGAAGAGCTCGAGTTGGAGGAGGGTTTTAATTCTGAGTTGACTCAGCTGATGGATAAGTACACTCCCAAATCATGCAAGGCTGATGAAATGAAGACAGAAGAGAGTTAAACGAATGGGCATTATATGATTAGCAATAGACTTCCGTTTTATTTATGCTCGTTCTAATTATTAAACTTTCGGAGACCCTAAGGTTCAATATGGAATTGCGGTTTAGACATGAAAACACTTGAATTGCTGCTACTAGTATATTGAGTGGTGCATGCTGTTTCGTTGCTATTTTATGCCAACATGTAATCATGCCATGCTCAATATCATGGTGTTCTGTTCTTGGGTTTGATTCCTCTTGGTGGTGTCACGGTGGTACTAAGCCGTGTGCAGGTAACTGACTTCAATCTATGTTTGTGAGGGACTGGTAAGCTTATTTCCCCTGCTGCTTATTTCTAGGGGTAGATTTTTTGCTTCTATTACAGTTATCTTACTTTTTTTGATGCTGTCTCTACTACACGTGCTAAATTGGGTAGGCAGACAGGTTAGGTAATGGGTCAATGTTTTTAGAAGAGTCGAGTACGGTTTGCCACCAATACACACATACTCTCTTGTATTAATAATGAACAATGTCAAAGTAATGACACAAATATATTTTAACTAAAAGAAAAATGATTGATAAGTCTAACTCACGGGCTTCTGTTAACCTGATCAACCTGTTTGAGAAAAGCGATAGTAGGAGCAAACCGTGAGGTATCATGATCCGACATTAAGGACCGATTTTCAAAATTAGAGCGGTGAAGCTCGACTAGGAGCAAATCTCAAACAGTTATTTTATTTTATTTTACATATATTTTTTAGAGAATTTGTACACTATATAAATCACATGTGGTCTTGGAAACTGGGCTATTTAAACATGGCCAGTCATGTGCATGTTCTTAGTCTTGTCAAAATTTAGTTTTTCATGTGGTTCTCGTAATTGTAACGCTTTTCATATGATTCATAAAATTTGTTGGGGTAATTCTCCAACCGAGAAATAAAAAGACTAGTGTTAAGTCACTTATGAATATAAACATTACGAGTTTTACCCAAGGAAAAAAGTTAAATAAAAAGGCTGTAAAAGATCAGACAACTATGACTCTCTGCATCAATTAGGAACTGCAAGAGCAAGTTGGTTAGCTTGTTGAAATAGATTACTTCAAAATTGACCACAAAAACAACTTAATAGGGCAAATGCTTAAATACATGCAAGAAATGAAGTGCATATACCTGTAGGCGCATCTCACACACGCTATATACTTCTGTCCTTGGTAAATAAATATCCAATAATGCAAAGACATCCTGGCAACATGTAAGAAATCTGCAATACACTATAAGGCCTCTCCCCCGTCGTGGGTGTGTTCAACCTCACATCCTCCCACGTCGCTATAGGCAGCGACACGTCTTATTATTATTATTATTATTTGTTTTGTTGAGGATGATGTGAAGAAGATATCTTATTGGTAGGGGGGTGTTCTTGGGATGTTCTTGAAAAAGAAAAAGTGATAGTGACGCTGATGTGACAGTGGAGAATAAGGAGGGTGTTCATTACAGGGGGTGACCTAGAGGATTTGGTTTTGAAGGAAACATGTCCTTATACAATTTAGTTAATACAGTAATTAAATAACTAATATTAATAGTACTAACAATTATACATTATATATACATATATAATTAAAGATCAAAGTTACGAATAGTGCCTATTTAGTCTTCATATGCGTTTTTAAGATAAATAATAGATTTGTCAAATATAAACACAAAGTGGCTTTGTATATATGGAGCAGGGGAGAGGTACCGGGTTCGAAGCAGCCCAGCCCCCTCCCACCTTTTTTAGTATTATTTAAGTTTGTAATTAACAGGGAATGCCAAATCTTTCACATATACAATGCATGTAGAAAAGACGAGTGTAATACTGCACACCTACAAGAAATGATCCAATAACTTTGTGTTTGATTTGTTGTATCATTATATCAGTCAAAACCGTCACAACTCACAAGTGATATTCTAACATCTTATACCTCCACGGGCCGCCCAACCCCCTCCACACAAATTTATGTTGTTTCCATAAAAAGAAACATGAAAAAGATCAAGGAATGAACACCTAAATGTTTCCCTAGACTTGGAACATAAAAAAAATATATATATTAAAACAACCGTGATGTCTGTCGAGACAGGATCAAAACAACATAAGAAATTGACATGAATGAAAACAAAAGATGGTGGGGCTCAAACACCAAAGCTTTAGGCTACTCGGAGTGCCTCACCACTTCTCACCATTCCTCCCCACATTTTCTATCTCTCCCCACCTTCTCCCCATT
>JAOXNX010000026.1:25751970-25764745 GCA_028566075.1 Solidago caesia | reverse complement strand
GATCTGTTCATATGTGAACGAATTTATTCAGATATACCATTCACATATGAACATATCAAGTTATTAAGTTATAACTTCAAGGTTCTCATGGTTCTTCCAACTCAAATGGTTCTCACATGAACCTTTTCCTATATATATATATACACATATATAAACTTTATTTTCTAACTTGTTTTTGGTTCTCATTGGATCACTTCATTATATAAGGTAAGGTTAATGTGAGAAACAAAACAAATATGAGAACTCTGAGTACCACTACTATTTCTCCTTTTTTTGGTATGGTTTTTATATTTTTTTTTAACTTTTTCTAAAAAATAATTTTAAAAATAAAAATTTTCCGAAGGGATATCATCAAACGGTATGGGTTTAGGATTAGAAGTTTTGGGGTTAGCCAAACGACAGTTAACCCTAGGACTTCAAACCGTAAACCCTATAGATTTTTAATCCGAGGGAAAAACTATATTCTAAAACCCTAACGGGCCTTCGGCCCTGCTTTACCCCTCTAATCCGAGTGAGATGTCACCCTTGTTTTTTATTTTCATTTGATCACTTCACAATATATAAATATATAACATTTGACTTAGAGTATTAAAATTTGAAATTTTTAAGAACTATAAAATTATGAATTCTTTAACTAAACAGTCATGTATAAAGTAAGGACATTAATATATAACAAATCAACATTAATTGATTTATTAATAATAAAAACAGAATATCTCTTTTAATAACCAAATTTATAATTAGAAACTTCTTTTAGCCACTCTTAGCCATATTTATTCACTGAAAATTTAGATTTTTTTTTTAATTTTAAAATATGAAAAAATTATTCACGTTCACATATTGCGTGGATATATAATTATAATACCCTTAATTAGAAAAAAATTTTTTGTAACGGCGAAATAAATCTAGTACCCTTAATTAATAAGAAGTCGGCCAAAGGTATAAAAATTGAGATTTTTTGTTTTTGTCTTAAAAGAAAAAACAAGAAAAGAAAAGGAAAAAAAAAAGGGCGATATAATATAATAATAAGGAAAAATAGAAGACCTAGTATTTGGGGTTTGTTCTAGAAATTGACACGTCTGAAAACATAAAGTCATAAGATATGTGCAGCCACGGCAACCCTAATCAAATACAAATACGTACTAGTAAAAGTATCTGATTCGGTTTCCCTAATTAAATTAATTTTATTTCTTTGTTTGTGGCGTGGGAGCGTTTTTCTGTTTTCCAAGGAATTTGGATACACATACATACATACATTAGGCTTTCCTTTTCAATAAATAAATAAATAAAAGCTGCCCGCGATCAAAAGGTGATTATTATTATTTACATCTTTTCTGTGTTTCTTTCTTATGATAATAATAATAATAAAGTTGAAATGATACTACCTGATTCCAATTCGTTTTGACAGGATTAAATTCCAAGGTTTTGAAATGGTAAACAAGAATGATGATCAAAATTTATTTATGAATCCATCTGATTCTTCTTCTTCTTCTTCTTGTATTATATTAAGAGGAACACATGAATATGAACTTGAGTTCATTCCTGATATGATTGAGCCAATTAAACAACCACCACCAACGCCGCCGCCCCCCAATTCCAATGATAATTTAGGCCTTTCCCAGAGAGCTTTGTCCGCCGCCGGTGCCGCCTTTCTCTCCGCCATTATTGTTAACCCCCTTGATGTCGCCAAAGTATGTTCCCTTTTTCATTTTACGCCTTTTTTTTTTATTTTTTTATTTTTATCACAGAGTATTTCTAAGTTGAAAATGAAGCAACTTGTATGATTTTTTTTTTAGTTTTATAGTTATACTTTTATTATAATTGTATGTCTGTGATTATTACAGACGAGGCTGCAAGCACAGGCTGCTGGTGTAGCTTACTCCCATCCCATGACTAATCATACCGCTCGAATGGCCGTTTTCGGACCAAACATGGTATGTGTCCTATCTAATTTTTGTTATCAAGCTTTGTAATATATATAAATGCTACATAAATCCTTGTAAGTAGCTTTCTTTTCTAATTGGCACTTCTAATTACTTTATGTATCCATTTTTGGGAGGAATGTGAAATTCCATTTTTCAGTTTCTGGTTCATGATTGTAAGTAGTGAGAAACCACATGTTTTTTTTTGTTGCTTTCATGTCTTGTTTGACCATTTTTTGTATATCATGCACATAGTTAAAAGATATTTATGGGGCATAACTTCTCAGGGCTGGTCATATACTCAGTAATCATCTTATGTTTCTCTGTATTTCCATCTAGTTGTTTGCGGATCTAAGGTGTTCTCCATCATGCACCCGTGCTGGAGTACATGGCACAGTGTCCATCTGTCCACCAGATTGTTTCGAGTACAAAGGAACACTGGATGTTTTCTACAAAGTTATTCGACAGGTTGGGTCTCTCTCATTTTTTTAAATTTTTTTAATTTTTAATCAAAGAGGGCGTTACGGCGGCACCTCATTCATTTTATTAACTAAAACATTCATACAAACAATTCAACACTCATCCATGATGGACATGCCCATCATATACAATTCACGACCAATACTACTATGAAACCTATACTATACACCATTCACTAATTGTTCCAACCTCTATAGTCTATACCAATACCAATTAATCTAATACTAATCTTAAAAAAAACAGCATAACACAACAAAGCTTGTAACCAAAAACCAAAACTGCCACCTGCACAGAATTGCTCTATTTCCACTGCATCAGCCATGACCTACACTATATCACACCACAATAGCCTTTTATGATTCATCACCTGCGTATCTTCAAAGCTCCCAAATCTGCCTTCATCCTTCATAATTCTGACTTTTGAAACCGGCCCATTTGGCCACCATTCATTCAACTATTTCCCAAACAAGCAACAAACCTACAATCAACAATTAACTTACTAAGACCAAACATACTTGCAGATTCATAACCAAACACCAGAATCTTCCATTTTCAATCCCACCATGGCCCAATTACCCTCTCAATGCATTTCCCATTTCATTTTTAACTCCTCATAAGCTTCACAGTTTTTAAACTTGAGCTTCAACAGTCTACATTTAATGCATTCCAACACTTTATCCTTTAACTTTTCCTTTGGGGTGCTATTCCGTTTGAATAATCTAGCATTCCTTTCCTTCCAAACCCAATAAACACTAGCAGCCAAGGAAACTCTATGCACAATATTCCAGACAGTTTTGGGACATTTAGTAGCAATAAACCATTTTATTATCTCATCCGATTCACCAAGAATTTCATGACCGTTAATTTTCTCCCTTACTTCCTGCCACACCCATTTCGAGTACTCACAAGCAAAAAACAGATGACCAACAGAATCCTTTGGCCCATTACATAGAGCACACTCAAAATGCTTCAACGGATACCATTTGGTTAATCTTTCCTGGGTATGTAACCTCCCCTTTATAGCTAGCCACATTATAAATGCATGACTAGGCACACATTGGCTAAACCAACCCACTTTAGCCCAATTCACTTTGTTCCCATAATCTCTTGTGTCATTCCAAACATTACTCACACTAAACTTCACTTCCACCCCCTTTTTATTGATCCACACAACTCTATCCTCCTTTTGCTCATCAAGAACAGGTATCACAATATTGCACACATCAGCAACTCTTCCATACCAATCACTAGGCCATTTCCATTCCCCATTACTGATCATGTTAGCAACAGTAGCTTTTTGACTGAGGTGTGTACCTGAGATCATATTATCTGTCACAATGTCACTCAAAGGACTAGCATTGCACCATTTGTCATACCGGATTGATGTAGACATACCATTTCCCACTTACTAACACAATGCTTCCTTACCATTTCTCTAACCTTCAAAATTCCTTTCCAACTCCATGCAAATTTCCCATTAGGATTGGCCCTACAAACTGAATCACCCTTTAATCTATTTCTAAATATCCACTTAACCCATAAGGACTCTTTCCTAATACAAATGTTCCATAAGTGCTTTGTTAACAGTACCTCATTCCAATCAGACAGTGACTGCAATCCCAACCTTTCCAACTCCTTAGGTTTGCACACATTATTCCAAGCCACTTTAGCTTTTCCTTTTGTCATATCTCCCCCACATTACATGAAACCTTTAAGAACTTTTTCAATCTCCTTAGTAACATTTGTAGGAAGTATAAACACAGAAGCCCAATAAACTTGCATAGATGAGAACGCAGATGTAACAAGCTGCAGTCTTCCAGCATAAGAAAGACTCCTGTTCTTCCAATCCATAACCCTATTTCTGACCTTATCAACAAGTTCCTTACTTCCTTACAATTTTTAACACCAAGACATTTTGTAATAAGTGGGACTCCTAAATATCTTACAGGCTTCCTTAAACTGAAGAGTTTCCACAATTTGATCTTTAGTTTCCTGCTTAACATTCCCAAAGAAGATTGGACTCTTCCCCACATTGGGATACAACCCAGAGCACTTACTAAACTCATCAAGAGCATCCTTAAAACATTGTGCAGATTTGATATTCCCATAGCACACAGCCAATAAGTCGTCTGCAAAACACAAATGTGTATTGCCCAACTCTTTCAATCCCCAATGATATTTAAACCCAGTCTTCCCTTTGATCACTCTTTTGAGCATGAAATTAAAAACTTCCATTACTAAAGTAAATAGGTAAGGGGACATTGGGTCTCCTTGCCTAAGTCCTCTAGCCCCACATTGGTTCTCTCTCATTTTATCTCTTCTTTTGATTATATTGATGACTACCTTTCTCTTTTGTATTGAGATACCTAACATGAGTCATTTTCAGGAGGGAGTTGCTAGATTATGGAGAGGCACAAATGCTGGTCTTGCACTGGCTATACCAACGGTCAGTCTCTTTAATGAAGTGACTCGTAATGCTGTGCTGGTGAAATTGTGTGGTTGATTGATGTCAATGGAACCATACTTTGAGCTTACGTTGTTTTTTTAATATTTTTTTTCAACAGGTGGGAATATATCTTCCTTGCTATGACATATTCCGAAACTGGTTTGAAGAGTTTGCATCTCAGAATGCTCCAAGCATGACCCCATATGCCCCTTTACTGGCTGGATCACTATCACGTTCATTGGCTTGCACTACCTGCTATCCTATTGAACTTGCTCGAACTCGCATGCAGGTGGTTCTTAATAGCCGCCATCTGTTTTTGTAGCACCAATAAAAATCCTCACCATATATTGTCAAACCTGATTTTTGTCATAAGCTTAGGTTGAAGCTTCCTAGCATTGAATAGTAGTTCTTTTTTCATTGTTTTTGTTTTGTGAAAGGGAAAACAGCGTACGTATACACCCATCCTAACCTTGTTTAATATCCATTTTATGTATAGGCTTTCAAAGATTTCAACAGTGGTAAGAAAGCTCCCGGAGTGTGGAAGACGTTGGTGGATGTATTATCTAATGTCAAGACATCACAAAATATGAACAATGGTAAGCTATTGATTTTTCATATTTACAAAACCATATTTGCTTTCAAGATCTGAGTTCTAATTGGCCTTTTTCTTTTGACTGCAGTACAAAATTACCGTGCCCTCTGGACAGGCCTTGGAGCACAACTTGCTCGTGACGTACCTTTTTCTGCCATCTGTTGGTCTACTCTTGAGCCTGTTAGAAGAAGGCTTCTGAGTTTGGTGGGTGATGAAGCCAATGCTGCCACTGTACTTGGAGCAAATTTCTCTGCTGGTTTTGTTGCAGGTAGCCTTGCTGCTGCCGCCACATGTCCACTTGATGTTGCCAAAACCCGAAGACAAATAGAGGTATGTCTTTGAAGCTTGGTTTGAGCATTTCCTTCTTACTATACAATGTTTGTGGAAAACCTTTCCCTATGATTTTACATCCTTAAATTTCCTCTTTGCTTTTCTATTATTGCAGAAGGATCCTGCGAGAGCATTAAGGATGACGACGAGGCAGACTATAATGGAGGTTTGGAGGTATGTTCTCCTTTGAAAGCAAATATTCTTATGCTACTAAATAGCACATTGGTATATTCTAGACTGTAGCATATGGTTTTATAACCATGAAAACTTGTTTCTTAATTCAGGGACGGGGGAGCGAGGGGACTATTTACAGGAGTGGGGCCTCGTGTTGGGCGTGCAGGGCCTTCAGTTGGAATTGTGATATCGTTTTATGAGGTTGTGAAGTATGCTCTACATCGTCAACAACATGCAACTTCATGACCAAGCTGACACAAGTGTTCATTCTGTTAGACTTGATCTCTGGTTCGATTATGGAGGAGGAGAATAATTATACGTGAGGTGTGAAGATTAGCATTTTTGGTAGTCAGTAGATTTAGATGCTCTTCTCATCGCCACATGACAACATAACTAATCTTGTTCTTTTTGTTATTTCATCTCTTCTCCATAAACAAAGTCGAGCTGTTTTAGCTGGCTGAATACTTAAAATTTTGTATTTGGTGGCTGAACAATTTTGAAAAATACGAAATGCGATAGCACTGATCATTATCCATCTACTAGTATGGGCTTTCAGTTTATTACATTCAGTGACCATGTTCCGATACAACTATTAGGACGTGAAAGAATAAGACGTTCCTTTTTTATGCCTACGCTTGCGAGGGTGTTTGAGATTGTGTTATATGATGAAGATTATATGATTATTACATTTGTGGGAGGTAATTGTTTGAAAATAGTGGGCAGACCATCTCTTTGTTTTTGGAAATGTGGTTTTACAAACACAATATCTTACTTACAAGCACAATGGTTAGGGTATGACAATTTTTTCTGGAGTTGATCGCAAGAATGGTCCCAGTGGTTTGGACGTTTTAGCACGTTCCATCAATCCTGTCCATAATATCTATAAATACTATATAAAGCATTTCTTCCATCTTTTCTTTTTCAAAAGATGATTTGATCTATCTAAATGTCTTTTACCCTTGTTTACCATTTTAAACATTTCCACTTGATATACCTATAATACTTCTATTAATTTACACTATTTTTCCTTTAACTCCGGTTGTGGTGGTCGAAGGTGGGGTTGGTGGTGAAGTAGTGGCAGCTGGTGGCGGGGTTGTCGGATCTTTTGTTGGTGCTGGAAATCTGACTGGCGGTACACTATCAAGATTTTAAAGTCATTTTCTTCAAAGTTAAGAAAAATAAAATCTTGATTTTACCTATTTGTTTTTCTGGGATTGTTTTCGTCAACACACATTAGTGTGTGTAAAAGAAATGGCAAAAAGATTGTAAGGCCATCTCCAATGGCCAATTTGTTTGGATCAAGCATATCGAAACCTCAGTTTGCTAGCATTAGAGCTTTGCTCAATTTGCTTGAAGGCAAGTTGAAGGCAGGGTAAGAATGTGGGCCAAGGTTTAATTTTGTTTTATTTTTTTAATTAAATGTGTGTGTATGTATATTGAAAATATAGTGTTTTTTATTTTATATGGATAATGATGTGGCATGGCAAATTGAGTTTCAGTATGTTGGGTTGGAGGTAAAATGAGTTCAGTATGTTGATTCAGTTTGCTGGAACAGTTTGCTGACGTGTTGCTGAGATGGCCGGTTTGCTTGGGCAAACTGTATTCTCCATTGGAGATGGCCTTCATCTAATGCTTGCCAAAGTAAGAAACACGGAAGCCTTAACTTGGTATGTTAAAAAGCAAAGGATTCCAAATGCTGCCCATCTCTTATAACGTTCATTACTTAGACTTGTGAACATTAAATAGATTCCAGAAGCAGAAAGGTCTCCCGATAGTTGTGCAATGCTAATTTGTACTTGTGATTTGGTAGATTGTACGATTTGTTCTTCAGTCTTGCGTTGACAACCCACATAGCATGACTTATTCGTTGATGTTTCAGAAAATGAAGCACGGTAAAGGTTGTATTTGCTGACTTCCACTTTTACTAGTGTCATAGCAGTAAAAAATCTACATTAGATCTTCTACAAATGACATTATGCTTACATACAACATAGAATGCAGAACTGAAAAAAATGGAGATTTACAATGCTAAAAGCCGGGAGATCGTTGATGATCATTATGCCTCTTGACATATCTTCATAGTAATTCGACAAAAGTAGCTCCCTTGTGAAGGCTATACTTGTCACTGAGCATTCATTTTTCCAGTGGCTTGGGCACATAGTGGCATAACCAGGTGTCAAAAATCGGAATGGTACAAACAAACTAAGGTTGAATGAGTCAAAGGAGACCGGCATAAAGGGCATTCAGGCTTTTCATTACACCATTCCATGATGCAATTCCTACACAAAGATCAACCAATATCAGGGAGAGTATGAGGAAGAATGAACGCAGAGAAAGAAAAAGGTGGCAGTCTAAGAAGGCAATACCAGCAAAACACATGGCCACAAGGAGTGGCAGTCGGATTTTGGCGATTACTAAGGCAAAGTGTACATTTGCTAATCCCACTTGATTGAGACTACAAGAATACAAAAATGCATTAATTGACACGTGGAACTTAAAAATTTTTGTACATCAATTGTAATAAAAGCATCAATATCTCTATATAGCTGTTTCTATTTGAATCACGCAACATTCAATACTGGTGATGAACATCAAATCCATTTATATTCCGGACCAAAAGTGTACCTCTGAAGTTGGCACTGACTCGGATACCCCAAAACCCTTGTCAGTGTCCCCAGTAATCAAATTTCCTTCTTCATTTAGAACAGGTAGCCCTCTCCCTGAAAAAATGGAGAAAATCAAAATAAAAAGTTAAACCATCTAGGTAGAATATACGAGTGGTTTTTTGCACTGTTAGAAAGATTTGACAGATAAGGATTACCAAAAATAACGAAAACAGAGAGGAATGGAGCAAACATGAGGGCATAGTAAGGGGCAACAGTCAACAGCTCACATAAGGGATGAAGGTTTGATGCCTTCCCCCTCCAGCACGATTCTATATAGATATTAGAATCAGAAGTGGGGCAGCAGATTCGTTCACAGGGTCACTATTGGCTCACATGAACTTTTGTTACAGATTTTTTTTTTTCAGTCAAGGTCACAGGGTCACTATTTTTTTTTTTCCGGTCACAGGGTCACTTTTTTTTTTTGCAACTAAGAACTTTGGTAACTTTGAAGGATTAAAGTTATACTAAACTGAGTAATACTATGCCACTTCACAAATTTCAACAGTTTCCCAGCGTTAATCCATCATTTCAATAGATATTATAGCTTGTGGTTTATATCCCACGTTTGTCCCATCCCTTCACTCACTCTATGAACACCTCTAGATCCAACCATCATTCATTCCTCGATAGATCATCTCTCTGTCGAGATTTTTTGTACATGTTACCTAACCCCACTTTTCACATCCATATTCATTTTTCACAAGACAAAACCCTACCCATCCTACTTCCCACTACTTTCTTGACATCCCATCTTCATCTTAGTATCTTCCTAGATTTTTCAGTGGCATGGTTCAGTCCGGTTCTTGAGAAACTATCATGAATAATGTTTACTAATTTGAGCGTGGCTTTTCTTTCATGAAAGGTATTGTGTGGCCCTAATCCTTAATAATCAACAAGGAACACACCTCAATTCCATCTTTCTCTTAAACTTCTCATAACTCCAGAATCTTAGAACATTTTTTACTCCAAGATAAATAGGAATCTTAGAATCTTAGCTTGCTCCTTCCAGATAGTAACTAATAAGTTTGTCGAGATACTTGCACATCAAGAATGATAACATGGAGACATAAGAAAATGATCATATAGTTATTTTGAAGAGAACTAAGACCTCCTGATGCTTGGTGGACCCTTAAGGATGTATGCTGAACTGAAGATGTGATGGATGCTAAGTTGCTACGCCGTAACCCTTCAGCAGCGATAATACACAGTTGAACCAATAGGAACATACCCAATATTTGGTATCTGCATTACGTAACGCTTAAGAAGTTAACATGCCATAACTTAATCATCAAAACACAGGTCAATAAATGTGGGTAAGTAAATACCTAGGCCTTTGATTCATCGGCTTTCCAATAAAAACATAACGAATGCCTGCTGCACGCTTTGATATATGATAATATAGACCTGTAGTATACTTAAGCTGCTTGATAAATTGTAAGAAATAATAAAACTGTTAAGTCTACACCAACATCCAAGAATACTCACCTTCAAAATAGAAGAACATAAGATTAGCACGAAGAAGTAGCTGCAATGACTCACGAGCTAAGGGAAGCACCTGGGTTTAAAAGGAAATATTTAACCACTGGTCAAGCGATAGTTGTGAGCAATGATCTATTGCATATTATACTAAAGGCAACTCAAAGAAATATGTAATTACACTATCCTGTAAGATTAACAGGTTCATACAACTCTGAAGGAGCAATCAGGGGAGTAGAATATAACTGATCCAGAGATTCTAATTTAATCAAGAGTCTAGCAACAATTTAACAAACGAGAGTATGCAACACACTTAAATATTGATGATTCACTTAACCAAGAACAGTTTATTGATTTGTTCACGATATCATATCAGCCAAATGGTTACAATGATGATTGCACTAACTAATTTGAAGAAGCATACACTCCAACTTCATTTGGGTAAATAAGATAACTTACTATACCAAACTAACTTCATCATGTATGTCATAATATATGATTAATTACAAGAAGTCCTATTAATAAACCTTAAATTATAAAAAATGGCCATTTCCCGTCTTGTCATCATCACTGTAGATTGCTATAAAAGGTCATTCTGACAATATTCTTTGATGCATAAACATTGTAGAAATACCATACTTGGTTTCACCTTAAAACAAAAGGTCCTAGTAACAAAATATTCAAATTAAATAGGCAAGGAATGCTAAGAATAGATGGAAAATGACATACTGCAGGCCATCTCTGAACTATGTGCAACCAAATACCACCAATTTTTTCTTTCAATCTCAAGAAAGGTGATATGGAAACTCTCGGAGAAGGAGAAGGGGCTTGAATCACAGATGACTGATCCTCACTGCTGCTTCTAAAAGTGTCTAGATCATCAGACAGTGACTCAGTCAAGGCCATGCCACGGGAAGCGATTCTTGAGCTGCAAATTATATGGTTTATTGAGTTTATAGCTATGAAGAAACTCAATACTTGTATCTATTTAACAAAGCATTAGTAATATCACAGTTGCCAACCACAAAGATTAGTAAAAAAGAACTGAACCTGACTCTTTCAGCAATGTAGGGAACTGCACTCTGGTAAACAATAAAAAGGGCACGCCTCGCTGGTGTTGGAGGAAGTCCATATGATCCTGCAACCTGCAATTATAAACCTTAATGTTCTCAAAAAAATTCCATACAACTCGATTATATATTCTTACAGATGGGAAAGAAAACATATAGAGGACAACCTTGCACATAAGTCTACAGACTTTCAAAATACCCATCAGTCTAGATACTGTTTGAGCATAGAATTGTCAGGCTCAATCACAATGGGGTTTAACCATGTTATCTTCTTACTCTCCTCAATTTGAGAGTGGCAACCTACCAAATCCTTAACGGATCTAAGGTGTTAAGATGATAACCTAGAGAGAGAAAGCTTAGAGTGTCTATCTTTAGAAGGAATGTGTGTTATTTGCGAGTGATTGATTGAATGTCAGTGAATGAATGAATGAATGTCCGACTGGCAACTAATGATTGGGATATTTATAGGTGCCAGAATTAGGGTAATCCTCGTAAAAAAAAGGGGGGTAAATGGGTGGGAACCCTCTTGGTCCCATGTACCGTCTTGGTACCCAGAGCGCACACCGCATAGAACTCATGCCCGGTGACTCACCATCCTCACACATGGATCACAAGATATAGTTTATCCACTTGCCTTTCGCAAGTTTTGAACCTGTGACCTGCTACCTTCATCTGTGGACCCATGTGGTCACATGGTGGCGGTATCACTCCATCTATTGATGGTTTGGTATGTTTATCTATAGTCTCTCTTTTCCTTTTATGTTACTTTGACCACGAACATGAATAAGCTTGTACCTGCTAATTATACTGCTTGGGATGATGGCAATGTTTGAGGGTTTACATATGAATGGTTATCTTATTGTTTTACGGGCTTATGCTTTTAAGATTGTCTCATATTGGTTTCTCTATGTTTTTATTCAGGACCAATGGACCATAGAGAGCCAAGGAATCTGAAACCGACACAAGTCACTCAGTGACAACCACTCCATGTGCATGCCAATTTTTGGTATTCTATTAATGGTCATGGGTTGTGCTTGGAATGAAAATGTGTACGCTCTGCAGCTGTATCCTTTGTCAGATGATGGTTCTGGGTTGTTTTAACAACTACATTAAAATTACGAGTGTTGTGGTTTTGCTTTTGACCTATATGCCAGTGCCACCATGCCCTTGATAGTGTGCTAACTATAACTTACCACCATTGTTTTACCTTTAACCAAGTAAGACTTCTATTTATAGAAACAATCTATCTATTTGGGTTTATTTCATCTAGATATCTCCATATTCATAAAATGCCTGTAATCTAAACCCAATATACATATACATAACATCGATGAAGAGTTTGTAATCTAAACCCAATATACATATACATAACATTGATGAAGAGTTTTATTGTTTCATAATTCGATGTACAAAACCCCTTAAAATTTATAACCTTGTATAATGCAGAAATCTCCTGGAGCAGCAGTTACTACACAAATCTAAATAGAACCCCCCAAATAAAACCCGCTTTTCTAAAAGACCGGATCATATTAAAGCGAGCTTTGCGAATTTAAATAGAACCCCCATATAGAACCCGTTTTTTTCTATAAACCGGGTCATATTAAGGTTATCCCCAAAAT
>JAOXNX010000026.1:25730490-25751870 GCA_028566075.1 Solidago caesia | reverse complement strand
TTAACGTGTGTTCTTAATTTTCATTTTAAGTTGTTGTTTACGAGTTTAAACACTTTACTAAACGATCCGGACCAACAGACCTACCGCTTGTTGCTGGTACCACAAACCCTCCATCACGAGTTAGACCACGAGTCTCATGCAATAATGTAGGTTCATGGTCAATGCGAAAATGAGCAAGACACTAGTTTCGTGATTTCTATTGTGAGTGGTCTTAGATATATTTTGATAGAGTAATATTAATTGATCATACTTTCAGAGGTGGACTCATCTCACCATTTATTGCTACATGAATAATTGAATATGAATATTTGGTGCATGATGGCTTACCATTTTCATATTGGAAAATGTACTTGAATACTTGTCACATGACATGTTTAGCTACTCATAAACTCATCAACTATGTCTTCTCACACTCTTTGCCCGCACCCCCATCTTTGTCCTCAGTGTTGGTTAAAATGACATTTCTTTACATCATGTGATATGACATGATTTTTTACCGCCTCTACAATTTTATTTAACGGTTAATTTAGATACCGACCAGTAAACTATTATTGTACCATCAGTGATATCATCCGATTATATTCTAACACCATAGGAAAAACCCATCATAAGTGCGGGAAAAACATCATGACTTAACATGAAAACCCTATTTTTTTGTTCTATATGAGACTTGAACTCACCTCTACACTCTTTGACATTTGCCATATTACCTACATGACTGTCTACACTTTTAGACTATCTACCCCATCATCTAAGTAGCTAGTGATTATATTCATTCAACCGTTTTATCACACCTTTTTTGTTTTCTATCAACCCCATCATCTCCCCATTGAATATCCCCGTCATCTCCCCATTGAATATCTAAAAACCCGTAAGAAAAGAAAGGCAATGAAAATCAGATTTTAGTGAGTAAAAAGATAGCCAAGGCACTTGTGAACGGTCAATAAATAAAACTTGTATAATTGGATGGCCCGAAAGAAAAAAAAAAAAAAAACTTTCGTGGCCTCATGTAGACATTCCTATTCCCATAACCATGTTGTTGCGTCTTATTTCTTAAGACATGAATTATAAAGTTAAATTATAAACATGCTATGCAAAATCAAAACAAGTAGTAGCCTACTAGAAATATAAAAGTTAAATGCAAGAACGGTCCATTTGGTCCATGTGGTTTTCTAATTTTGCATCGGCAGTCCCTCTCTATAATTTTTAGCATTCATGGTCCCTGAAGCCAAGGTTTTGTTGCACCCTTAGACTTCCCGGTATAAGACGGTTCATCTCTTTCACCTACACTTTTTCTTACCATGTCAGTTTCACTTTCTCACCACCTTCACTTTTTCTTTTCTCCCTTAACCATTCACCTTCAAATTTAATACCCTATATTATCCCACAATATTTACTATATATCCAATCAAAATAAAACAAATAATTTAAAAAAACAAATGGACCCCACATTTACTTCTTTCACTTAGGTGAACACATTCACCTGCACCATTTCACCTACTTTCTTCATCAACCCTCCTTAACCATTCACCTACTTACCATCTCTTTTCACCCACCCATTTCACCCACCCTTTATCAATGGTCTTAGCCTCCATACATCATCCTCATCTTTAACAACAATAATACTAAATTCCAAATACTTATTTCCAAATCTATAAAAACCCATTATTATTTTCAAACAAATCCAATATGAAAATACATAATTCCAAATCTATGAAAACCCATTCTTCTTCAAAAGTCATCGTTATTTTGAAACACACACATGAAATCTGAAAATACATTTTTTTATAAAGAAAATCTGAGAATACTTACTATATTAAAAAAATCCTTAAATACATTCATACTAGATAGTGATCCCGCGGTAAACGCGGGTTTGGTAATAAAATTTGTTTTTAGTATATCCGATTAGCAGAAAGAGATTGGATACAAGTTAGAGTTATTAAAGTCACGGCTTTATAACTTTTGGTATTTGAATATTTAAAATTCAAGTAAAAGTAAATCATTGTTAAATTTAGTGTAAACTTCAATTAAATTTTATTAATTTTGTAATGTATCTTTTATTTGTCAATAGATATATTTATATTTGTTTTTATGTTTTAGATCTGCTTAAAACTTTCATGTTAATATACATATTAATGCACATGATACAAGTCATCAAAGTAGAATTTAGATTTGCTTAAAACTTTCAATGCATGTCATTGTTATTGGTATGCTATTTTTATATCTTTGTTAGATGCCACAGCCCATACAGTAAACCAACTTAATGATTGTGCCAAACATACCATGTGAGATCCGTGTCAACTGTCAAGTGACTTTTGGCAATTGGCACATGCGATATAACAACAGCTCCTTTCTTGAATGGGAAGGACTCAACTTCCCTTGATTCCATTGTCGTTTTTACCTGTTGTCAAAATATAGTTGTATAGTTAACAATGAAAACTACATTTAACTATTTGAAAATATAGTTGTCAAAATTACTTTTTTTCCAATCTTCCGTCATTACCTTCCCAGAGAAAGAAATACGTCCTCCCAACAAAAGGAGTGCTCTGCAGCACGTCACTCTGATGTTATCATCTGCAAAACTGGTATCCATAGCTGACGTAATGGAATCAGCAGCTTGCTCTCTATATATGCTAAACTTTTGTTGATCTGTCACATTTTGAATAAATATAAGCATAAATATTATCATAATAAATAGCTTTGTAGAAATTTATACTAATACTACAAAAATTTATGCAATACATGTACCATAAGATCCAAGTGTAACAGGAGCATGACACTCACGGGTTTTTGCTCAGGTGGACAATCACGAAGAAAGACCAGTAAAATGTGCGTTGAGCTCATTATACTTTCCTTCTGCAAGACATTTAAGAAAAACTGAACACCCTTTCTCCTGGAAAATAACCAGATATATATATGGACTTCATAAGATTCCTATCAGTGATAAATCCAGGAATGAAATTAATAAGGTTCCAACTTACAAGCAAAGCTGATAAAATGAGCAGGTTGGAAAGTTATATTGATAACAAATGTTATATTTTTCAATAATCATCTAACTTGTGTGTAAAAAAAATCCATTTACCATTTAGAACGAACGTGAAAACCTACCTCGGCCTCAAAGCTTAAACTCAAAGAATATAATGATTTTCCGGCTTTATCATGACTTTTTCTTTCACTAACCGAAGAGGAATTATCCTGCACCACAACTTCAACACCGTCTTCAATGGACACAGAAAAGCTGCTATCATTACTTATGTGTAATCCGTCAAGAGTAATGCATTCTGCCAATAAGCCATGTGTTTATTGTCATGCTCTTTCTGAATAACATGGTATACACAAAAATGCATGTTACTTGATAATCATCTCGAATCATTTTTAAATTTATATGCAGAAACATGTTAACTTGACATGCATTAACATCTGACCTCTATGGCAGAACCGATCATCTGAATAAGACGATCAAATACACTCGTTTTTTCAGCTTCAAAAGTTTTCCAGTGCATAAGGCTTTTATATATAATATATGTAGCCACTGGTTTTCCTTGACTAAAACCAAGTTCTTGTCTAACAGCCGCCAGAAGAGCTTCAACATTTTCCTGTACCACATATATAACATATAGCATACTATATATAGTAACAGTCAAACTTTAAATCATTTTTAGAAAAATAAATGAAACAATAGACAAATGAGATCATGTTAAAGAACAATACATTCTGCTTTTCAATGACAGAACGTCTCAAGCTGCTATCAAATCTCTTTAAACTCTGTGGACTTCCTTGTTGGCCATTCTGTTGATCCTGAAATCCGTTGTAACAAAAAATAAAAAGATATATTTTCCAATGTAAAATATATGATATAATGTGTTGCATGTTAACCTTAGAAGCTGCATTAGATGGATGCATCATCACTTGTTGACGCAGAATCTGCTCCTCAGTTTCCATGTCAGAAAGTTTTTCTTGAAGGCTGAAGGAACAACATAATCAAGGAACAAAAATACTAATTGAGCCTTGGATTGTGAAAAAAAATTGAAAACATTATCACGGTGAAACATGAAAAAGAGTCAATCTAACATTGGTGTAACCTTTGCATGGAGGTCTTCAATTCAATTACCATTGACTCTGCATCTGTTGCCTGCTTGTGGGACTCATCAAATTTCCATTGTAGGGAACTAACCGCGTACTGCAAGTATTCCGAATGATACAAAGATGCAACAAATCATTACCAAGCCAGTTATGACCTTCAAACGTTCACATTCAGTACCTTAAGTTTCACATTTTCAGAAGTAAGCTTGTCAATTGCCTCATTGCCTGTAATAGGAATGTCTTCGGGTTGAGGGAGTTTCCAAATTTCTCTGTCTGCAACCCCCTCTTCCTTTACACGATACTCTGTAATTTCTCTCAGGAAAGCACGTAACTTTGCAATTTCTTGATTCTTAGCTTCCTCCATCTCAGCCTACAAAAGTTTGAATAGTGGAAATATTATAAACGGAAAAAGGAAATCAAATATGATGTTAATGAAGTAGCACCAAGGCTGCAGATTAGAAAAATTTATGAAAGTAACCTCAACAGTATGAATTGGACACCAAACATGCTATCAAATGAATGAGGCAATATTGTTTGGGGTTGACAACAACAATTCTCGACTATTAGTTCAATCAAAACAGAATATGATGTGTTGAAACCTAAACAGCTTAACCTTATGTATTAGACTAATCTAATAAGAAAACTAATAAAGGTAACTCCCTATTTTTTTTATTATTATTATTATTATTATTTTTTGAACGGCAGGTAACTCCCTATTTAAATTAAAAAATTCTTAATTATATGCGAGGATTCCTCGTTGGAAAGTAATCATCCAATTTTAAGTGGGTCAAGTTTTCTCTTGTTTGACTATAATGGGCATCCATGAGAAAAACACGTCCTTGAGTTTCTATGCAGATAAGATGGTATACTCGGTACCAGAACAAATCAACTACATAAGCATTCTTCACTTTCCAACCCATTGGGAATTTTTCCTTCCTCAAAAACATATAGAGATCCAACAAACAACAATCTTTACCCTGGGATGCTCATCATAAGTCTCTTTGTATTGAGTATCAGGTACCTCTATGTTTTTCCACCTCAGTTTAAACAACTTACTTAGTGGCACCATATCATGTGAAATAATAATTTTGCTGTGAGTGGAGCTAGCATGATACACCAAAGTAGAAAAGACCTTGTGAGTTGGATCTATAAGGTAGATTGGACGAGGGAGATTGTCATGAATTGCCAGTCAAAAGGGTAAATGGGTGGGAACCCTCTGATCCCATGTACCGTCTTGATACCCAGAGCGCACACCGCATAGAACTCATGCCCGGTGACTCACCATCCTCACACATGGATCACAAGATATAGTTTCTACACTTGCCTTTGGCGAGTTTTGAACCTGTGACCTGCAACCTTCATCTGTGGGCCCATGTGGTCACATGGTGGCAGTAATCCCCATTGCTGGAAAGGCTCGGCTTCAAAACCGTACGTGCCTTATTGTGTCATGGGCTTTTACCCTAGATTGGCTAAAACAACAACGTACGGGGAATAACAAATCATTATAGAGAATGTTTTGTAAACATATATATTTTACAAGTGTCATACATATGCATGCATTTAGACACATGGCACTAGCAATATTCATATATTCTCAATGAAACATAATGCCAATTGCATGCATGGTGACTAATTTTGGAATACTTCATATTATTCAAATGGGCATAGGTTATGAAGGTGGACTAGCTTGTCCTATTCTCCCCATGCACCATTGGATATTAGCAATTTTAATATATGTATATATGTAGCTTCACGTACATAGGTGTAATATAATAATGGTATGCTTCTTGTTTTGTGTAAGACTTAAGCATAGGATGTCATCGATTTCAATTCAAGCTTCACGTGACTTTCTTGGGAGAAAAGAAGGAGGCTTCCCTCGTGACCAACCTTGGACAAAAAGGCAATGTCTTTATCTGACTCACTTTGACCCACCTTCGGTTCTCTCTCTTCGACTTATCTCTCCGTCTCACTCTCGGTTCTCCCTCTTCTCTCGATCACCTCGCTAGCTTCGACAGGTGGGATAAGGTGGGCCTAAACCCATTATACTTGTTGACTGGGCCTTGGCCTTTAAATCCTTGTGCCAGTTTAACTTAACATACATATATGTATATTAGGCTCGCTAGCTTCGCGGTCTTCCCTAACCGTAGCTTTGCCTCTTTCTCCTTTGAAATAGCTTCGACAACTTCACCTCTAAAATGGCCTCGCTAGGCTCACTCCTTCGCCCCTTCCATCTGCTTCGGCTACCTTCTCACTTACTTCATCTCTCACGTGAAGCTGCCAAAAGGATGGTGTAGACTTCCTTTCATGTAATCTTCCAAAAAGCAAGCACTACCTAGGAAGAGAAGGAGATTCACGTGATCTAGTACTTGCATGGTAGTACACTCATAAGTGGAGGAAGAGACATGCTCGTTCCCCTTCTCTCCTTCCATGCGTTCTCTGCTAAGCCTCGCTTTCTCCTTGTCTCATTCGCACCCCCTACCCAAGAAGCATAAGATGACAACTTACCAGCCCCTTGCTTCTTTCACGTGAATTTGCTAAAGGAAGAGAGAGAGAACGTGGTCTAGGTGGCTTCCAAATACATAACATATATCCTTTGTGATTTCGCCTCTGACCTACTCTCGCTCCTCTCACTTGTGCTAGCTCAGCTAGCTTCGCTAGCCTCGACAGGTGAGACCATAGTTATCAAAAGCGCTCGCTTTTGGCGCCTAGGCGAGAAGCCCAGTCTAGGCCCACTAAAACTGCCTGGAAACCCTAGGCCCAAAGCCCCATGCATTTAGGCGGTATTTAGGTTTTTCAGTATAACCCATTCATATCCCCAAGGAGAATTTATTGGCGCATGGGAGAGAGTATCACGGCAAGAATATCACGTATCACCTACATTATGGCAGGATCTTTATCCAAAAATATCACTCATCAAGTCATCAGTATATATTTATATATATCAGTCTTGCACGCATATACTCTTCTTCATCTAAAACTCTTTTTTCATCAAAGATTCAAAGGTCAGTAATGGTTTCTTGATTCTTCTAGTTTATATTTTCTTCTATTTTTTTCTTTTATATAAACTCTTGATTCTCAGTTTATGCTCAGTTTCTTTTTTTCTTCTAATTTTTTCTGTTCTAAAAAAAAATTCTTGTCAGTCACTATCTTCTCTTCTATTTGTTAGAGACAAAAAAAAATTCTTGTCAGTCACTATCTTCCCTGTTGAATGCATTGTGGCTTTTTTAAATGGTATTTAGTAATTAGAATGGCATTTGGTTTGTTTTTTATTTAAGTACGCTTTTTTTTTCTCGGGCCCGCGCTCTTTTTGCGTATCTCGCCTAGGCCACATTTGAGGTCATATCGCCTTAGGTGCGCCTGCGCCTCTAATAACTATGGGTGAGACAAAATGGGACTTGGGCCTACATCAAGAAGTCTTCACATAATAATAATAATAATATATGTATTAACTAAATGTCATACATAGTATTTGTATTATTTCAACAGCCTCACTAGGTTAGGAACTCGCTAGGTTAGGAGCTCTTCTCACCACTTTGCTAGCCTCACTAGGTGAGTCAATAGGTATTAGAAGCAATACGAACCACTTTGTATAAATTGCAAGTGGGTTGGACTACACACGTCATCAATAGCCATAAAACTTTTTGAGCTTTTGGTGTTTTAACTTATGAGGATTAAAGCAAGTTATGATGCCACCCCATATATATATTATAATCTCTATGTGTAGATAGGCAAACTCCGTTGGCAGTTTCTTTCTTGTAAAATTAACTTAGAAGCCCCAACCGAAAAAAGTATTTATCCACACATGAACAGAGGAAAGAGAAAGAAGACAGAACATTATTTTCACTGCTTGAAAGCAGAACTTCTCATAAAATGTAACAGCAGTTCACATTGTAGGGAGATGATAAAGGCACTCTTTACTTCATGTAAAATTTTCTTAATCTTGAACTACTTTGTTCAAACAGCCACAGCAATACTGTTCTTAAATGTGACCCAAAGTCAGATAGAACTGCATTTACATATCCATAATACTTATTACTTCCTCTTAGTTTTTAATTTTGATCCAGGATATTCTACCATTCAAATAAGATCCCGGGCTGGAGAGAGTAATTGCACACATACTTAAGGTGCTATTAAGTTGTAGCTATGAAGCTACGTACCTATAGGTTTTCGAGAGTAGACCTCATCTAGAATCTACAGGTCCAACTTCCAGTTTATAACAGCATTGGGAATTCAACTACAGAGGAACATATATAATAGAAAAATTCAGTTACGAAGGTGTGCATGAACATATTAGCTTCTGCAATTCCATGCCCTCATTTATTTTCCACTATAATTCTTTTCATGACAAGTTAGTTTTGTATCAATATTTTTTATCTTCATAACTATATCGATTAGTGACAAAAATAAAGAAGCAGCAGCATATGTAGAGCAGAATTTATAATCTCCACACCTGTGTAATATCACAATACTCTTCTCCCAATGTCTGCTGCCCTGCCCCTGTTGTTAATATATAATACAACATCTGGCCCAAAAGCTTTGTCTGCAAGATTATATACCACCAAAGTAAGAATACTGAAAGAAATCCAGATAGTAACTTCACTGACTCTAATGGCATGACCAGCAGTCTGTAAATGGGGTATAAGTTATAACTTTTAAGACACACCGTCCTGGACATTAACTTTTACATTGTCATTATAAGCATCAAATAATAGTATTTCATAATGATACATCTACAGATGAAATATCAAAGTTTGATGCCTTGAGATAGACCAAAAAAGAATGGTGCAGACGGTAAATGAGATAACTTCATTAGACCTCGTGTCAGTAGCTTAAGAAAATGGACAATGTAAAAGAGTAACTAACCAAAGATGTATATTCGCGTATGTAAGCCAAATTTAATACTCTATAAATGAGTTCAACTTAGATAACATTATATATTAAAGCCCTAACTGTATACACAAAATTTATATTTAAAATAAATATAAAAAAAAAACAGAAAAAACGAACCTCACTCTGATAAGATATAGCAGCCCTTGTACCTATGAACAACAAAAAAAATCAAATAAAATTGTTAACTAAAATTTAAAATAAAATCAAAACATATATATATATATAGATATAGATACAACTATATAAACATAAAAGCTTAAGTATGAGATAAGATAGAGACCGAACAAGTGGCGAAAGGCGTCACGACACGCTTCGTAGACGAAGGAAGCGTACTGGTCGTCTTTCTGTGCTGCTCTCATTATCTCCGGCTGAGCTGCCAGGGGGAAACGGCGGCGTAGGTCGGAGGCGGTGGTGGAGGGACCGGCGGCATCTTCTGTGGCGGTGTTGGGAGGTCCGGTACCGGAGGAGGAGGATTCTCCGATTTGAGTTGGCATTTTTGTTTAGTGTGACGGACCACAGTTGCAGAACGAATTTATTTAAGGGGTATTTTCGGTCATTTTTCCCTTTATTTATACTTTCCCTTCATTTATTGGTTTGTTTGATGGCAAAAAGTTTGTTTAATTACCGTGTTACCCATAAATTGTGATACGGTAAATTAACTTTTAACCGTTATTGATAGCTTTGTTTTGGTTGCTTTAAAAGATTGATAAGGATCCAAGCATGGTTGTCGACTCGTGACTTTTGACTCGTCTGGAAAACCTGAATTTTTGACTTGTGACTCGGAACGTGGCTCGACTCGTAAGAGTCAAGACATTTTTATATATAACATAATATAGTATAATTATATATACTATGTGACATGTTTAGAAACAAAATATAAGTTGATTATCTTAATACATTTACTAAAATATTATATATTCAATAGTTTTGAGTCATAACTTATCTCTAAATTCGCACTAAAAGGATCAAAAATACATATATAAAATGTAACCATAAATATAATATATAATATATAAAACTACAACACTCATTGATTCATTGTTCTTCTCCTAACTCGAACGAGTTTGTGACTCGCCTTAACTCGGACCGAGTCACACCCCAACTTGTAAGAGTCAGGAGCAAATACGAGTCACCTAAAAAGCCGTCTCGTTTTTTGTGTAATTTGACTAGACTCGTAAGAGTCTAACAACTGCGTGTCCAAGTGTTTAATACATTATCTATAACTATATTTTTTTATAAAGATTAATGACTTTTTATTTTTGAAAGTATTGAAGAGGTATAACATTTTCACTTAATACTTCTTAAAATATTTTCACTTAATACTTCTTAAAATATTTTCACATACACTACCCTATAACATTAATTACATTTACATCAATTACTTACACTATTCGCCGCCACCACCATCACCAGTCGTCACCACCACCAGCAGTCACCGCTGCCACCACCACACGGCCTCCACCTCTACCACTGCTGCATTGCACGGGTATCCTCTATTTATTAAAAAATTTTGTTTGGTACTTAAGAAAGGTGATCAAAATAGTTTACGATTGTGGTGTTCAATATGTGTTTGATTGAGGAATGAAAAAATGTTCATTCATTTTTAAAAAAGTCAAAAATAAAAAAGTTATTATTATTAATTAAATAAAAAGAAAGATCCATAATAAAGGAGCATTTATGTTTACTCTTACAAAATTTTCATAATGATCTATTATGTTGTTTTTAAACATGAGATACCTTCTAAATATTTAAACATTGCATTCTTATTTATAAAAAATTGTTAAAAATGTTGCCTATCTTATTATACAACTAAAGGAGAAGTAGTGATAACATAAAAAAAAAAAAGAGTTTAGGTGTCAGACATCTAGGCTGACCAATAATGTTTTTCTTATGTAATCATGATGTCATGATCCGCCAACCAAAAATATAATTAATTAATATCAAATACTACTAAAGGGATGTGAATTCATGGTTATAAAACATATTATTTATAATTTGGTAACAAAAATATATACATTTTACTCAAATATTAACTATTTTACCTTATCGGCTATACTGAAAACAAATTTATTCAACAGACTCGCGTTTTACGCGGGATCAAAATCTAGTTTTGTCTTAAAAATATTTGAATGAAATACCAACTAAATTAACATTTGTGTGACTTAACCAAATCAACTTTGTTATAAGAGTCATGCGTGGAACAAGATATAACATATTTTACATTTCTATATTATTTCTATTATTTTACATTACTATATTATCTCTATATGAGATAAAAACCATTAAATTTAAAATAAACATGATAGATCATGTTGAATTTTTAAAAGATTAACAAAAAAAGAAAAAAGAAAAATTGAACTCACACTAAAGTGTTAAAAAGGAATAATTGTTATTATTCAAACTAATTTTGTGGAAAATGAGTGCAGGTAACATGTTTATACTATCAGGGACTGGATTGGACAAAAGGTAAAAAGTTAAAAGGTAAAATTGTGTTATTCTATGTTTTGTGCAGGAAATGGAAGAGTTAAAGATTTGAGGGTCTAGAGTTGTAACTTTAACATATATAAATAGGTTGTTAGGGATTGATTATCATAGCAGTCGAATATTCATAATTTTCATTACTATTTTTTCTTATTCATTGTATATTCATACAACTGCCTTGGTTGTATGAAATCTGAGTGTGTGTGTTTATTGTAGTGAGGTTTCTTTCTGTATTTCGTATTGTAATCAGAGATTTAGCAGGAGTAATATACAGCCGACAGTTTGTGATTAATCCTTGTTATTCTATCGTCTTAGATTGTGAGTATTCTTGACATAAAGACCCATATATTTTTGTATTCACGAGAGTCTTAACATGATCCATCATGTTAATCTTAAACTTGAGAGATCTTAGTTTAAAATTATGTCTTTAAATTAACATATGCTTACTCTTCCACATTTAAATTATTACTATTTATACAATTATACTTTTTAAAATCGTCACCATTTTAATTTTCAGATTTCTTCATACATAAACTTTTTCCATATATATAAAATCGTAAACTAATAAAAGAAATTTTCAAAACACGATCTTGACATCCAACATTTTTTCATATAATAGATACATACTATAGTAGCTATTTGTAAATTTTCTATACATACTATAATAGCTATTTGTAAATTTTCTTTTTTATTTCATTTGATCACGTGATGGTCGATAGTAGGTATAGCACGGTACAACTTGATGCATCTATCGTTTCTTCATATTTAAAATATTAAACTGAAATAAACAAAGAGGATATAATACATGTTAAACAAATAGGCAATTACCTACTTTTCAAACAGGAATTTTTAATTTTTATAAATCATTTTCTGGTTATTCAATCACATATAAAATATCATTAATTGATTGTGTAAGAAAAAACAGGTGTTTGCTTGTCGAAGAGGACATCATTTTCCCATAAACAAAATAAACTAAGATATAACTTATCACATTTCTGTGATTTTTTTTTTTAAATTCTTTTATTTTTCATATGTGGGAACTTTGGCTCCAATCAAATCCATACACACCCAAAATCCTATCTTCATCTCCCTCTCCTGTCCATCTTCAAAACCCCATAAAAAAAGTAACTATCTTTCTCCTAAATAACAACCCACAAAGATGCATTCTTCATCAACACAAGATTCATGTAATGATAACCAAGTTTCCAACAATGCAACAAACTCTGCAAACAATTTAGCAATAATAGGCCTACCTCTTTCAACTCTTCACACCTCATCTATCTTGTTCTTGAAATCTTCATCACACACAACCACTAATCATTTCCAAAAAATTGTTCATGAATCAGCCAACAATTTGATTCATAATATCCATCAGTCTATTGATAATTGTATCAATTTTGTGCATTTGTTTGTTTCTCAAAATCCCATTTTCACTAAATTGCATTCTATATCCTCTGAATACCATAAGTTTTGTCAGGTAAATCTAATTACTGTTTCAAGATTTGATTTTTATTTTTATTTTTGCGTGTGTGTGAAAATGATGTGGTTTTAAGTGGATTATACCGTAAAGATTCATTCTTTATTGATATTGGGGTTAAATTTAGAGGAACTTTAGCCTAGGATCCTTTGTTTTTTGGTGAAACTTTGTATTCGCAAATGGAATTGCTAGCATTTTTTAGGGTGTGTTTGGTTGAGCTTATGTTTATTGGCTTAGGCGGGCCATAAGCTCTTAAAAGTAAGCTATATCCAAAAACACCTTGAAAGGGCTTATTAGGCTAGTATTTCATAAGCCTTAAGCAATAAGCTTTAGGCCATCCAAATACCCCCTTGATGATGAGCGATGAAGAAATAACTCCTGTTGGGATATAGTGAATGTAGAAACTAGAAAGCATAGTTTTCCCAATTTTCTTTTCTCGTTTATCTTGAAAAATACAAATTTGTTAACATTTGTTGTTGTTGTTGTTTTGTTTGTATAGTAAATATAGTGTATGTATGTATAGTGGAATATAACCACTATGGGTTGCCACACCAGTCTCCCTTTGGGAGAGCTTTACCCAGTTTAAGTTTGTGTGGCGATGGACTTGGACCTCCTGGATTAGTCGAACAAAGGCTGGACACCATGATTAGCAAAAATAAAATAAAATGTAGAGTGGAATATAGAGATGAAATGGCTGATCTTGTAGAGTGGAATATGTTCAACTCACAAGTTTTTAATTTGAACTTGTAGCTTATATTTGACATAAATGTGATGAATATGTTAAGTTTGCCAGTAAAAAAAAAAAATCAAGATATGACTTTACAATATCTTGTTTCTACATATATTAGTAACATTTGATGTGTGTGTGTATTATATATAAATATGCACACTGCAAAAGAACATATTTGCACTTGTATGTTAAGTTTTTGGTTACAAGATTTATTATGAGGGGCTGTGAAAACCAAGTTGATTAACATAATGTAAATCTACCGGGGAAAAAAGATAGAAAAAGAATAAATTATTATTTGGGTTGTGTATAGATGTTCCAAAAAACGGGAACTTCAGTGTATGAGTTACTGCAAGACTCTCCCACTTGCCACTTTAGTTATTGATCAAATTTAAGCAATACCAGATAGCCTTTATTGTCCAGTTCCTTCCAAACAGCAACCCAATAGTATTAGATGTGGCACAATGGGCTGGTTGAATGGGTAGGGTAGCAAATCAAAACGGTTCGGATTGCCTGTTAACATTTTGTATATATTAAAGCATTAGTATGTTAGATATGATTACAAAAAACTATATTATTACAATGCTAATTTTTTATTAATTTATTTATTATTTTCACAATTAGGTTTAGGAGGTTGTAAGATTCGGGTGACAACTGACCCATCAGACATATTTCATTTTTAGTAAAGTATATAATTTGTCCCATCTAACCTGTTACATAGAGAATATAACCCCAACTGAAAGCACAATCTCCAGTACATAGATTAATTTTTTATTTGCCTGGTTTATTTCATCTCTTTACCCTATTCTATTTATCCCACTTTTATCGACATATTTCATGTAGTTGAAGTGACCATTGTTTAAACGTATCTCTTTCAGATTAACTGTAGAAACCAGAGGAATTTGAAATCTCTGTCAAGTCATGATTTTGCTGCCATCATCCCAGGAGATTCAGTGGCAGGGCTTGTGGTATCTAATGGTGTTCTAAACTTCTTGAACATCTACAACACCTTGTTGGTTGTGAGGCTAGTTCTAACTTGGTTTCCCAATTCTCCCCCGGCAATTGTGAGTCCCCTCAGGTAATAAGATGATTCAATTTTTGTTATTCAGTTTATCAAATATACTCCTTGTTCGAATGGTTCTATCCTATTACTCTGATTCATTTAGAAGTGATTTTAACCAATCAGTTCCCATTCAAAACCATTAAATGGTTAGATAAATTATAAGAAAATTGAGTTTTAACTCTTGTAGTTAGGTAGATCATAAGAAAATTGATCGGTTATGTACACGTCTAAGGTTTTAGGGTCACAACAAGGCCTTAATAGAGAGAGCTAACTTGATTGAGAATGGGAAATAGATTAGGCAAGCTGAGGTTTCTATTAATTGAAAGCTCTATGGTTTTGCTTAGCATGGCATGGCCAGTTATTTACTGACCCTGATTCATGAAAGTTGCACCTTTTCATTAGATTTGACCAATGAAAAGGGAACGTTCCTCTTTTAGGGTGAACTTTGAAGCTAAACTTACTTGGCACCATGCTATTGATATTTGATTTCGGTCCATAGGTTTTCGAAGCATTGGCCTAACACCTAGAGTATGCGAGTGGTCATACCAAAAGTTGTAATCAAATTTCATCAGCACTTGGTAGTCGAGAATGCCTTGTACTAGGATGGGTAATTCATGGAGAAGTCCCCGTGTCACACCCTTAAACCTTGATTGTAACAATCATTAAGTTATAACGTGTCGGTTTCGCTTTTAAACTTAAGCATGGGTCGATTTGGGTTAGAAGAAAATGGCTCAAATGGGTTGAATGGGTCAGCAGTTTGCCTAAATCATTTTATTCAAAACGTTGGATTACTATTGAAATAGTAACACTTCCTAATCAAATTTTACACACTAAATGTTTGTAAAGATGTTATCAAATTTTGACACAAGTACTTTCTGTTCATACCAATCCGGGCATGTACAAAAATCACCTATTTTGATCCAGACCTGTTATCTAACCTGCCAGGGCCACCCATTTGTCATCTCTAATTATATTACAATATGTTGGATTCCTAACATTGTTGGTATTTTCTCTGCAGCACTTTATGTGATCCATACTTAAACATCTTTCGTGGGGTTATCCCACCACTAGGAGGGACTTTGGATCTTTCTCCTATACTGGCATTCCTTGTGCTAAATGCCTTAACGAGCACTGCTTCTGCACTTCCTGCTGAGCTTCCATCCACAGAAGCATCTCAGAAAGACTCGTCATCTCACGCAGGCTCATCATTTCATACAGCAATATCTCAGTTTACCTCATCCCAGAAGAAATGGATGAAAAGATTCGATACAAAAAGGTCAAAGGGCTCAAGCATTGATGAATGATGACTGAACCATGAAATAAACTTTACAACACCTCGGATGCATGGGAGAACCGTATCAACTAGTAGTTTTAAAACCTCTATTAATCATGCTATGATAGCCTTTTTGGTATACAATGTTTTGTATTTTGTAAAGTTGGAAGTCATAAATGCAATGCGGTACTGTTTTTTCACCCCTGTAAATCTGAACGCAAAAGAACTCCCATCAGTAGCAATTCACATTAGGAACAACTCAACATCATGTCTCTCTTTTGCATTTCGATAACCAAGAATAAAGGGCAAACCTTGTGAATGATGCTTTGCCTGAATGTCGACTCTTGTTTATCAAATGCAAAGTTAAAAAATCAGATAACACATAATAGAAGACTGGGGGAGCAGTCACAAACTTTGGATTAGTAAGCAATCTCATAGCAAACCTGCAGAAGAATCAGATTTATAAAATTGAATGACAGCAAACAGGTGTAGGCACAGCACACACAATAAAGAAGGATTCATAGAGAGAATGGCGGATGTCGAGACTAATCATCAATGTGGAACTAGCAAGGACAACCCTTTGCAACACACCGTCCGGATCAAAAACGGTAACGGTTGGAAAACTCATTACTTTTGGAAACAGTGATTGAGTAACTGTTGATTTTATTTTATTTTATTAAATAACATAAAATCAAGTCGATCGATGCCATTTAGAAGAATGTATGACATGCATCTTTGTATACAATGGTTGCAGATAATGTATGATGATATTAAATATTAAATAGTTTCTCTATTTTTTTTTATAAATTGTTTAATCCTGTCATAAGTAGGATACATATAAAATGAAATGACATTTCACTTTTTTTATTTGACCAAAAAAGAGGATGATGTGCATATGTATTTATTTATTTTTTTAATTATTTTTTAATCTTAAAAGGGGAAGTGATTTAAAAACAACAAATAAATGGGTAAGATTCGATATAAGATAGAAGTACAAGGGAGTAACATGAAAACAACCATAAGAAAGTAGAAAACCACTGAAGGGTAAAATCGTAATTACAATTATAAAAAAGGATAAGAGACACCGGTCTCCCGCGAAAAAAAAAAGTGTAAGAACGAAATGACGACAACAACTACAACAGCGCATTTTAGCACCAACCACTTCAACTTAAAGATTTCCCGGCAAACGGTGCCGCCGTTAACGGCGGAGAGGAAGTTAAGAAGCTTAACAGTAAGGTGCACGGTGTTTCCCGATGGACAGCGGCAAAGCCGGCGGTTTGTTTCCATCGCTGCGGTTGTCCTTCATTGTCTATCTATTACCCCTAAAGGTATTATTATATATGAAGTTTGAGATAGATAGATAGATTTGATTTTATGTAATTGCTATTCGTATTTGAGATTTTGGAATTTGAATTTATGGATGCAGATGCAATGGCTGGAAGTCCGTTTGATAAGTATGTGAAAAGGTAAGAATTATTGATTATGATTTTCAATTTTGTTTAATTATATGATTTTGAATACTAAATTGTTTGGTTTGAGGTTCCCTACCCGTAGCACAATTTTTTTTTAACACTAACCTTGTATCAGCGCTAAGTAACGATAACGACTAGATCGCTATGATTTTTAGTGGGTTTTAAGGACTTTTGACTATTTTTAGCCCTTTTTAAGAGTTTTGGCAGTTTCCATTTCTCATTCAGTGGCACAAATACAACTATATAAGTTTCATTGCTAGGAAAATCTTTCAAAAGTTTAGAGTTAGCTACATTGACTGGTATCCAGTATTATTTTGACCTGGGCAACAATAAAGAACACAACATTTTTTGTAATTCTGTCCCTAGACTGGTCGGTTTTCAACCCGTTTTCACACTTTCTATCGGGCAATTGAGGTTAAGTGCTTCCGTGTTTGTTGGGTTTTGATGTGGGGGTTCACCTTAGATTGATGGATTTTTATATCTTATTGATTTTGGCCTGGGTAGTTTCTTGTTTGTAGTTTCAATAGTTTAGGGTCGGTTCATTGAGTTCATTAATGTAATTCATAATGTCTGTGTAAGTTTAAGGTTGGTTTGGTCTGAACAGTCATTTTAGTGTCGTTTTAATTCCTGGCATCTTTCTAGTGTTTAGTTACTAATATGATTGCCTTTCAGGGGGAAAAAAAAACAAAACTAGAACTGATATTTTTTGCCAATGAAACAGACATAATTTCCAAAAATTAAATACTTGTGAAATAGTGTATTTCTGGTTTGATATCATTTAGTCATCGTACTCTGATCTGGTAGATTATCATAATTATTATATTGCTTTTTTTTAGATTAGCCTTAGTAATTATTGAGTGGATTACAATTTCACATGGATGACATGATACCTTCTTGAATAAGGAGTGTTTGATGTTTGACCTATAACTTCAATTTAATTGCATATAGGAAACTTATCAAGTGTTCATGTGGTTTTACATTACAATTCGGAAGTTCTTTGGGTTCTAACTGCCCAAAATGAGACATGAATATCTGTATTTGTGATGGCTATGGTGCTAACGCTATGTATAATATTTGGGGATTTTGAAAGTTTGAAACCTCAAAAGGTTTAAGTTTTACCTACCAAATGAAGTTGAGTTAGTATTTTGCTATTAATATTTTTCTCTCAACTGTGCTGAGTAGAAAAAAGCTTGAACCGTTGGAGGCTTATGTACCAGCTATCATCTTGACAGAGTTGCAGATTAAAGAATTAGGTAACCTTAGTTCCTCTGTCTAATGTCTAACAAACTTTGCAATTGTAATACTTTTAATGCAATAAGAACTACATAAGTCAAAGCTCTGTTGCTTCCTTTGCTTGGGCTACTAATGCCATCCTGATTGTTAGTATGTTTTTGGATAATAATACTGAAATTGCACCAATATTTATACAAAGTTTTCTTATTGGATACTGGATAGGTAAAACGCTGGAAGCTGACCAACCTCAGTATGCTGCATGTCGAAGTCTATTACGTGCTGGCCCAGCAGCATCTCTGCGTATGAACATTCGGGCAGTAAGTTCTATAGGATATTAAAAAGATAAATCAGTATTAGAGGTGGCAGTTTTGATTCATTGCTTATGAATGGGTTTATTTGGATTCTGTTTTATATCAAATAGGTCAATAAAAAAAGTGGTTATAAGGAAACAAGTTGAAAGTTGAGTTGTCTATTTTTTATGCGTATTTTGTTCAAACATGTTTATTAGTGTTTTAATCATATAACGTCTATAATCATAATAGATGCAATGGATTATCATGCATTTTGTTCTTAAAAATTGACAAAGAAGTATTATGGGTCAACCAACCCGTTTTGACCTGTATACAAAATGACATATCAACACTGTTCCAACCACTTGGTGCCCCCCGCAAATGGTTGCTTGACCTGGTCAATGTGCTACCACTTTGAAAATAAGTTCACGGGTCCGTTCCCACGCATTGGTCCATGGCGGTAACACAGGGTGAAGATTTCCGGAACCTAGCCTTGGTCGGGGCTTCTGGTTGGTGCGATAAGAGGCACACGAGGTTTAGGTGTCCCCGCCAATCTACACTTTTGAAAATTTCAACACAGTTCCGTTTTTGACAGTTTCCCAACACGTCCACCTTACCACGTCTGAATTCAGTAGTAGCACATGAACACCCAATGTAGTATCCAATTTCAAGATATGAGGCCTTCAGTTATCTAAGTGTATCTCATGTATTATGTACGTAGCTAATGAAGTATTTTAAGTTCATTTTAAACACTGTCGTATACTCGAGTATATATTTATATTTATAAGATGTTAATGGGTTTTGAGCTGAATCCAGAAGTCTAATAAACCTATATTCCTCCCAAGTGTGGTCTGCAGTTAGTAATGTGTCCTTGTGTCTTAGCATAGCCATTGGTTTTTAAATACAAAACTGAGCTTTTATTAGTACTTCCAAGTTGAACAATATGTGAACGATTGTATGTTTGAGTATACATATGGGTTCATATGAGGTTCTGAAATGAATGTACAGGTAGCACAGTATGCAGATGAAGTTGGCAACAATAAAACTGCTTCCAATAATGTGGATCAATGTCTCAGGTACCACGTTCTCCATGAATTTAGTAATTTACTCTTCACGTGTCACGTGAAAACTGTATGACCTATTCCCGTGACAAATATCCCTTCTCTAATGGAGTTCTGTTTTGAAGAGCCTTGGAAGAACTTGATTCACTGTTGCTACATGCATCAAGAAATGAGCCAAATGCATCCATTAAAACAATGCAGTCAAATATCGGCATAGCTGTCAATGCAATAAACAGGTTAGGTTTATTTTAAGACGATGCACTTCATGATTATGCAATTGAATCGGTACGTGATCTATTGTTTCTTTGCAAGTACACATTTAATTGCATAAATTAAAGAAAACAACTTGATCCAGTTTCTATCTTGGACAACCAATTTTGCCTTCACCCATAAACACCCTCAACTTTCAATAATTTCCATTTAAATCGATCTGTACACGTTACCAGGTCGATCTGTTTTGGCGAGAAGTGTCTAACTTTGAAAAAGTTGACTTTTCTTTGACGTGGAGCTTATGTATCGCTGATTAACTGGTTACATGCTATCAAGATTAATAATTACCTTAAAAAACGTTATAAAGTTTGAGGTTCTGTATGAGTTAAAACAAAGTTGATTATCCAATATACACATTGGACCAATATTTAAAACATGCAATTAACCCAAATATGCAACTGATTTACCATTCTTTGTAAATGCAGCCTACTACAGACGGTCCCCACCGATGTACTGGAAAAGGGCAAGGCTATAGCCGATGCCTACAACACTCCTGAAGAAGATTATGCACCTCAAAACTTGGATCCAAATTTGAAGCAGTTGGAATCAATACTGTGATCAGGCAAAGCTATATTTGGCATGTACAGACTAAAGGTTTGTGATTACAGCCATATGGATGCTGTATTTTTGTAATTATGGTTGGTATCAATACTATGATGAGGCAAGTTAAATACGGATGTAACTATGTTTTCACTTCACGCTAAACAGATATGCCGATTGCATGTTTATACTTTCATAATTATATAGATAACATCATTTCATTGAGCCGAACCAAGTATATCGTTTGTGTCGTTTTGCTTTTTCTGTTTAGTATTAGTGGCTATATTTGTGTGTTATTACAAAAAAACTTGAAAACCCAATGACAAAACCCGAAAAAGAAATTTATCTAAACTACATTGAGTAAACTGAATTAGGTTTTTTCGGTGTTCTCGTTGGTACACACGGGCGTACTCCTTGCTTCTGGGGACATTGATCCGAAGCTCGAATTAGCGGTCTAGGCTCTTCGGAAGCAGTGCATAGGATAAAAAGTACAATAGGCTATTAGATGGGATAGGGAGGC
>JAOXNX010000026.1:25709636-25724488 GCA_028566075.1 Solidago caesia | reverse complement strand
GATGAGGGTATGATAGGGAGGGGTTGTTTTTGGGTGTGTCTTGGTGAGAGAAAGCTGATGTGGCAGTGAAGATGAGGAGATGATGACGTCAGGATAGGAAGAGGCCTTATATGTGTTTTTAATTAGACAATCAAATATCATATACGTTGAATACAATTAAAACCATTTTAGTCGAGATTTTCAACAGGGAAGAGGGAGGGGGAGGAGGGATAGAAGGGTCATTTTCATTTACCGACAAGATAGTGATGGGGCAGAATGTTGGAAATCTTTTCGATCTCTTTATTAATGTATGTAGCTACCTGCATGCTATTGCTGACCCCTGGGAGAGAAGGAAGAAAGATATTAATGTTTTCATACATCCCATCATTCCAGCATTATTCATAGTACCCACTTTCACTTAAAATATTTATTATAATTTTTTACAAAATACCCAATATTTTAAATATAGGTGGCAAAATATCCTAGTTGGTTCGGGTTGAGAAATGGATCAAAATGAGTGCGGATCAAAATGGGTAGTTTTGAAAACGGGTCCGGTTCAAAAAAGGAGCTGAAACCATATATTTTCTTTTTAAGTTCGTTCAAAATACAGTTAGTTATATTACTCCTATTATTATTATTATTATTTAACCTTTCAAAAAAATCCAATAAGTTATAGTATACTTTATACTCAAAAATTTTAACAACATTATAAGGGATAAATAAACTAAACAATATTACCAATAACCGATTAAGAAACATAATGTGAAATATACAGGGGTTGGTTATTGTAAAACAAGTATTAAAGTAAAACAAATAAGATAATATATTGACCATTGGATCATGATAAAACTGATGCACGAAGACTTTCATGATGCATAATGATTTTCAGTTAAGAGAATATGATTATTTTATTTGTTTTACTTTAATACTTGTTTTATTTTAACCATAACCATAAAAACAATGCTTAAAAAAAAATTAAAAAACTCAACAAAGAGACGCGATTATATTAAAATTATTTTGAAAATAATAAAATATAGTAAAATAAAAATTCTCAGATCAGTCTTTCCATTTTTTTTTGTTACTGACATGGTGTTTTAATCATTGCCCAAATAGACTCGTAGATTTTCAATATTTGTGTTGAACTCGCCCATTTAAACCCAGTTAAAAGATTTAGACAACCCAACTCTACCCAAAATGCAATAAAAGTTACCCAAAATCGCCCAATCATATGCAAATTGGCCATTATTGCCAGCTCTAATTTTAAGTATAAATATTTTATTAAACTGGTTTTGCTTTTAAAAATATTGAATCGACCAATTCAATCGATTGACTAGTGAAGCTTATATGTCTATTAAAAAAAATAACTAAAATCTAAAATAAAATTACTAAAAGAGTTACAATTAAACAAAAATACACTTAAAAATAATACTAAATATAATTACAATCTAATATAAATACAAAATTTAAATTTCTCAAACAACCCAAACATACTAACAATCCAAATTATGACATCATAATATCAACAAACATAACATCTAATTCATACATACAATCATTATTATATTAAACAAGTGAACCTTGATAACATTTTATTTTAACAATACAAATCATAAAAAGTAAAATATTAAAAACTTAGAATCATCTTTAGAGGTGTTTTATTTATTTATTTGTTTTTTCTAAAAGACCCATTTTTTTTACTGAACCAGTTAAACCGAAAAAACCATCCATAGCCGACCGGTTGATGATTGCCCTGTTACACTAAAAAACTGCTTGGAGTTAAACCTTTTGACCAACCGGGTACCGGTTCAATTGGTTGAACTAGTTTTTAAAACATTGCAAAGGACGTTATGTGCTAGTAAACCACCAGAATTGAAACAAATCAAACGTGGTATGTCAAGCGTGATTAAATTTAATCATATAGTTTTTGAATTTATGTATTATAAGTACATTTTGATTAGCAATGTCTTTGATAGTCTTGATACAGGAATGAGAAATCTTTACATTGGCAAACATATATATATGTGTGATAAATATGAGTGAATACATGTATTTCTGTCTAGCTAGCTAATAAAAGATGTTCATACAAACTTGTAAGTTATCTTGGTAATTAAAACATAGATATCTAGCTGTCGTTGATAATTTTTAATAAAGAAAATATCTATATATCAGAAGTGGTGAAGATCACGGCCAGACACTACCCTCTACCGCCTAAAATTGCCAGAAATTATTTTAATGTCGTTGCTTTGTACACAAATATATTTCTAGCTCTTTTCCAAGCATAACCAAAACGTTTGAAGTTTACAAGAAACACATTGTTATGTCGATCTGTTTTATGTGTAGTGGTGTGTATGCATGATCTGTAAACGGCCGTACTATGAATCATTAGCAAATAATAAATATCTACCAATATACTAAAACAAGATTGAGGTTTTTTCTGATCGACACTTTACATATTCCTTGCACGACACATGTCAATTTTGGTACAATTAAAAACAAAATCCTAATATAAAATTACCTAATAATTATCAAATACTAATCTTTAGAATTGATATATATCTCATTCTCTCTCTCTCTCTCTCTCTCTATATATATATATATATATATATTATCTATATCTATATTACTTTATAAAGCAAATGACTAGGGTCTTAAAATTTAAATTTTTCAACATTTCCTTATTTATCATATCATAATGTCTATTATTAAATGTCTTATTAGTTAATATCTATATTATCTAATTAATGATATATTATTTTTATAATACATTATAAAAAGAACTTAGTATACCCATTTTAGCATTATCATGTATTATTATCTTATCACTTAATTCTCTAAAATATCCATAATTCCCTTTAAATAACATCACCTAAAATACTCACAATACCCTCATCGCATAAAATACCTACAATACCCCTATCCCGCCACCACCATTGTCCATCGCCACTCATGTCTCGTCGCCGCATTGCGCTGGTAATCTTCTAGTTATTATTATTGTTATGCAAGCATTATTATTATTATTGTATTTAGTTTTCATATATAAAATTTACAAAACAGTTTAATAATGTTAACAACTAATAGTTTAATACGGAGTACAACAACATTAAAAGATAAGGAAGATAAGTTTTAAACATACAAATATTACTGATGGTTTTAAAAAACTAAAAGCAATATTAAAAGATAAATAAATATAAGTGATCATTCCTTTTTCCTTAACAATCCGACGATCCGTAATATATCTTTTAATATATAGCATACGCTCATGTATAATCTATTTGTACATCATACGGATATTAAGACTAGTTATATATATATATATATATATGTGCTGGTTAAAATAAAACAAGTATTAAAGTAAAACAAATAAAACAATCATTTTCACTTAACTAAAAATTATCGTGCATCATAAAAATCTATGTGCATCGGTGTGTATACTTGTTCTCCATGAACCTTCGTGCATCAATTAATATATCATGATCCAATGGTCAAGATCTTATCTTATTTGTTTTACTTTAATACTTGTTTTACAATAACTAACCCATATATATATATATATATATATATATATAATATAATATATTTTTGATAGTAAAGGATTTATATGCATTGCATTGGGAATTTGGAATTTGTAAAATAATCAAGTGTCACGGAAATATGTTGGGGGTGTATTATGCTACCCATCCCCCACCATTAACACAATGTTTCCTATCTCCATCTCTAGGCTCTACCTTTTGTTCCCATAAGTCAAAACATGTGTAACCTTGCACCCCAAGTCTTTCTTTTGATCAAACAACTTTGATTTCATGAAGCACACCCTAAACGATAATGCAGTATACATTTTCTTAGGAAGAAAGTGGGGGAAAAAATAGGGTAAAATTGACTATAAAAGTATTATGACAATTATCTAGAGAAAACACCAACATAGTTTTCATACATATGCTACATACAAAAGGTACTAAATACTTAGTTTTCTTTGATGCTCGAGATTAGGGGTGTCGATTTTAGTTGGCCGTTTTATAAGTATTTGGTTGAATTGGGTAACAGTTTTTCCAATTGTAGACCGAATGAATAAGCTATTACTCAACCTTCACCTCTTTCTCACAACTTTCTCGTTGCCACATCAGGGCCACATTACCTCTTTCTCATTTCATATCTCAAAAATACCATTTTCAGGCATATATTTTTCTCGTCTTTTTCTCACTTTTTTTCTCAAATATTTTGTTATTAGCATTATATAATTATTTGAGAAAACGTGTGAAAATCTCCATGCCATAAACAATTTCGAGAAAACACCCTCTCTCTTTCTCATAGAAAACACACTGTCTCTTTCTCAATAAGAAAACAATTTGCATGGCCCACCCTAACCCCACCCAACCAAATTTCTCCCATTTTCTCATGAGAAAACATTTTCAGGAAACGGATGAGAAAATTTTGCATGCCAACGGTTTCATTGAGAAAATGCTTGAGAAAACAACGTTGGGAGATGCTTAACATTTTAAAAGCTAGCTAAAATGAAACACGTTGAATATGTCATAAGTCGTTCAAAGTTTAATAAAATATGTATAACTCGTAAACAACAATGTTATCATCGTTGCGCATCAATTAACATGGCGCTGGTTTTATACTCTGTTAAGATAATTGATGTAAATAATATGTGACTGTGGCATATAGTTTTTGCCTCTCAATTCTTTCTTTTTTGATCAAATAACCAGATTGTTTCTATAACAACATACTTTTTATGACTATATATTACACCTTAACTACCTATAAAATTCATTATAAAAGAAGACACCAATTATTTGTAGGTGAATATGAACTGACCCATTTCCATCCATACCAAGATAGATCACAAGTCGTGAGCCAGCATTACTTGAACTTTTATAAAACCCGTCCATGGGATCTTCGGACTTATTAGATTATACAAGATCGATCATCCTTATATCAAAGTTATAGATTATATCGTATCCAAGATTTAAGTTTATTCACGTAGTCGTCTTGAAGATGGATTCCATCACTATAATTTTTTTATAAATAAATCCTGCGCAAGGCCCATATATCACAAAGAAAGCTGAAGTTTTTGTTATACTCAGTTGAGCCCAATGGATAAAGATATCAGCCCATTACAGGGCTCCATCTTGCAATTTTTGTGACTTGTGTCCAACAACAATTATACTCCGTAGTCCGTATCATACACTCATTTTGTCTTATAGTCTTTTTCCTATATTTATTATTTTTAATTTTCATTAAAAAATGACTAATTTTAATAATTTATTCTTGATTAATTATTGAAAATTTTAAAATTTTTTTTTTTAAAAGTCAACTTAGTTTTAATTAAATATAAAAAAGTACATAAATTTATCTTAAATTACATATCAATTTATATGCGATGGATCTCGTAAACAAAAAAGACATGTATAGCCTTTCTAACTTACTCTCTCAAAAATAATAATCACCATGGACATGCAAATTTATGAAAACTTCAAATTGAAAGAAATTGAAGTTTATGTACCATACTTGATGTGAAAATATATAGTTTCCAAGGTCATTCTATCGATTTCATAGGCCATGCTCAATAAGTAAAAAGTAGGCATTTTGTATCCAAAAGTTTTTAACAGCTATATATATATATAAGAATAAGAGTGTGTTTTTTTTATATTTTTAATAAAACAGCGACGTTTTAAGTGAGGCAAAGTCAATGAACTCTTCTGTGGATCTAGGTGGAATAGTTGATAAAGACGAATAAGTTAAATTATAAAAATCTTTATGATTATCGGAGTGTGTTTTTTATATATTTTTAATAAAACGACGACGTTTTAAAGGTATGTTTGGCAAAACTATCTGTAGTTGATAGCTGTAGATTTTAGTTGGAGCTGTAAGCTGTAGCTTTTTATCAAAGCTGTTAGCTGGAGCTTTTATTTTTAAGAAGTGTTTGACACGATAGCTGTAGCTGCAACTTAAAAGTATAAAATGAGTAAATTTATCTCAAAAAAGCTTCAAAAAGCTAAAGTTACTTGGAATGCTACTTTCAGTAGCTTTTAGTTTATGAGATTTTTCTTTCAAACTAAAAATTAAAACTAATCCTTCCAAACAAAGCTTTTAAAACTATATGAGTTTTTTATTCAAAACAAAAAGCTAAAGCTCTTTAAAAACTCCCTAAAAACTCTTGCCAAACATAGCCGTATAGAGTTTAATATGAAACAAAATTTTCAATACTACTTGTAATCATTCAAATATGTTTATAAATAATTATCATATACTGTCGTATATAAAGACAAGTATGCATTAAATAAGAAATCATCTATATATATAAAGGACACAAAATTCATTTTGTAGATAAACAAGAAAAAAAATAACATGGCTCTTACAATGCACTACATATTCCTTGTTGTTTTAATATCATATCATGTTTATATTGTTACATCTAATGATCTGGATGTCAATAACTGGTTTAAACCATCTTTAATTGCAGGTGCAAATGTAGTAGTCAACTCTTTCGAACCATATACAGTGCAAGTCATTGACTCAGGAGTCGATCAACTGGTTGTTCATGTTTTCTCAGCAGATGATGATCTTGGAAACAAAACATTGGGAATAAACGATGCATTCCATTGGAACTTCCGTATGAATTCTCCTGAAACAACTTCATACAAAGGTGAGTTTTTTTGGATGAATCCGGATGGTACTCCTCTTAAAGAGGTCGATTTTATCGTTTTCGATAAAAATGTTGCGCTCGAATGTGGCCAAAATCTTCTCAAGACGAATAGGTGTTTTTGGAATGTAACAGACGTTGGTTTTTATTTCGCAAAAGATGATCCATCCGATTGGAAGTTAAAGTATAATTGGAATTAAAATGTTTGGATTTATATATAGGAAGAAATATAATAATTTTGGTCTCAAATAGTCAAATGTATTACATTATCATGCTTATTAGAAACGAAAAATGATGTAGCTGGACTTATATAGTGCTTTTTTTTTTCTTCTCAAATTTATAAATTTTTTTAAATATTTAATCAAACTTTTTCATTTAAATAGTTATTTTATTTAATCACCAACTTGATTTATAATATATATATATATATATATATATATATATATATATATATTTAATAACTTTTAATTGTAAAAATATTATTTTTAAATATGACCAATAAAATTAAATAAATTTTTTTTTTTGGTATTACGAACAATATTTAATCCCGCTACTTTAAACGGATGTCATGCTAGTCACTCAAAATCTGTTTTGAATAGCTATCTAAAAAAATCCTTTTTGTGGGATACAAAGTAGCAATTTGCAAACTAAAGAAAAAAAACTTACTTAGAAACCTGAAGATGCTTATGAGTATCCGGTTACATAAACTTTTTATATATAATATATAGCTTTTTATTGCTTCTATTATGATGTGGGATTATTTATTTATTTTTAAGGCTTTGCCCTTTTCTTATCCAAAACCAATCTATCCTCTTCTATTTATTAGTACTAGTATTTCTTCTCTTCGTCTTTCATGCCTTGTATTGTATCTTATTAATTCAAAACATCATTAGCCGCAAACCTATGTATTCAACAGAACCAAACCATAACAACTCGAACATAAGTTAAAAGGCGTTGTTATGGATCTAAATATATGGATATTTCACATAATTTTTTTTTATGTGAATCCATCTTTAGTTATTATATAATTTCATACATAAATTACACCATAAAAGTTCCAAAAACATATTCTCTAGTTAATGACATGATTTAATAAATAACACTTTAACAAATATTTTTGATATTAAATATAAAGATGTAAGTTATCAATCACAAAGACGCTTTGGCCGAGTGGTTAAGGCGTGTGCCTGCTAAGTACATGGGGTTTCCCCGCGAGAGTTCGAATCTCTCAGGCGTCGGTTATTTTTACTACTTTTCCTTTGAATATTTCTAATTGAATTATATAATGTCTTAACGTTTAATTAAAATTTTAAAACCTTCCGCTTTATTTTCACAAAGTCTGTCTTATTACTTAGGTTTGTGGGAAACATATATGGGTAAGGTTTGGCTTAATCATGTTTTCAAGTTGTTTTTTCGAATGAAAGGAATAAAACATTCTTAGGGACATTGGTTTCTTCCTAATGTTCCATCCTTTTGGTGTTGATTGACTCTTATTGTTTGTTGGTAAGGTCAATAGGAGGGAGGTGGAAAGCCCATTCAATCCCCTTTTGGTTTGTTTGGCTTGGCTCGATCGGTCTTGAAGATTACCTCAAAAATCGGTTTCCAAGATCATTCATTTGCTCTAACAAGCGAAAAGCCGATAATGTGAATGAAAGAATTTTACTACTCCAATGGGTTGTTGGTCAATTTTAAATAATGGGCATGCGGTCAGGACAGGGACTGCAGCTAGCTAATACCCTTTCTGACCTTAAATTGCTTCTGTCATATACTGTTCTATTGATTTAAGCGGATTCGTGGCTTTTCTCCTTGAACAAACTGCTTAAATTTTCGGTCTCTCTTCGACAAGAAATTAATTGAGCAAGATGTAATGGGCAGCACTTCAACTTCCGTGGAATAAATCTTAATGTCTCCTTACAAAATTCAACATAGTTAATTGGATCATTGATATTCCGGGTAATGTTTCTGATATAAATGATGACCATGATTGAATACTTGTCACATCTTTTCATCCAATGCAAGATGGCAACTCACATTTGGGAACTCGCTCAAGGATGGTGGAGATTACCTGAACCGGCTAGTTAGACGATAAAAAGATACCCTTTGGTTTTAACAGCAATAACACCACCGATTATGATGTGGTAATTCAGACAGACGTGTAGGTGGCTGTAATGAAACCGAAGGCCCTCCTTAATAAGCTTGTTTTACCTTCTTGTAATTGGGTTGTTAATAATAGAGGCAAGCATTGTAAACAAAGGTGGATTCATTGGACTATGGATATGCTAATGTAACAACTTACTCTTTTTTTTCCTTCAAATGTTTTCATCAAGACAATATAAACCCCAAACCAACATGGTTATGATATGAATCAAGAGGTCGCATCTACAGAAGAAGATGGGCCGAATGAGTACAGGGGTTTAGGGCCGGTTTAGTTATTATTATTATTATTATTATTATTATTATTATTATTATTATTATTAGTGACTTGGTGAACAAGTTAGGTTAAGAAGTTGTTTATTTAAATAAGGCCATAGGCCACGGTTTTAGGTGTGGAGATTATTATTAATTGTTCTTAGGAACTTAGGGCTGTTGGGGCATTAATCCAGATTAGGGGCCACTGGGGCATTAATCCAGATTATCTATCAATTGTAACAGTTGACACCGGTCGGTTTTGTCTTGTGTTTCTGTTTCTGTTCTTATTTCTCTGTTTCTTCTTTATAATTCTGTTATGTTACTTATCAAAAGCATAATCGACAAAAGATCTTGACATCCACACGTCAAATGATCGATTTCGTGATGGTCCTTACATAGGCAGAATAGATCCTGTGTGCCTTGATTAGAAGTTCTTACGAAAATTGGACGGTAAACTTCAAGGTTAAAGACAAAACATACACTTCACAGTAGCAAGCCTAGAAGAAATTACCCCGGGTTTGGCTTCTAGAGCAGCCTCAAACTCTTTGATCAATTCCGGTGGAGATCGTTGATCGATCTCAGCACCTAGTATCCCAATAGGGACTTTAACACCTAGGATCATCAAACACAAAAACTGTTCAGAAATGTCTGATGTCATATTTCTGAACATTAAAAAAAAAAAAACCAAACGAAAAACAAAGAAAGACCACATTGTAATTCTGAAAGTCAATTGAATAACTCTTAGGTTCCAACCAAATTTATTCATCTGAGTTATCGGAAAAAACTGATGGAATATCTTCCCTACTATACAGGGATTATAACAGATGATTAAAAAAATGAAATAATTCTGAATTTCTGACACAAAGAAACCTGACTGTGTTGTTGATACATACTAGGTTAGATGTTAGTTCTAACATGTACCCCTTTCAAGAAATGAAGAAAATGAAGCATACCCTTGATATCATCTAAAGTGACAAATGAAGGATGCAAGAGTGCAGCAACTTGTACATCAGCATCCTTTGCTAGCTCTACAACGATCTTGGCTGTTGAAGTCATTTTATACAATGGAGTCATCTAACTAAAATTGAAGTAATAGTAAAGGTGGCAAAATGGTTGGGCCGGGCAAGTTAGGTCATTGTTGTCCACATTCGCAATTTATAGAAATTACAATCAGTAATAGTCTAATCTGAAATTACAATCAGTAATAGTCTTATCTTTAAAATAAAATACGTTAGGAGGTTTTATGCATTATAAAACTTTGGGCAACTTTTGAGCTTCAGGAAAAACTTTTTAAATTTTACCCGTTAGACCTGTTAGACACAAGGTTAATCTAATCAACCCATTCATATCTAAATGGGTTGAAATTCCACCTCTAAGTTATAGTCTAATAGAGTTGTTCAGAAGGATTCTTACCACCCCAACAAAAACCTGCAGCCCCGACTTTGGATATACCCTTTTCTTTGAGAGCCTGGATAACCGGCTTCACAAGTCCAACTGCTTGCTCCTGCAGGAAGGAAAAGTGGTAAAGATTTATAGCAATTACTATTCATAGTATTTTCTTTTAACTTCAATGTATATATCACGTCTTTATCGGAAATCAGGTAATTTATATTTTGAAGTAAAAAAAACCTGACCTTAAAAAGTCGAACTCGCCTCTTCATTCACATATTGATGACATGTTAAAATTCAACTGATAACAAGATGCGAATTGGAAAGATAACTAACCGGTGCATGATTATTTAGCCAATCCTGTATACTACTTTCAGGAGTCAAGGGGTCACCATGCAAGAGATCGGGAACAACTACATAATATCCAGCAGATGCAACTTTGTCTGCAAGTTTCCTGCAACAATGTACAAATTTAAACACCATAATCACAGTCTTGATGTTAAATAAGAGAGAAATGATCCGTGCAGATTATATCACGGGTCTTGAATGCAAGAAGATCCGTGTTGCTGGCTCCACAGATCATTTCCCTTGAGTAAGTCCACCCATTCCAGAATCAGAAATAAACTTTGATCTTTGGAAGTCAAACACCCAGAATTCCTTTTACACAGTTTCAAATAGAATTATCTAATTTAGTAAATGCAACTACAAAATGTCAACAATCTAAAAGTTGCATGCTTATTGTTGATATCAATATCAGATTTAACATTTCTAAAAAATGAGTCAAATGATCAAAACACATTTCTTGTTTCAGAACATTGTCGAAAGTAAAGTGTTTTTTTTCTTCTAGGTATGAAAAATACCTCAACTTTGGAGCACCATAACCTGCACAAAAATACAACACACAAATCAATTAAAACATGATCATTTTGACGTTTTGACAACAATCATAGAAGCTATTCTAATTGAAGAACTACTAGCTGAAAACAAGAAGGTTCGTATAGTGCCTTAAAGAAGAAGCATTTATTCGTTTAACGTAGTCTCAACAAAGTTATCTAATTTAAATGCAACTCTTGTGTGGCCATGATAGTTTCTCTTTGGAAGAGCTTTTACTCAGTTCAAGTTTGAGTGGCGGCGAACTCTTTGCCAAAGGTCAGACACCATTCTATTTCAAAGGCTAAAAGTCGGACACCATATATAATTACCAAAATAAGTATCTTGTGTGTACCATACTTCCAATATTAAGTTTAAACACTTATTAGTGTATGTATATGAATAAACCGGTTAAAACGATGCCGGTTGGCATGGTGGCAGCTATATCCAAGTCAGCAAATAACGTTACAAACTTACAACAATCAAAAACTTGCTAATTACCATATGAAAGGTCATAATACATGCAACCGCAAATATTAATAATCCTATATACTGTACACAATTACACACACACACACACAAAAACCTTAAAATATGATACATGCAATAACAATATATTTATCAAGATTCACAAACTAGCATCAATATAGATGCAATCTATAAATATATATATATATATATATATATATATAGGATTTGATTACCATAAACATCTGAAACAAGAACAACAGCACTTTTCAGATCAGGGTTGCCGGTAACATAAGTATTAAGAGATGCTATTTGCAAAACCTCGCCGGATTCACAGCCGGAAGAGGCTGCCGGAGGGTTTTCACAACACTGTGGGCCAGACATTTTTATGCTACAGTAGAACTGGATTTTGGTCAACTCAAATGGGAAACGCTTGGGTTTTTTTTAGTGTGTACATTTTTATACACCATACATTTTAGTGTTAATAAAATTCAATTATTTATTAGGGGATATCATCCATACTGTACCATTACGCAAGCTTAAGTATTGCGTCTCTCGCATACTGGGGATTTAATATGTAAATTAATAAACTTCAGGGGACGAAATAGAAATTCTTTTCTTAACAAATCTGCATTACGGATCATTTCCCCTTATTTTAAAACAACTTATGATTTTACATTTTTTTTCATAAAAATATATAATAAAAATTAACATTTTATCTTGATTTTTACTAACAAATACTCTCATTATTATGATATTAATATATTATCATTAGGAAATATCCAAAATGCTCTATGAATATGCATTTGATTATCAAAATATGAATTGAGGAGCAGCGGTGTAAACAAGACGAGATAGTTCGCGAGCTACCCGAAATCGATTCATAAATTATTCGATATCGACCTAGTCTGAATCGAGCCGAGCTCGAGCTTGAGCTACCCGAGTAGACTTCCGAGTCGAGCACGAGCCTTAAAATAGCCTATTCGAAAAGCTTGCGAGCTTAATCAAGCTTGTACTATTTTACAATTTTACTCTTGAATATTATATATTTTTACATAATTATTATCCTACCGAGCCGAGCTTAATCGAGTCAAGGTCAAAAGTATCGAGTCGAGCTTGAAATTATCGAGTTTATAGGACTAATTTGATTTAAAATTTAGTAATTAGTATAATACTTAATCGAATTGAGCTGCGCTTGGAAATGTTGATTAGTAAAGCAAGCTCGAGTTTGAAACTAAAGGATCGGTCGAGCTCGAGTCGAGTTTCGAGTTTTATAATCGATTCGAGCTCGAGCTTGACACTGTGTCCGCTCGACTCGGCTCGATTATATCCCTATTGAGAAGCCATTAAAAACAAAGATATAGGTTTTTGTTTTTTTCTTTAATGACAAATATGATATATTATTAGTAAATGATTAACTAGCAAGGTACTAAAAGTCCCAGCGTAAAAACATCAATATTTAAAAATAAACCAAAATACAACACCAACTGCACAGAGTGCAAACGCCAATATCCAGAAATAAACTATACAGTCTAGATACATCTCGAGGCGGATAATATCAAGGCACAAGAAAAAAAAACCCCACCGACGGAGGCCAAGCCACCTATTTTCACTCTCTAGTATTTTTTATGCAAATCTAAACAAGTCCCGAGTACCCAAACAAAGATATAGGTATATGGAAAATTCAACTTTTTTTTCAACCAATATCATATTGGCATTAACTCACTAGCTACAAGCCTACAAGGTATTAAAAAGCTGGACTCGTTACATTTTATGCCATGTGATGATGCATTATGATGTGTTTTAAATTTTAATTATCATTTTCATTGAGGGCCAAAAGTTGGACTCCCTACTTTTTACTAAAGTTTTATTACATGTGAATTTGTGATGTGGTGGGCACATCTCAAGTAGGACAAGCCATGGCTTGGTTTACCCCAACTAGGTAAGATCAAGCCACGCAATGCGCAACTTTAATTATTACGATTACCTTTGTTATTAATACGATTTTGTTATGCTAGTTTACTTCGGTTGAATCTATTACATTATTATTTTGTGTAAAAAAATCCAAAAAAAATAAAAATAGATGTTAACAAAACAAAATTAAAAACCCATAAAAAAATAGAAGGATGGACGAATTCAAAATAGACTAAAAAACCAAATCCAAAAGAGTCTCAAAAATATGTGTATCTAAGGATAATACCATAATTATGTTAAAAGTTTATTCATCTCAAATACATGAATTTATTTTGTAAAAAGAAGAAAATCAAGATTAAAAAAAAGCATTTTTATAAAACAAAAGCAAGAAAACCATAAAAAAAAAAAAAAATTAAAAATTAAAAAAATCCAAAGCAGTAAAAAAAATAGTTTTTCAACAAATAAAAGATTTTAGCCTGTCCAATAATTAAATTAGGCCCAATAAAATGTTTTGACCAGACCCAACCAAATTTGTCTACCAGTATGGGAAGGGGGATTCGAACCCCAGACCACTCGCTAAATAAATGGTGGGAGAACCACCTAATCTGAGCCTGCTTATGTTCATTATTCCGCACAGCTAGTATTTATTCACATCCAACGGAGTTACTGTTCACTCCGTTGGATATTAATAGAGGTATATAGAAGGATGTCCGCGCGATGAGGCGGCGATGGTGGTAGCGGCGGTGTGGTGGTGGTGGCGACGGGTGGCGGCGGTGACTGGTGGTGGTGACAGCGAGTAGTGTAGGCTATTGATGTAAATATAATTGATGTAAAATGGGGTGGTGTAGTTATTTTAAGAGTTGAGGAATAGATGTTGTAAATTATTTCATTAAGGGTATTATAGGTATATTAAGTGGAGATGTTTAAATTAGTGAATAAAAAAAAGGGTAATTTAGGGATAAAAAAAAAAGGGGGAGGGGGGTATTTATGTCATATCGCATATGGACAAATTTCAGCATTTCCAAAAATAAGGGACGCTGGAATTTTTATAAGGGAACTAGCATGATACTCGCACATTGGGGCGGATACAATTTACAGGACGTCAGATACCCGCGCGTTGATGGTTGTGGTGTTGGCGGTGGTGGTGGGGGATTTTTTGAGAGCGTTTTGTGGTTCG
>JAOXNX010000026.1:25686714-25709536 GCA_028566075.1 Solidago caesia | reverse complement strand
GATTACTCGCGAATATCGAGAGGTCTAGCATACGTTGTCTTAACCGGGTCCGCGCTAGAGAGCCCCCTCGCCCCCAACTTAAACCCCTATCACCCAGAGATCTGAAAGGGAAAACTCACCCAGGCCCACCATAGATGGAAATTAAATACATGTGGCCACCCCAAATATGCCTAGGATAGGACTCGAACCCCTGACCTTTTGTGAGGAAAGATGCCTCCTTGCCACTAGACCATTTGATGATGGTTATTTGGTGATTTGACTGGCTTATTCTATATAATTATATTTTTATTACATTTTAAAAGTTAAAACAATTTAAAGTCATTTTGTTAATTTGGAATCATTAAATTACTAAATATAATCTCTCTCTCCCTCTCTCTCAATATATAATAGTTTTAATACCCGTACAATATACAGATTGATTGTATGTATATACAATATAGTATTTGATAATATATATATATATAACTTAGTGTTTTAAATATAATAGATGAATATAAAAGGTTAAACTATACAATTTTTCATTATAGTGTTTTGAGAATTTTATTATTACATTACATAAACATGTTTCTTTATATTTAATTTTACATCGTCATTCTACAAAGATATAACAAACATATCATATAAACCATATACAATAAAGACCATTTTCAAATAATTATATTATAATTTTTTTCAGCAGGTAGTATTACATTAACTTTATACCTTCATTACAGAAAGATATAACATACATATCTTATTAACCATTTTTGATACAAAACATTTTTTAATTAATAATATCATCATATTTTAATATGTCTTATCTATAACTACTAATTATGTTATAATGAAAACTTAATATGTTTATACTGCATATTACAAAGGAAAATAATATAGTATATATATATTTGTCTGGTTCACACATCAAGGCCGAAAGAAACAATGAATCATTGTCACATTCGGAATCTTGTATATCCCGCATCATGTTTAAGACAAGAAATCTAGGGTTAGATAATTAGAAAAATAAACAAAACTAGAAAAGTACTTTTATCTCATTTGCATGAAGGTACAAAACCAGAAATTAAAATATTACTCTACAATGAATTAGACGTTTATTGAATATTATATACAAATGGAATTTGTGTGGAGGTCACCAACAGGATATTGTTTTAAAGTTGTATTTGTTTATTTTCCTTTGACTTGTATTTTGTCTCGCTGAATTATATGACATGGTTGCACACTCGCTTTTTCAAAACATTTGACCAAATTATCCGTACACACGGCTACAAAAATTTTGTCTACCAAAATGGTTAAAGTCCTTTCACATTTCACAATATCTTGTTGAAAACATCACTATAAAACATGGGGATAGCTTAGATACAGTGGGCTGTATCAAATTTTTGGTGCAGCTGGTAAAATTCAGGGGGGCCGGATATTTATTTCATCACGTGACAAAATTGATTTTTTTTCATGTGAGAGAAACATATATACAGTTAGCTGTATATATGATTTTCCATAAAACATTTCATGAGGTCCCCTCTTATAATATCATTTTAAGAACATCATTATTTTGTTAAGAGAAACGATAAACGTAACCTATGGTGTTATGTTTACACATGCATTAATAATTTGCCCATTAAACATAACCACCTTTTATATTTACGGATTGGGATTGAATGTATAACCTTTTACGCATATAAAAATATCTTACACATAGCTCATTTCCCTTTTGTTAATTACTAGGTGCACGACTATCTTTTTGATAAGTATTAACTGCACTTGGAAACTTAAATACATGTTTAGTTAATGATCAAAATCATTTTAAAAAATATTAGATGTCAAAATTGCAAATTTTGTGTCCAAATTTCACATGTTAACATTTTGACTTCTTCTAATTTATCTAGAAAAGATGTAACATTATTATTTTGTTTGTTTAACATACAATAAAAAAAAAAAGAGAAATAATTAAATTTTATCTTCTTAACATATCTTCTTAAAAATTGTCCTAAAACTATTTAAATATAACATGTAACTTCCATTTATTCCATGTTCTCGTCTAATATATTGATTATTCTAAACGTTATGATCTTGTGGTAAACATGATTTTTAAGATGATATAAGCTTAGTCGAAGCAAAATAAAATTTCGCTAACATGATGTACATTCAACATGTGTCACACAAACTTTTTTTTTGTTTGTTTTTGGAACGACTAATTAATTGTTAGTGGTTCTCATCCTAAAAAATACATTCAAACAGGCAGTCGCCCCCAAGATTCGAACCCTTGATTCACACACATAAGGGACCTTGATAACCAACCCTTCTACATCGATCACACAACCTATTTGATCCACTCATGTTCTCATTCCTAGTAGTTGTGTTAGCATCAATGTATTTTTCCATAGTTTTTTTTTCTTTTTTTCTAAAAAAAAACAACAACTATACATCAGTTCAGTTTATAGAGTTAACAAATCCCAAACTTATTAAAAAAAAATTGCCTATTTATTTACAAAAAATCGATAATTAAAAAAAGAAAAAAACACCTCTAAAAATCTAATCTTTACTCATATATAAAAGAGCAATCTCTCCTCATTTTTTTCCTCAAATGATGATTTGAAATGCCTAAAATGTCTATCTCTTTTATTCACTAATTTAAAAATCTCCACCTAATATACCCTTAATGAAATAATTTATAACATAGATCCCTCAACTCTTAAAATAACTACACTACCCTATTTTATATCAATTACTTTTACATTCACCACCGCCGCCACCACTGTCGTCGCCACCACCTCCGCCACCCACCGCCGCCATCCGTCACCGCCACCACTGCCGCTACCACCACAGCGCTGTTGCTACTACCATCGCCACTGTATCGCGCGGGCATACGTGGTCAAAATGGAGTCCAGCTTTATCATCCATTCTCATCCAAGCAAGCATTTGGACTTTTGTGTGATTTCATTTTTTACTCTTTAAAAAAAAAAAAAAAATTATTTTTAATTAATGTATTTATAACAGTTAAAAATTTAAACCTAACCATGGTTCCATAAAATAAAAATAAAACAAACTCCACTCCACTTCACTTTGAGACTTCCAATTCAACTTTCTTTTCATTTCTTTTCTTTTCTCTCAAAAATAGATCACCACCGTGAAAAAACACACACACACACACACACATCTCGGTTAGCATCTATACATACAATCTCTCTATGACTCTATATCTGTATATATATATATATACTCTGCTTAAATTTCTGTATATTTATATTTATTAATTGAACTGCACAGCTTTCATTTCATTATATTTTCAAAGTAAATTGTTACTGTAATAATTGTTGCATTTGATTGTATTTAATTTATATGAATATTGTTTTCCTGCACATTGGCATTGTTATATATATATACACTTATTTGTGTATCTATAGTTACTGAATGAGTGTGATTGTGACTGTGTGTAATTGTGTTTGTGCTTTTTTTTTTTTTTGAACGGCATTAATTGTTTTTAGTTAGCCTTTTCTTTTTTAAGGTTTAATTATTTACTTAACTGGTGATTTAATTGATTTGAAAAAAAAAGGTATTTACTTTTTTCTTTTTGTGTCTATAGGTCTATTTTCATTTACTGAGACTAAAGTAATTGATTTTATTATGTAATTTGATTTAGTTGGGTGATGACCCGTACACCACCAATTTTTAGCCAAACACCACCAAATATGCTTTAAGCTGTTGTACTGTACAACAGCTTAAAGCATATTTTGTGGTGTTTGGCTAAAAATTGGCGGTGTACGGATCACTGCCCTAGTTTAATAGGGGAAAAGTAGTGCATAAGGTTGGTAGGTATTGCAATGTTTATGTTTTAGGAAAATTTGAAAGTTATTGTCACATGTCTTCATGTGGTGAATTGCAAATGTACTTACGGTTTGATTTCATGTATAATATTAACTTGATTTTTGAATGTTTATGTTAATTGTAAGTGATGAAATTCTAATTAAAATGTTAAATGTGAAACCTTTATGGTCACTAGACTTGCGTATGTGAATTACATTCTTTGATGTTTACTATATGTAACTTAGTTAATCTAAAAGGTAAGGACTCGAGACATAATTTGGTCACATCTTATCACCAGTTGTTGTTGCTTGTGTCCTACATAAAATGGTTGGTCATATGTGATGTATGAGTACGTTTTAGGAACTTTCTTATTGTCGCTACCTTACATATTACCTAAGGCATTTAGCCTAGCATTCTAGGTACACCAATCATGATAAATAGCGAAATGATGTAAATTTGCATAATATAAATTAAATCGATGAATGTGGCTCATAGGTTGATCTTTGCTCTCTATAAATCTTGAATTTAGCTTTGGTCTTTTATCAATATAAAGTTGTGACAAAGAGATTAAGCAACACATGCATTCTGGAGTTTTTAGAAATTTGTTCGTTTCTCAATGTTCAGCTCCGTTTAGGATAATGCGTGCAATTGGTGTCTATACATGCTTTATCATTCCTTTACGAGTATCAAAATTTCCTTTTATTTACTTGCTTAATAAAATATAATCGTTAAGCGTAGCATGAGATATTGCTGAAGTTGAACTTTACTTAATCCGTTGATTTTGGGACATGGATTTCAGGTGAGCTCAGTAATCTTAAAGCCTACTATGCCATAAGACTCTCCTGATTAAAATGTATCTTGAATGTTGGTTGGTATAAAGTTCCATGCTATATACTGTAGTTCAGAACATGGGCTTACTCTGCAGTAGACACAAACGTGGTAATCAAGCTAACACAGAAGAAGATGTTCAGGTAATGTGCCTACACATGTAGTAATATCCCAGTTTACCCTTTCATTTTGTAATCATGGGTTTCTTACATATCCTTCGATTTAACTATCATGATATACTTTTCAGGCTGCAGAAATAGAACGGCGGATCGAGCAAGAAACAAAGGCAGAGAAACATATTCAGAAACTTTTATTACTTGGTATGTTAAACGTTTAAGAGTAATATATTCGACTTCTTACTTTTAATCATCTCATGAACACATCAATTGTAATTAATTTTGCTTAGGTGCTGGAGAGTCAGGGAAGTCCACTATTTTCAAACAGGTAGCATCATTGTGTGAATCAGTGTGTAGTTACCAATTATTGGTTTGTATTTCTGAAAAATGGGCAACGTGAGTATTTGTGCAGATAAAACTACTCTTTCAAACTGGCTTTGATGAGAGAGAGCTCCAGAGCTACACCTCAGTCATTCATGCAAATGTCTATCAGACAATAAAAGTATGCAATACTTGAAAGGGTGTGTTTAGGTTATTTTCCTTTGTTTCGCCCCAATTGGAAAATTTCAAACTTTTAAAGAAACCCAAAACACGCCTAAATGCCAGAATCTTGTTGATGGTAGAGATCTTAGGATTGTTGTCTTGATTGTAGAGTTTATCATGTTTCAATAGATATTACATGACGGGGCAAAGGAGTTAGCTCTAAGTGAAGGAGGTTCATCGAAGTATGGTTTATCGGCTGATAATAAGGTAGTATGATCTCATCACTTGATTAAAAAAAGCAGACAAAAACTTGTTCGTTTCATTTTGCAATTGATCTTTCATTTGGAAGTTGAATGATTTTAGATCTAAATATTGCGTGTACAGGAAATTGGAGAGAAATTATCAGAAATCGGTGGCAGGTTGGATTATCCCCGCCTTACTGAAGAGCTCGTTCAGGACATCTTAAACATTTGGAGAGATCCAGCCATACAAGTATCTCCACTTTTGGGGATTTTAACAGTTTATGAATATTCAAATACTCATAATGGCTCATCTCAAGTAATATATTGTGTCTATTTTGTGCAGGAAACTTATATTCGTGGGAATGAGCTCCAAGTTCCAGATTGTGCTGATTATTTCATGGAAAATTTACAGAGATTGTCCGATGCGAATTATATTCCAACAAAGGTATCTAAATTCAAAATCCTTTATGTATTCTCTCTTTCTCATTGTTGTTAAATAAGAACATAAATAACATAAAACATGTCATCTATTCCCTACTCTATCATGGAGGCATCCTCTAAGTTATTACGGAAGCTAGTTATATGAAAGAAGTTCTATCGACTGTAGATAATTGAAATTGGTTTTATATCATTATTGGTCTTTGACTTGAGTAACCGGTTAAAAATCTGATAAACTTGTAAAAGGAAATAAATAAATACTCTTGCAATTTTCTTTGATAGCTGCAGAGTCAGTATAAAGGGTGAGCCTAGATTAGGGCAACAGTAAGGATACGTCGTTATGACCATTCAGCTGTCCATTTCACCCTTAAAACGATATATAACTTCTCTATTTGTATTATTTATGGTGCAAATGTTGAAATTTGCTTAATATAGGGGATCTTAGCTTAGGTTATTTTATCATTTGATATTCTTTTAACTGTGAATAAGTTTTTCATGAGCAGGAGGATGTTCTCCATGCCCGTGTTCGTACAACTGGTGTTGTAGAAATCCAGTTCAGGTATAATTTGTTTCCTGGGCAAGTGCTATTCTCTTACTATATAATTGTAATTATTTTTGAATTATTAGATTCATTTGCTTATACCCTTTCCCACTGTTCCGCGTTCAAACATTTTATGGGTCTCATCTTTAAAATCTATTCACTTCAAGTACATGGACCCCGCAGTCATATCTTAACTCTTAAGCTCTTCTCATATCAAGAAAGTGAGACCCACAAAATAAAAATAAAAATATGGGCCGAAACTATTAGGGTTCAAATTTTTGTGGAGACAAAGCTTGGTGTTATAGATCTAGATGTGGACCAGTGGTTATTTAGAGTTCCATGCAGTCTATTGTGTCGAATTCATTTCTTATGTTTACTACCAATATAATGCGTCATAGCTTCTCTCTTTTTAAATTCCCTTGGTCACATCATTATCATTCTTATTTCATGGTGGCCTACTGTAGGAGGATCTAGTCAATAGTTTTAAGGAAGTTCTATTTTACTCAAATGTTCCGGTAAGAGAGAAGCTGTAATTTGTGAACCTATGAATTAAGCCCAAATGAGGGAGACTCAATGTTTTGTCCCAATATAAGCTAGGCTTGTCAATGGGTCGGGTCTTGATTTATATATCTGATACATCAGGTCAAAAGTATCTGATTCAAGAAGTGATCCAATGGATCAACCTATTTAGGCAGACCAATACTTGTGTCGATTTATTTTAATTATAAAAATAGTTCACTTATTTTTATGTCTGTCATACTAAACCCATACAATTATATTCAGAATTTTTTTAAAGGGTACCTTGTTTTGTAACGTTAACTCTTTTGTTATAACGAATTTTAAAATATGAGAACCTTTTTGTTGTCTTGCAAGTTTGATTGCTATTCCAGTGCCAGTTTTTAGACCATATGTTTTTCATTTTTACGACAACTAAATTTTAAAACATGATTACATGAGTAAATCTTATGAAGGGGAATTGTAAACTCGTGTAGAATTTTGATAATGCAAATCAGATGACTTGTTTCCGGATAAAAATTCAAGCATGACAATTTGTATGAACTTTTAACGGTTTTTGAAATTGAATTATAATAACAGTTCTATTACAATTTAAAAGTATTTGATAACAACAGAGACGAGGAGAAGGTCAGTGGTGTTTTGTGATGCAAGGGATGTGGAGTGGGTATTAGTTTTGGTGTGGCGAGTAGTTTTTTTTTTACTTTTGAAGTGATGGGATTAGTGGTTATCAAAATAAAAATGAATGGATTGAACAGGGTCAGGAACCATCTATCTAGTTTAGTTGGTTCGTGGGTCAATTACGATCCATTTAGCTCGGTCATGGTTCGTATGAAATCATTAGTCAAGCTGACCCAATTCTGACCCATTGAGACGCTTACCCAATACCACCCTTTCATCACAATTATCCGTCACACGGTGATCTCCATTACTAAATTCTGGTTCTTGTATGGATAGATTTTGTGATCTTAAAACTATCAAATTCGTGAAGCTATGCCAAACTTCGTATTCGTTTCATCTGAAACAGCTAATGTTTCTTCCCTGTAGAGACAATTAATGCACTTTCCTTTTCACATATAGCAGATGGCTTTTTCTGTTTGTTGTTATATATCTTATTGATAATCACTTCGTAGTTTTAGCAATGAGTTATCATGGAAACAACATTTCCAAGTACATAGAATTCCGATGACTTGCATCACAACTTCAGACAGCACATGGCACTGGGGGATGACTAAGATGGAACTGCCATCGTTCCATCAATGGTGGCGTGAATTGGCAGTTCTATCTATCTGCAGTATCTCAATTCATTTTATTGACTGCATCTAGTAAATCCACTATTTATGTATTACGAATATGGATGGTTGCAGCCCTGTTGGGGAGAACAAGAAAAGTGGTGAAGTGTATAGACTTTTTGATGTTGGAGGCCAGAGAAATGAGAGAAGGAAGTGGATTCATCTATTCGAAGGTGTTACAGCCGTCATATTTTGTGCTGCTATTAGCGAGTAAGATTGTTTAACCAGATATCATTATATGGTGGATATAAACACCTCTAAACATAAACTTGATTAGCATACTATTTTTACTCTTTTACAGGTACGATCAAACCTTATTTGAAGATGAAAACAAGAACCGAATTATGGAGACGAAAGAACTCTTCGAATGGGTCCTAAAGCAAAAATGTTTTGAGGTTAAAAGTTATTATGCAACACTCATTAATTTGGGTTCCATTAAATTTCTTATGTGTACATTTTATATATCATAATTTTGTATGTCAAGATATTCATTGCTTCAAAGCCTAAACATCTGAATCGATGGTAATCTGTAAGAAAATTTATCTAGCTATCTGATCAGGACTGCTTATATTTTGTGGCCTATGCAGAAAACATCCTTCATGCTGTTTCTTAACAAGTTTGACATTTTCGAGAAAAAGGTTTCAAAAGTAAGTGGTGGTTTGGAATTTTATAATTAATAAACTATCTGTGTTTTATAGTTTAAAATTATAGAGTTGATTGTATAGGTTCCCCTGAACGTATGTGAGTGGTTCAAAGATTATCAACCGGTTTCAACAGGAAAGCAAGAAGTTGAGCACGCATACGAGTAAGTGTATATCTTTTTGCCTTAGAGGTGGCTAAAAGGGCGGGTTGGGCCACAGGTCAAATGTGCTCCGGTTGAAATTGGTTATTTTTTTGTATTGGCGGAGTTGACCAGTGACTAGTTTTGCTCACTTCTTTTATAAATAATTAATGCGTTAATTATGATTTGAAAATTAGTATGGTTGCAATCTTATGATAATCTGAATATTTGAATGAAACAATTTAGGAGGTTGTTTGCATGAAAAGTATGGACAATGGGCAATTTTCAACTCGCTTACCTTTTAGGTTATTTTTTATATTCTTTTACCCATATGAGAAAAAACACTAGCGAAATCAATTCATTCAGAAGTACATGTGTTGTAATTGCCATCTATTTTAGATGTTATTTGAATTTATAGTAGATTTATTATGTTTTCAGGTTTGTGAAGAAGAAATTTGAAGAGTTGTACTATCAAAACGTGACATGTGATCACCAGGACCGTGTTTTTAAGATCTACAGAACCACTGCTCTCGACCAGAAACTTGTGAAGAAAACTTTCAAACTGGTAGATGAAACCCTAAGAAGGAGAAATCTCTTTGAAGCAGGCTTATTGTGACACCAACCAACCACCCATTCCACATGCTACAAATGTCAATAGTTGAGTAAAAGCTTCATCAAATTTTTTTGACAATGAGATCGACACAATCAATTCAGTATGGTATTTCACAGGTTAAAGAAAATATGATTTTATATTCGCGGTTCATTGGTTCATTTTAGGCATTCGCCGCCCTCAAGTACCCCCTTATTTTCATCTATTACTTACTTGGGATCTTTTCAACATATATTTTCTCCATGCATGTATGTAGCTTTCTTGGTGAAAAGAGAGTGTTGAACTTATCATCATACATTCATACATACTCTTTTAACTCTTTTGCCATGCTCAACAAAGTAAATTATGTGTTGTTTATTATGGTATTATATTATATATGTAGGGATTATTCCTATAATCAACAATACCAGATAGATAATCTACTGTTTTTTTAAGGTAGGTAGAAGTTAAATTACATTGCAAGTATCTATTAATCTATATATGCTAATAAACTAAAATCATATATTATGTTCAATCGACCAAATTTAAGTTGGCATAATGACAACTTAAGTCAACATCTACGATGTTAGTTGCACCAGCCAACAGGGGAATACTACAATTTTGTCATTATGGCAGGGATGTTAATGATTTTAAGCATATTAAAATAAGATAATCAATCATGTGTCACATTCCTTTCTCTTTTTGCATTAACTCTGAATATATATTCCGTGGGTCTAAAACCTATTATCATAACCACAAGACAAAAGAAGAAAGTTTTGTCGTTTGTTTATTGATATATCTATACTATCTTATAAACCAAATGACTTGGTGTCTTAATTTTTTAAAATTTTCAACATTTTCTTGTTTATCATATCATTTAATGTCAATTATTTAATGTCTTTTTATTTAATATCTATATTATTTACATATTAATTAATTATATATTATTTCTATAATACATTATAAAACATTTAGTCCCTTCATCTTTTTTAAAAAAGAACTTAATGTACATATTTTACCCTTCTCATTAATTACTATTATATCACCCAATTTCATAAATTACCCATATTAACCTTTTAATAACATCACCTAAAATACCTCAAATACCTTCATCCCCTAAAATACCTACAATATCCCGCTACCGCCATCACAACCACCACCACCACCAGTCATCACCCACCTCTCACGTCTTGTCGCCGCCACTATCACCCCGTTGCATTGCGCGGGTAATCTTCTAGTCGATAATAATGAGTCTTATAATTTTAAATTATTCTACTCTTCAAGGTCTAATTCATGTGATTAAAGATAGGTCTTATAATTGTATCAATATCATTGATCATGCTATATGTCATTATTATATATTTTTAGGCTCTTAAATTAGGTCTCTATCATTAACCATCCATTTATTTTCTTTCTTTATCACATCATTTAATTTTTATAAGTGTAATAATTAGATGGTTAAAAGGATTATTAGAATAATTTTGTAATCATTACTGAAAATATAAAATTTCAACTTATAATGTATTACCAGTAAAATAAAAAGTTTCAAGTCGCCTAAGGTGAGCCAGAGTAAAAGAAGAAAAAGAATTTCAAGTCACCTGAGATAAGCAAGACATTAGACTTAGGTAATGTCCAAAAAGTAATTGTACGTGCAAAAATATTGAGAAAATCACTGAGATATTTTATTTATTTCTTATAGGATGTGTATATTATTTTAAATCAAATATGAATGTATCAAACTGATCATTTGACTAATGACTTTGACTTGTGAATGATTTTTTTTTTGTGTGGATGATCTCACAGTTATTTTTTGAAACGAATGAAAATCTTACATTTGACATCATCGACCATCTGCGACTATTCTCGACCACCTACCCACCGATAAATATGCTATTGACACATGTCTTGAGCCAACTACTCATGTGACCATTCGCGAATAGGTCAAATGCCTGATAAGTGTCTTGATTAAACTATTCTCACAATCCATCTACCCCACATGTGACTCACCTAACCACATACGACTATTCAATAGCCTACCTGTGACTTGCCCACAACCCATCTATCCTACTCGTGACCACCCACAACCACCCGTAAAATTTCAAATTTTTTTTGATACACGTGTCAAAGTCTAAAGGTATACTTTGTAAAAATTGGAGTACGTTTTACGAAAAGAGTTATGATACATAAGCCGACAAAATATGTTTAAAGATATGTCTATTCCATTTAAATATTGACACATGGCTACCATGTTTTCTCTTTCTTAATTATCACCATTGATTTTGTCACGTGTCTCTATCTTATTTTAAGACGAATCAAGCATTTTCCTTACGAAAATGATTTGAATCAAAGTCATTGGTCAAATGACTATTTTGATGATTTGAGTTTGGCTGGAATAAAATGGTTAACTATATCTTATAGAAAAAAATTGGTTTAAGAATTTTCTCAAAATTGATTTTGTTTTAGAACGTATGTTTGTAGTGTTGTTCGAGGGCATTATGTTTTGTTTTTGAGCATTGGTTTCCTATGTAGGTTCATTCGTGCTATGCATTTGGACTATATTTTCACATACATTCATGACCTCTTGGTCATTTTTTGAATAATGACCAAAATACCCATAGCTGGACTATGTGTTGCTCTTTCGAGTTCCTCCTGTCTATCATATGTCTCTTTTGTGTGAGCCTTAGCCCTGCGATAATCTAACGGTAAGGCTATATAAGAGTGAATATGTTAGAATTGGATCATACGTGTGTAGTAAAACACGTTTTTTTTTTTTTCTTCCAGTCTATATGTATTCTTTGTATCTGCTAATCAGGGTCGTCTCAAGGTCTTAGAAGGCCTAAAAGAAGAGTTTCATATATTTTAAGTTGGCATTGTTTAAAGTTGTGTTTGATATAATATAAATGCTATATATATTAATAAAACTAATAAAATATAATTAACTAAAAGTCTTAAAACATACAGATATTGGCAATTTCTTAAAACTTTTCTATGTGTTAGAATTGGATCATATGTGTGTAGTAAAACACGGGGTTTTTTTTCTTCTGTATGTATTCTTTGTATCTACTAATCAATCAGGGCCGTCTCAAGGTCTTAGAAAGCCTACAAGAAGAGTTTATAATATTTACTTAGGATTTTAGTTAATATTTTGAGTTCATATATTTTCAGCTAGCATTGTTCAAACTTGTGTTTGATATAATATAACTGCTATATATATTGATAAAACTAATAAAATATAATTAACTAAAAGTCTTAAAACATATGGATATTGGCAATTTCTTAAAACTTTTCTACATATGATTACCTTGTAAGAGTATATTGTTACTAAATTAACAATTTCTTAATAATGAATAAAACAAAATGATAGAATATGAGCACAAATGGCATGGCTTTTTGGCTATTTAACTAATTGTATTTTTGGTTATGCTTTATTGAGTATATTAGACTATGGGGAGTAGGGTATTCTAAGGAAGCCCCAAACTCCTTTCCATTCGTCATGTGGTGTCAACTAAGCAATGAGGTTTTTCCCCTCTTTTTGTTGGAGTAGGGAATGCCTCTTTTTGTTGTATTTTTATGGGGTATATATATATATAAAGTGGAAGGGGTAATTGGAAAAAAAAAAAATTGAAAAGTTGGGGCGTCTCAAATTGAACGAAGTATCTTGATTTTTGGTGAAGCACACCCCTAGGATCCCTGTACATGGCGTGATGGTGGCGTTCCTTGTGCTTTTTGGACGTGCCATGGGAGGAGCACGTCTTACTCTCCATGGCTTTATATCTCATTGGTAAGTTACTTGTACCTTGAAGTTTTGTATCATGGTTCAAGTTTTGAAAGAGAGGTGTTTTCGTGAAGTCTAGAATTTTATTTTAGGCATTCGAGTTACTTTAGGAGCAATAGGATAATTCATATATTTGTGACGTAACATCAACGTAAATATTGAATATTAGTTCGGCAAGTCAGCAAAATGCGAGGGCCCACAAAAGTGTGTCGGTATGCACGCTTCCTTCGTCAGTATAGTTTGTACGTCGAACAAAATCAATGCAAAAATAGAAAGCAACAAAGAGAGAGATGGCTTCGCACACTTTCCATGACCAGAATCTTCCGTATTCCCTTCATTTCCACAAACCAAAAACCCCAATTCTTGTTAAGCTGCTGCTGCTGTTAGAATCCCCTTTATTTATTTGGGGAAACCAAAAATAAAGTCATAAACTTTTTACCTTTTTTCTCCCATAAATGTTGATTTAATTCTTTTCCTTTTTAGCAATTCTTTCCAACAAAATAAACAAGATTAAAACTTTTTAATTCTTTATTCATCTAATAAAAAAACCCCATTCAGCCCAAAAGCATATTCCTTATTTCCGTGAAGAATAAATATAAAAAATACCTAAAAAGGTGTTTTTCTTGAATACCCAAAAGCCTGATCCATCATCTGTTTTTGATGCATTGCTTTCATTGTTAATCCCATTTTTATTTTTATTGTTTAAATATTTTTATTGTTGTTAATATTTGTTTGTTATGATAATTTATACATATTTTGCTTTGTCATTTTGAGGGCTGAATTCATAATTGTGTTTTTAAATGCAATGCTGTGATGTTAATTTGGTATGATTTTTTTTAAGAGGGTGTTTTTGTTTGGGTTTTTTTAAATAATCAAAAATTTATTCTCTTTTAATTTCAAGATTTCTGTATGTCATACTATATGATAATATTTAAGTGCAAATTTGATATGAATCTTATTGCATAGGGTTTATGTTCATGTTTAGGCTTAACTGTATCTAAATGTACCGAAAACTTGGTTTTGTATGTATTGAATTTTCTGCATTTACCGTTTGATGCTAAACCGGTTATTTTGTGCTGGTTTTGATGATGTGGCAACTTATATGGCTGGAATGTTAGCAAAAAACTGGTTACCTGATGAATAGGTAGGTCACAGGATACAGTACCATGGCAATGGATTGAAAATTTGGTACACACATAAGGTTCAAAAGCATGACACTAGCTAGCAAAACATGACAAGTTTGATATATTTGGAAATAGTTAGCCTTGATGTTAATCATAGTGAGTTCTTATAAAGTTTAACATATACGAGAAGCTGAAACTTAAACATTTGATATGAGACGGTAAAATGCAGTGGCAGTTATATTTTTGGTGGCTCCCATTTCGATGATCAGTTGCTGATATGAACATTATGCTGGTTTAATTTGTTCTTTGGTGCCTACGTGTCAATATTATGAAATTTGTAATGGTGATATTTTTTGCCACAAGTGTTCTTTTTTGTTCGGCACTCATCTGCATCTTACATCATTGTAGGTGTGCCACTCACCTGTTGGCGTTTCTTTGCTTTTGCATCAGTTGAATATATCTCCTTTTTTGAGTAGATTTCTGAATAATTGAAGTAGTGGCTGGAAGAAATTTGTGCAAAATCTTCATTTGTTTCTTATGGATTTTGACGAGGGGCGGCCTAAGTTTTTTCCGTTGGAAGCTCTTTCCCCTAGTCGATATTTGCACCATATGAGTTCTTTAGTTGATAATTCACCCTACACTTCTAGAAACTGGTTCAAGCCTGGAAGTGTTTGTCTTCAAGAAACTTATAGTTGCATTTCAAAGTTTACTGGCACTGTCCTTTTATGGTCTGCTAATGGGTCAAATTCAAATATGTGCCCAAAAAGATCTGATTTTTCTGGTAAAACAAGTCATGCTTCTAGTACGAAGCATGATCACCCAAGATTTTTCATTAACTATAAAAGAAAAGCACTCGAGATCCCAGAATTATTTAACAAGTTCTCGAGGTTTGCGGTAAAACAACTGCTAGGAAGGACTAAAGATATACAATTCATTCCGGCAATATCATTAGCTGGTAATTTAGTACCACCTCTTGACAATATGTGAGCTATCTTCTTTTCGGAATCTCAATATTAGCTTTTATATAAAATGTGATGGGTATGCTCCATTTATGTTTTTAAAATTTTCATTGTTCTTAATTTTTTTTTTCCTTTTGAAATCAGATCTAGGAAATCGTTTGCTTTTTCACAAGAAAATGGCAATGCCGTTGTAGGGAGAAGCATGAATCATAGTCCATGTGATGTTGAGCAATGGAGATGTGGCGATCTTCGTTATGGAAGTTCTAATTGCTCAGCAAGTGCAGTTGAACCAAGAACTGGCATCGAGTTCCCAACTGTATCGGACAACATCTTTGGAGGGGGAAATTCTAGCTTGAATACGGAGGTGCATTATTTAACAAGTCATCCTTCTAGTACTAAGCATGATTACCCGAGATTTTTCATTAACTATAGAAGAAAAGCACTTGAGATCTCTGAATTATGTAACAAGTTCTCAAGGTTTGCGGTACAACAACTGCTAGGAAAGGCTAAAGATCTACAATTCATTCCGGCAATATCATTAGCTGGTAATTTAGTACCACCTCTTGACAATATGTGAGCTCTCATCTTTTCAGAATCTTAATATTAACTTTTATATAAAATGTGATGGGTATGCTCCATTTATTTTTAAAATTTTCCGTGTTCTTCCTTTTTTTCTTTCTTTTTGAAATCAGATCTAGGAAATCGTTTGCTGTTTCACAAGAAAATGGCAATGCAGTTGTAGGGAGAAGCATGAATCATAGTCCATGTGATGTTGACCAACGGAGATGTGGCGATCTTCATTATGGAAGCTCTAATTGCTCAGCAAGTGCAGTTGAACCAAGAACTGGCATCGAGTTCCCAACAATACTGGACAACATCTTTGGTGGGGGAAATTCTAGCTTGAATACGGAGGTGCATTATTGTTCTTGGGCTCTTGCTTCCTTTGTAATAATCTTTTTTAAATTTTGCATAACCGGTATGAGCACTGTTGGTCTATGTTTCAGGTTCTTGTTGGAACTGGATCGAAAACAATGAACATTATTAAAATAAAATCATTAAAGCTCTATGCTTTTGGTTTTTGTAAGTAATCTCAAAACGTAACTTGGAGTTTCACTTATAGTATCAGTTTGTTCTCACTTCTAACTCTTGTTACCTAAATTTCCGCAGATGTTCATCCTTATGATGTCTGTAACAAGTTGGGTTCAAAGTACGCGTCTCTTCCAGAGAATGAGGTGAACACGCATCATAACTTCTTTGCTGATCTTCTCAGGTATGTTATAATAGTCTTTTTCCTAATAGGCTGTTCTTGCAAGCTTATAACTATTACAAGTTACTGCCAGCAAACTAAAACAGGATTGAGTCATCCTTTGATCAACACAAGACTCTTTATTTGAGCGATACGTGTCCTCTGTAACCTATATTTAATAATCCTATTTTCTACATAGCATAAATAATTAAAAAAAAATTTCATAAATTATTATATAGATATGGATACCTAATATAATCAAAACTTCTATATGAAAATTTTCCTTATATACACTGTTACCATAACTATCTATCTTTCACCACCATTTTTTTTTTGAAAGTAAATTTCAAAAGATAATAAATATAAAAGAACTATATTAACTATTGTTTGTTATTTTTATTAAAAAGAGTTATTAGTTGATAAGCAAATCCAGATAAATATACACTTTAGTCATTTGAAATTTCAATCTTAATGCGACAACCCAAAAATAAGTATTAATTATTTAATTTCCTAAAAATAGATATGTATCGCTCAAAAAAGGTTGCACCTACCAAAATAAAATTCACATAAAAGTCCAAGTGTCTAACCAATTAAATGTTTCGCTTCATCCTGTAGTAGCACACATAATTGTAAGTTAGATTTAACAGAGGAAATATGTTTTTGGAAGAATTTATTCTGGACTTTTCTTATTTGAATCAGAGGAAATATTTATACTTTCACTTTTAGTAACTCAAGTCTTTGATGCGGTGCTGCAGGGAGGACATAAGCATGACCGTTAGGCTTGTGGTTAGCTGCAATGGAATAAAAATCAGTACCGTTAGAGAGTGAGTCCAGTTTCTGTCACACAGATCTAATTAAGAAGTTCATTTGTTTAAAACTTTTCCATTCTTTGTTGTTAACTCCCATTTTTGATGAGACAAGAATCTATATTTGTTAAGTTCCAACATTGATTTTTTATTTGATTTGTAACTTGTTTCTTGCAGTGCTTTTGAGAAATCACTTCGAGCCCGATTGATTAAGGTGAATTATCATCAAGGATTTTGAATTTGATTGTATTATAGTTATATACTTGTATCCACCAGGGCTAAATTCTTTGTACTGCAGATGAACCCGGACACTGATTATGACTGCTTGAGTAATTTCAGCTCCCTTTTTAAAGAGGATATTCCAATAAGAGCGGTAATCGGTTGTTATGTTTTCCATGGTTTTGTATATATATACTTTGGCTTCATCAGAACGATAATTTATGTTATTAATCTTCAGGGAACAACAATAAAAATTCAGAGAACAGCTGATGGGCATCTTGTTACTGAGAGTGAGTCTTTCACGATACTTAATGTTTGACATATTTCCATCCATGTATTCATCTTGTTAGTGTATTTACAGTCAATATTGATACCCTTCTCTTGAATTGTATGTAGTTGAAGGCAATCGGATAGGTGCTGTTCATAGCAGGGATTTGTGCAGTAAGTCATTTATCTTGGCCTCGGCATCTTCATCTCAGGGTTCTGTCACCTTATTCTTCTTTTTAATATGTATCGTCTCTTTGTTTTACGAAATGGTCTAATATGCGCAGTTGTTGCTACAAAATCTTATAAAACATTTAGAGTTCTGTTCACTTCCTTCTTATACAAGATAAGAAGATCCTCTTTTGATTTTAGGGATTCAAACCTCCTCTTTTGCAAGATTAAGATAACTTCTAATTAATGGTTACGATTTCAGTCCATTTGGGTTGAATGATTCTGCTTATGTTTTATCTCTAACATGTCCCAAATCAAATGGTAATGCTAAAAAGGAAACAGGTCATGGCTCATATAGGTTGACAGTTTCCAAATTGTAATTTTATGCACACAACCTCCTAAATTTATACTAAAAAGTTAGATTGTTATTGTTGTGCATTTATTCTTTATTAAAAAAACTCAATAAAATGGACCAAAAATTATTTAGGTCAAATTAACCCGATGCCTCCTAAATTCTAAAAGTACCCATTTTAACTATTTACCTGACCCACCCATTTTCTACCTTGTGGTATTTTTGTCATCTTTAATGCTCAAAAGTCAAGTGGTGGCTTTTATTTCTTCCTTTTTAACGTATATGAAATTTGACGGATACTTCTATTCAGGGGCTTTTTTTGACATGTACATCGGAGACAGTCCAGTCTCGGAGCAAACAAAAACAGATATTGGAGAAAATGTCGTCGATATAATGAGAAGGTGCTAATTATGCAACCTGCTTCTCTTTATAGCATTTTAAATAGACAGTTGATTCAGAATCAAAGTGTATAGTTGTGGGCCGTGTTTTCAAGCGAGCAGACAAGGGAATTGGTTAGTACACTCAAACTTACAGGAAAGAAAATGTAATCTTGACCGACTCTAGCATGTAGTTGGAAGTTGGAGTTGTTGTATCTTTAAGAAGAAAGATACGATGTTTTTATGGAAACAGCCTGCCCTGTGGTGGTTGTCTGGTAATATATGTTCGTCTTATTTCCAACTCCAATACATGAGTGCGAAATGTTCTTAGGCCAAGGGGAGTGGAGTATGGGGAAACTTGCGTCGGCATGTTGGGTTGCCTTGGGTAACCTCTTAAAAAAAGTGGGAGTGGGGTGGGACTATCTAGGTGGGTAGGGAGACTCTTGCCATGTGGTATTTTTAATGATTGATTATTATTTTTTAATTTATTTTTTACACTTTGAATATTAAATTGTGTGGTGTGCAAGAAGGTACCAGCCTTTATTTTCTTGAAAAGTGGGGAAAGTCAAAGATGATCAAGCGTGGGTCGCCACAAGGGGGGTCGCCAGCTGGAGGCGGTGTTCCTGGCGATCCGGGCGTGGGTCGCCGGCGAATCCGCCCCACTCCTCTTAGCCTTAAATACCTCCTAACAACTTACCTTTCATCTTTTTAATATGTTTTGTCATTTTACATCGTTTTACATATATAAACTCCATGTCCACTTGCTTTGCCAAACATATCCCAAATATGGCTAATATGATTCAAAAAGGATGGGATACCCCATTGAGTTACGTTAAGCATTCTTTTCAAAATGATTTCGCATAATATTATTTGACTAAAATAACAAATTGCTTTTTTAATTATCCTAATTAAGAAGACGTGCTAAATTTTGGTTCGGGTCGTTCAAAGTGGGTATATAATTTTTAGACAATATGATGTCGATCGATAACAACCAATAAAATGGATTATATGACAAAAACAAAAAAAGTTCATCATAAAATTGACTACATATTCTTACGTAATCAGTTTTTACCATATATGGTTGCATAATGCCACGAGTCATATGACAACTTATAAACTTTAATATGATTTGACCAAAATCATCATCCCACTTGAAATAATTGAAAAAAATATATTGCTGTTTTAGAAAGAAAGAAAAAAAAAACTATTAATGTAATTTAACATGAAAACTAAAAGACTTCGATCCAAAATCGAATTTGGTTTAGTCATGTTAGGTTTTTCGTATTTAATTAAGTTACATTTAGCCCCTTAGTTATTCTTATAGTTACATTAATTAATATTATCTATATATCTATATACTACTTTATAATAGTTTTACACCATGCATATTGAAAGTTACATTTTTATATATGCGATATTATCATTCTACCATTAATGAATTAATTTACACCATCAGTCCCTTATCTTCTAAAATATATTCACTACCCCCTTTACATCAATTACATACACCACCCGACGCCGCCAACACCACCAACAGTCACCGCCACCGCCACCACCAGTCACTGTCATCGCCACCAGTTGTCGCTACCACCACACTGCCGCCGTTGCTGCATTGTGCGAGTACCCCTCTAGTTTTTATCTAAATTTTTTAAGTTTAAAAATAGAGAAATGTTACACAAATAAATATTTACAAACAAGGTTTACAAACTGACATTGATCAATAAATTATTATCCTTTCATCAGTTTGTAAACTTTCATTTGTAAGTGTAGCTTTTCTCTTGAAATTATATACTCATCTCCATCATTTACTAAGTGCTAGAAGTGTATTCACACGACACATGGTGGTTGATGAATACTCAAAAAAGTGTAAATAATAGTATAAATCAAATTCAAAAATAAAATTCATAAATTTCAATTAGTAACAACAACAGGGTGTCAGTGCCGGTTTTAGATTGTCTAAAACACATGTACATAAATTGTATTTTTATTTATTGGTGACATATTTAAAGATGAAAATAGTTAGATTGAATAAATATAAAAATGGTAAGGTAAAAGGTAGTTTATTTTACTTGAAAATTCAAATTTTAATTACACAAATAAAATGCATATGATACGTGTATAGTTTGTTATAAAATTTGTAAATTGCGATAAATATATCAAAATATGTGCGTATGAATATCACTTCCCTTATAATGTAACATAATAATTTGTTAATTAGGTGTCACTTTAATTATATTTAACCATTAAGTAACTCTCTTTTAAAAAAGTTTATTAACTTCTTATTATTTCAATATTAAACATAGTTTGTTAATTAAGTATAAATTTCAATATGTTTAGTCTTATTTCTTTTTTTATTTTTAAATATATATATAAAAAAAGTCAAAGCAAATTTCTCATTTTAGTTTCAAATAAATACTAATACAATCTTTAAATTTAAAAATATTTCAAAACACATTTTAGAAAAACTTCAAATGAGTAAAGTATTGTACATTATAGTTTAAATTATTTTAAGAGACATTATTTTTATCTACAACATTTTACTATTTTACAGTCTTAAATATAACTCTTACACTATGATTAGGAAAAACCATAAATTACACAAATTTTTTATTCAAAAAACATTTCAAAGCTACCATGAGAATTTCATATAATCAGCACCGTCATTGTTGATTAGTGAGATTAAACCCGTGGTAGGTTGAGCTAGAGGTGGGAGGTGTTGTATCATACTTAAAACCGTTTCTTCTTCTTCTTTTAAATCTTCATTAGGCCTCAGCCAACGGCAAGTTCTCAACATCACGTTCTCGCGTTCTCAACATCACCATTGGCACCGCCTCACGTTCTGGCCACGTTCTCGCGTTCTGGGGAGAACCCCAATGGCACCATCAAATTTTGGGCCGCGTTCTGGAAAGCCATTCTCACCAGAACGTGGAGGATGTGTGTGTATGTGTTATATATATGTATATGTATATATATATATATATATAAAGAAAGAAAAGGATGGTGTATGATGTGGCGATGATGTGGCAGTGAGAAGTTGAGAATTTGGGGATAATGACGGTATTGTTGGTAGGGGATAAATTCTAGGTAAATTCTGGAAGGGAGGATTGATGTGGCGCTGATGTGACAGTGAGAATTTGAGAATTTGGTAGTATGTTTGGGAAGTGCCTTGTCATCACAAACAAGTCTTACACCACACCCCTTCACCACCTCACTATTATCTCCACATGAAAATGTGACAAAATTTTTTTGCTTCCTTCCATCCCGGACTACCTGCCTTAAAACACAACCATATCATCATATTTGTATCGATCATGGATTCGTAATGGTATGCCTCCTAGTTGATTAATAATAAATCCACATATATAGAGAGGCTCCATCGAAGTTGTTCACAGAGAATTTTAGTGGTTTAAAGCAAAGACTCATTCGGTGTGAATACAACACAAATTCCATATCCTTTGAACTTGGAGTAGCACCAATTTGGAGGTAATTCCACCTTTACATCATGACGACTTCCCTTACTTTTATTTGTAAACCGTCGTGGAATTCTATTTCCGTTAAATATTATCTGCAATACTACATGTTTCCCCCAGGAACCACTTCCACTGAAGAATTCGCATATCCTACTCTTGAGACCCAAATACTCGACCAAAATACAAAGTTGCTTTGTAGACGCATGTGAAGTTGTAGATGAGTCGATAAGTCGAGTCTGTGACATAGACACCTGGGTATCAATTTTAACATTCCCAAACATTTTTGGACAATCATTCAATTCACAGGAAAGAAAAGGGAGTCTGTGAATTAGCCTTGGCGGTTCTTGCAAGGAGGTACATTGCGATGCACTAAGAGACCGAATGCTTCGTGGAAGTTCTGGCAACACTTCCAGCTTCTTGCAGCCAATAACCAAAAGC
>JAOXNX010000026.1:25668436-25678829 GCA_028566075.1 Solidago caesia | reverse complement strand
AGGATGGTGTATGATGTGGTGATGATGTGGCAGTGAGAGAAGTTGAAAATTTGAGAATTTGGTGGTATGGTTGGTAGGGGGTAAATTCTGGGTAAATTCTGGGAGGAGGGGATGATGTGACACTGATATGACAGTGAGAATTTAAAAATTTGTGGTAATGGATGGAAGATGCCTTGTAATGTAACGTGTAAGGGTTCTTGTCCGTGTAATTTTAAGTACTTCCCTCCATTTTCACTACTTAAAACAAATTCAAAAACCTCCAGATCTTTCCTTCCCCAATAACATATAAACTCCCATCTTTTCAAATGCCAATTTCAAAATCAAATAACATGAAACCCATCAAATCTTCACAAACCCTTTTCATTTCTTCTCAATTCCATAACGATGACGACGATTTCCAAACCCCATCTCAATTTTTACCACTCACCCGAAAAAACCCCATTTTATCACACCCAATCAAACCCACCGTCACTCGACCATCCAAAAAGCCCAAAAAGACTCACATTTACCCCGGTAAAGAGAATCTTGAAAACCTCTCATCTGATTTGGGTCTTGAATCCATCAAGCCGACTGCTTTTTGCGACGTCGATGTAGGGGTTCCAGTTATGCGTAAAGAAAATAATGGAAATCCTCCATCTAGTTTGGGTTTAGAATCCATCTATCCGACTGCTTTTTGCGATGTCGTTGATGGGGTTTCGTTTATGGGTAAAGAACATCTTGAAATCCCACCATCTGATTTGGGTTTAGATTCCATCAAGCCGACTGCCTTTTGTGACGTCGATGATGGGGTTTTGGGTACGGGTAGAGAAATACTTGAAAATCCCCCATCTGATTTGGGTTTACAATCCATCAAGCCGACTTCTTTTTGTGTCGTCAATGATGGAGTTTCGGATATGGGTGTTGAGAAAAAGGTGGAATCGAAAAGGGGGTTTGATTATTCATCAAATTCAATTGAAAGTAGGTTGTTGTTGAGGTTAAAAGGTGAGTGCAGTCTAGGTGTTTGTGAAAATGTTTGTGAGAAAGTGAATGGAGATGGAGATGAAGGATTTGAGGATGATCAGGAGGGTGGTACGACACAGCTAGATTTATTGTTGGATTTGTGTTGTTCCGATGAAGAAGAAAGGAGTGAAACGGGTGATGATGTGGGTGTTGTTGGTTTTATTAGTTGTCCCATTTGTGCAGTTGATATTTCTAATTTGAGTGATGAGTTGAGACAAGCTCATACGAACGAGTGCCTTGACAAAGAGCAGACAAATGATCAAGTAAGATTATATTGCTCTTGTATTGTGTTTAATTAGTGTTTGTTGCTCCTGATTTTAGCTTTATACTAACAAGTATAAAGTAGTAGACTTAGCGTGTAGACAAGCCCTGTTTTTTACTTGAATTTGAAGCTTGATGTATTGGTCAATGGTCATTAACAAGATTGTGATTATAGAATTGATATATCTTGTAGGTTTATATTGGTGGTTTCATAGTAGATTATTTACTTTATATCGTTTAGATAAAAATTAGTTGCCCTCTGCATAAATATGTATAATTACTTTCTTGACCTGCTAGTAGGACATAAAGGCTTGAAAAATGGTTTAAAACACTTTGCAGGTGGATATGCATGACAGTGAACACGTTGTGGCATCTCCTGGCCAAGTTTTTGATGATTGCCCAATTGGAGCTCCTAGACAAGCTCTTGGCGATCCTTCTTGTCAAGCTCCTGGACAAATTCATGACGTTTCTCCTATTTCGGTATGGCTGCAAAAGCTGGGACTATCCCGTTATGAAGAAGTTTTCATCCGTGAAGAAATTGATTGGGACAGTCTAAAGTGGCTGACAGACGAGGTATGTTTCATGCTATATATGCTTAATTAGGAGGCAATTTGCTATAATGCTTGATCTCAATGGAAACATTAAATTTGTTCTTCATATCACACGATATGCTATTAGTTGCTGTTACTAGAAGAATTAAAGTTTCAATTTTTATTGTTTCCTGTAGGATTTATGCAAAATAGGTATTACGGCTCTTGGCCCCCGGAAGAAGATTGTTCATGCTCTTAGTGAACTGAGAGCAGAAGGTTCCGAGGAAGTCAATTTACCTGAAAAAGTTTCATACAAGGAGATTAAAGTCGCCCCGAATAAGTTGATTACAGATTTTTTCCCTGGCTTTACTGGGAAAGTGAAAAAAGGTTGTACTACTGGGGCACGGGTTGGAAAAACCAACTCAAATAATAATAAACTTAAGGTTAACACAAACTTCACAAATAAAAGGCTCCGAGATATACCCTCATGGTGTTCAATAGCTGGAACACCATTCCGTGTGGTAAGCTCTATTTTCTTAGATCATGCATTTGTGGTATATCAAGGTTAAATTGTAGGATTTTTTTCTTGGAGCGTTCTAATATTTTTGCGATTTGGATTATCATTTTTTTTCCAATGAAATTGACACAGTCATACATAAAAGTAATGATGCATTTCTGAATACTAACTTGTTTGTATTCTACTAGGATGCATTTAAATATTTGCGAATGGATTGCAGCCACTGGTTCCTTACTCACTTCCATGCAGACCGTAAGTGAAAATTTGTTATTTGCCGATTCTTATTTCATGACAATGCCGTATGCAAGTATGCAACCTTCATGCCTTCTATAAGTTGGTTGGGAAAATGTTACTTTTTTGTGAATTTAGAAAATGCATACGAAAACCATTAGAGCATCTTGGGATGAAAAATCAGTGTTTGAGTTTAAGGTTACTGATATGTTTTGGATTTGCAGGATTATGCATTACATAAGATTGATTTCTTCTACTATTCGTGCTTGTTATAATGTATTAAGCTGCACTTATTGTAATTTGGTTGCTTTTGCTGCATATGCTTTTGCAGATTATGGAGGTCTTACAAAGTCTTTCTGCCATGGGAAGATTTACTGCACCTTGATTACAGCAAAACTTGTAAATTTTAAGATTGGGATCCCATGGGAAAAGATTGAGATTTTACCTCTGAACCAAAAGATTACCATTGCAGGAGTTGATGTAACATGCTTCGATGCTAATCACTGTCCAGGTGCCATCATAATTCTATTTGAACCACCAAACGGTAAGGTATGTATCATGTTTAAGTTTTATGTCTTTTGTCTATTTACTTGTTATCTTTCCCAAATTTGATCATTGTGTTTTCATGCGTAGGCAATTCTACACACAGGAGATTTTCGTTTTAGGGAGGATATGACAAAGATCTCTAGTTTGCAGACGCGCGTTCATACTCTCATCTTAGATACCACCTACTGTAACCCTCAGGTAAGCAAATATGATGTTTCCAGTTTTAGGGTTTTTTTTGTTTCTTTTACTGATTTTTGAAGGTTGCATATAATGTATATTGTTTAATGATTCTGGCAGTATGACTTCCCAAAGCAAGAAGCTGTAATCCAATATGTTCTGGAGGCAATCCAAGCTGAAGCATTTAACCCAAGAACATTGTTTCTGATTGGAAGCTATACAATTGGTAAAGTCCTCTCCATATCTATTTTAGATTCTTACTTTTAACTGGATATATCATCATTCTCTTTATTTTGCCTCTTAAAAACAAAAAATACAAAACAGGAAAAGAGAGGGTATTCATGGAGGTAGCTCGCGTTCTTCGTAAGAAAATATATGTTACTGCAGCAAAGATGCGAGTTTTAGAATGCCTGGGAATGCCCAAGGAAGATATGCAATGGCTAACCATGGATGAAAGGGAGAGCCACATTCATGTTGTGCCTATGTGGACACTTGCAAGTTTTAAAAGATTGAAACATGTGTCTAACATGTATATGGTAAGTGGTTCAGTTTTAAGTTTTTTATTTGCATTATGGTAATGAACCAATATCGCTGAAATACCAGATGACTGACTACTGATAGACCTACCCTCAATCCTGAACCTAAAATTCCCTTAAAGTTAGAGTCAAACATAGGCTTACATAGGCCAGATATAGTAAACCGGGCCAAACAAGGTCCAGACCGGGTTTGGATTGACCAATTAGCATTTAAGTCATACTGGCCTGTTTGGTTGACTTTTATTGGCTTTGTTGACTGCAGTGTTGGGGCATATAGCCAAACTATCATGCTACAGATTTAATCTTGTTTCTGAGATGTTGGTCCTATAGTTTGTTTGTTTAGTGTTCTTGCAACACTAGCTTACATGCATTAATAATTCAACTGAGCAAAAATAGATAAAATCTGCTTAATAATGTAATAATCGTGCACTCATAACTTTGATTAATGGTGATGATCAGAACCATCGGTAGACCTAATTTCAATATCGAATGCAGAATCTGGTGTTAATTCGTGTCATTCCTACATAATGTTATATAAGAACATATTCTGGTGAAAAATCATGCTCTAGGTTGCTCTCATAGTTTTAACTAGAGGGTACAGGCTGTTCTATGAAAGTGACTCATCATAGCATTACAAGCCATACAAATTAGGAAACGTGAACATTCATTATGTGCCCATTAAAGTCTAGTAGTAGTATTTTAAGCTGCCACCATTGCTAAATAATTGGTTAAGCATCATTGTAACATCACTTGGCCTTTTGCAGACTTTGTGGTCCTTCACTCTTTAAATTCAACGAGTAACATGCTCCTATCAAGTGGTCGATGTTCATGAATGGCACATAATTCAATGCGTATCGCTAATATGGTGCTACAATCATATGCAGCTTAGTTTTTCATAGTGTGGCTGTGTGGGAAGTTAAAATTTTACATTTAAAAAGATTATCGATTCGTCGAAGTGCATTTGCAAGCACACTATCATATATTCATATTAAATGAACACCTACGTAAAGTGATATATTTTTTTCTTTTAGCGAGTCTATCATAATACTAATACAAATACACAACAGAGTTATATCAGTAAGAGATGTTGATACATATGTTCTAAAAAGCTCAACATGTGATGCCTTGTATGCACACCTATTTATTTTGCAACTCATTTATTTTTGTATATGTAAGTAACATTGTTGTAATTATCATTCAGGGTAGATATAGTCTTATAGTAGCTTTCTCTCCGACTGGTTGGTCATTTGGTAAAGGAAAGAAATCATCCCCGGGAAAGAGGTGGCAACAGGGTACTATTATAAGGTGATATTTTGTGTATCCAATCTAACTAGCTTCAACCATTATTTAATTCTTGCACCTGATTGTATTGTTTTAAAACAAGAAATTGTATTTTCTAGTTCAGCCTAGTGGCGCCTTGCACTTTTTTTTTTTTTGGTGCTTCTACTTGATAGTACAACTAGAGGTGGCCAAATGAATGGATTGGATAAACATGTCAAGATGGGTAGTTTTTTGGTCTCTTAAAGATAAAGCACAACCTAACTCGATCCATGCATAGTAGATCGATCAATGAGATTGTTGTGCACACCAAAAGTAATATCTTTTTGTAAAAAATGAACATATTATTTTATAATAACCTTCATTGTCTTTGATTCAGATACGAGGTGCCATACAGTGAGCATAGCAGTTTTACAGAACTCAAAGAGTTTGTGAAGTTTGTTTCTCCTGAAAATATCATCCCGAGTGTAAATAATCACAGCCGGGAGACTGCAAGCAAGATGATTTCTTTAATGTCATCTTAACTCGTGATACTATTTTCCCACTATCAAATACCATTGTTAATGCCAGGAGGTTAGATACACACCTTTTTTTTTAATCTATTCTCAAGGTGCACACTAATACATTGTTCATTGATTGGCATAGAATTGGGGTATTTTGTACAGGCTATTTTCATTGGAAGCTTGAAGCACACCGAGTGAGATCTTGCAACCCAACATATTCTACAAATCTATAGGTGACACAAGTCTCCGTTAGTACCAACATCTCTTGTCTGAAACTGAAGTAGACGGAGTGATCAGCATATCATATGTTTGATGTCCAAAGGCTTCAAAATGAGTCAATGTGGGCTCTGTATTTAAGTTCTTCCAAGTTCCAACTACTAGGTTTTTTGTTTTACCTGGCGTTTGTATCGAAAAACTGTATTTGTTGTCAAACAAAGTTTATTATATGGATACCTTTTAGTCTCGTGTATACACACGGGTTGAGTGAAAATAAAAACATCAATATGAACAAATTGCCAAATTGGTTGGACCTAGCCAGGCTAAACCTTGTAAAATAGTCAGGCTACTTTGGAAAAATAAAAATTGCTATCTAATTTTGGATCAGCAAACTTTGATACAGTCATGTTGTACAACATTATATTGAATGTGAGTCATGTGACCCATAAATATACATATTTATTATTGTCGCTTCTACTTTGATACTTGGTAGAGCTGGTACAAGTGGTGGGTTAAGCTTAATAAATATTATTGTCTTATAAAACTATAATTAATATATTAAAAAGATAGATTTTACTAACCATTAGCTAATGATATGGTTAATACGTAGTAAATTATCGTTCACAAAACAAATGTCTTTAAATATAATTATCAACCGTCATTTACATGTATGAATTATTATAGCATAAAGACTATGGTTAGCACTTAGCAATATCCTAAAAAGAGACCCTATATATTGTAATAACAGAAAGGTAGTTATAAAACTTTAATAAAACCTTATATGACCCCTTTGACATCATTTTTTGGGGTCGTTTTTTTATCTGCAAATTACCTTGAAAGAAAAAATTATGGTTTAAAAACTAGGACCTGTTCACGTCTATTTTATTTTCTATTTATTTTATTGGTAACATTGTATACTTATTAATATATATCTTAAAAAACATTTTATTTTGAACTATCTCATATATATTTGGCATGTAATGAGCATATTAGTATTACCTAAAGTTTAAAAAGATACAAAAAAATTAAAAAATAAAATTATTAGAACAAAAAGTTACATTATTAAAGGACCAGTGGAGAGCGAATGACGTATGTAATGTGATATAATTGGGAGGTCTCTCTGGTATATGTATTCAGGTACCATTGTAATTGTTTTCTGTTTGTTTCTCGTGGTTGTAATCGACGGGCGTGGTATACTATCACCTCGGTAGTGTTTAACGATGATTAATAAAATGTGTTTGGTTCATTAAAAAAAAAATAGAAAAATGAAAGGAGCAGTGGGTCGCCAACTAATTAGTCCCCCACTCCTAAATCGATATCCTCCTTAAGTTTTTGGACCGACGTTACGTACGTGTGTAACTGTGTAACTGTGTAAGTGTAACTGATGAAAGTAAATGGGCCTATTGGTGCTTGTTCTGGGCTACATCTAGCCACCCAAGCCCAGATATAACAAACTTCAACAATCAACACTACCAAAGTACCAAGCAAAGAAGATTTGGTCCATTAAACTGTCTCCAGATTATTTTAAATGCTAAATTAGAACAATGAGAAATTATTCATAGACTTAAAAATAAGTCAAATCTAGGGTTTTGACACTTCTTGAACTCAATGGCTAACATTAGAAAATCAATAAAGTTATGTATTTGTCAATGTAGGGCTCATGTCTCTTAGAAAAAAGTTTAAGATCCAATCCTTAACATACATGTATTTAAAAATATTTGGGGCAGTTTCAAATTAAGAGTAGAACTGGTACAACGTTTAGTTATTAAAAAAAGTTATGTATTTTTTTCATTTTGGGTATTTACTAGAATTTTTTTTTATTAAAAAACAAAAAACTTTGGGTATTTATTTGAGTATTTACTAGAAAATTTTTTTTATTAAAACTTTAATACCACACAAAAATAATACACTCTCCGTCTCAAAAGGACTGTCTATTTTTGAATTTCTTAAAGTATTTCTTTTTCAACTTTTATTTTAAATATTTTTATTTGTGCTATATAATACTTGATGAAAATTATTTCAATAAATATACATTTAAAACTCAATAAATTTATATATTTTTCATCAAAGTATCATATATTATTTATAAAAAATATTTAAAATCAAAGTTAGAAAAAAAAATACAAAAAATCAAAAGTAGACAATATTTTTATGACGGAGTGAGTAATACAACTTTACATGACCCGAACCGTAGACTACCCCATCTTACAAGATGTAAAATGGGGGTATTGGATATTTACTAATGATTTTGGCACTTTGTTAATATCATATTTATACGTATCATTACTCTAATTTAGAAAATGCAAAAGTTTTCTGTAAGTGAGCCTGGAAAGTTGGAAATACCAGGCATGTCCGTTTCACAACGATAATGTCTATAATAATAATGATAATAATAATAATTTCCAATGCACCATGGTGTTTGATCAATCAATTTTGACTCCTTATGTTGACTTTGACTTTCAAAATGTCATTGTTTTGGACTGTTCAACCTTTGGCACAAAATAGATTAGAACATTTCATTTTCATAATTTTTTTTTAATTATGAATATGACATATCTACAATAAGTTTCTTTAATCCATTTGCATTAAATACGATGAGTCCAAGAGGACAATTGATAAACAACGTAACTTAACAAATTAAATGCAAATAATAATATCTTAATTTTTTCACTGATGATTTATTTATGTATTATTATTATCTTGCACTATATCAAGTTCCCATTTTTTTGATTAATTAATAATAACATATTAACATATTGATCAAAAATACACATAGACTCAAACAATACGTTAAACAACATAAAATAAATCAAATAATCAAAATTTTGTTTGCAGTTATTATTCACCCAACTGAAAAAATAACATTAACCAATCCATATGCAGTAAATGGATTTTCAAATGGTTGTTAAAATGATAGGGTCAATGCACAGAGGTATTATTGGCCTCTTTTATGATAAAATAATAATATAATAATGCATGTATATAACAATTTTAATAAATTCTTATGCTCACTTATTTACGTTTCATTATTTTTTGCATATAATTACTTTCACGTTTAGATGGTAGCGTTTCATTTTGGAGCTTTTTCTTTCAAATAAAAGCTAAAGCTAGTTGCAACCAAACAAAACTTTTAACACAATAGAAGCTTATTGTTCAAAATTAAAAGATAAAGCTCCCAAAAAGCTCTTGAAAAGCTTCGGCCAAACATAGCCATAGAGTAAGTTTTCTTCCTCAATCGTTGTCTCAGTTATTACAACTTACAAAATACGAAATATTTTACATGTTCATGAATATGAAATTTCCTATAACATAACAACAACAACTGTATCCAATCTCAACATAAACGGTATATATAGGGAATGTGAGATGTAAAAAGTCTTACCTCTACCACAATGATAGAGAAACTACTTTCAGAAGAACATCCGGCCATAAAGTAAGAGTGAAATCGGACGTGTGTGGTAAGAGACCATACATATCATAATAGTATTACATGAATAAAATACAATAAAATAAAAATTCGGTTTATGTTAGATGCTAGAATCACAATCCGGTTTCTCATCAATGAATTGATCTATGTATTTTTTTTTTAACCGTAACAAATAAAGAAAAGTGTTACAGAGAACGGGTCAAAAGTTGTTCAGGCATGTGTCAACAATGCCATCAAATTTTTAATTTTTTACTGTCACATCAGCGTCACATCATTCCTTCCTCTCAGAATTTACCCAAAATTTACCGCATACCAACAATACCACTATCCTTCTCAAATTCTCAACTTCTCTCTGCCACATCATTTCCATTTATTTAAACACAAAATTAAATATAATAATTTCATAACTAAAACTCAGAATTTGGTGGTGACATTGGTGTTTTTAGAATTTGGGGACATTGGCCCCACTTTCTTCCCGTTCTCTCCGTCGTGTGGAAACTTGGCTCGAGAACGTGGCCCTAGAATTTAGAGGTGACATTGGTGTTCTCAAATCGTGGTGAGAACGTGGGTTAAGAATTTGATGGTGACATTGATGATTCGAGAACGGAGACGATTTGAGTAAGGACGAGGACCATTGGTACCGGCCTCATAGTATCTTTGGTTTGTTTTAATGTATGCAACGTGCTTTCTTAAAACGCTTTTATCATATAATCGTAATAATATAATTTTTACAATCACATTGCATATATACGAAGTATATGAACAACAAGAAATAGACCCAAATTAAAAACTTGTTGCATACGCAATCCATCACCTAACTCGATCGATCAATCGTTTTAGCTCGTATAAAAGAACAATCGTTTTAACACGTAATAATAACACCTAATCTCTATCCATCCAACTAGCAAGCGTATATTTTGTTACCTTTACTTACGCCTAGAAACCTACCATCATATCTCCCATGGAAGACGCAATCAACCTTCATTTGTTGTTACACCTTTGAAAAAGATAGTTGGTAAAATTTAATTGTACAGTACATTTCACAGTCACATCCACATGCAAAATGATTTTTCATTTCCAACCAAACTAACTTTTCCAAAATCCAATTTTTAATTTAATGCACTTCTATGGTTCCAACTACACTCCCTTTAGTTTGTTGTCCTTCATTTACT
>JAOXNX010000026.1:25650013-25663194 GCA_028566075.1 Solidago caesia | reverse complement strand
AATTGGGATTATAACACCTTATAGATCTCAACTTTCCCTATGGCATTCATTTTTTTTGGCTGCTGTTATTGGGTCTTGTATAAGGATGAAATGGAACTTAATATTGTTTGACGGTTTTCAAGGTCAAAAGGTTGATATACTTGCAGTGTCCACAATTTGGGCAGTACATCCTCTAGAGAACTGGAATTGAACTCCATAAGTATTGGTTTTGTTGCTGAAGTGAGACGAATGAATGTGGCATTGACGAGGGCCGGGCATTCTTTGTGGATTTGGGGAAATGTGAGTTGCAGACAAATAAGAACTGGGAGCCATATATTTCCATGTTTAACTCTCTATTCAAGAGTAATGTGGTTCCAAATAGCTCACATGATATTTCAATACAGCTTAAAAGTAAGGGGGGAAAGGGAAGGAGGTTAACAGACACGCTGAACAGAGGAAACGGTTCAATACTTCTGAAAGTAAAAGAGAGAATAAGGTTTATGAGTTATATGTAGATGATGGTGAGGATAGAGATGGTGAATGATAATTTGATGGAGGATTTTTGATGGAGGATAACAGGGTTTTGCTTGTTGAGAGAAAGGGCGTGTGTTTTGATATGATAATGAAAGTGTAAAAATGGAAGTGTGTGTGAAAATAGGGTTTTTATTGGGGTTATATCCACTGCCGGCTCAACAATAATGTTGGGTTAGGCGGTAGCCTAAGGCCCCCAAATAGTTAAGGCCTCATATATTTCAGTGTTATTGGACTGGGACTATTATCAGGGTTTTTTTCCGGCTTATTGGACTCGGATTATAATCGGGGGTTTTTTGCGGCTTAGTTATTTGGACTTATTAAAACTAGAACACCTAAAAAAACAGTTTCTCTTTATGTACAAATATTTTTGCTTTTCTATTTACTATTAAAAAATTAAAATCTTTTGATGTTAAAAGTTTTAAAATTAAACATTTTAAAATATATTATCCATTTAAAAAGTGACACACCTATTAACATTTTGAATTATATTCAAAAGTTTAATATCTTTTTAAATGCATATATTGCTTATAGAGCGTTATGTTAACCATATGATCAGTCAACGTTGATACCGCCGAAAAAAGTTTTTTCTAAACTAAAACTCATAGAAAATTATTTACCATTTATAATGTTACAAGAAAGATTAAATAAGTTAGCTATTTTGTCAATTGAAAAACAATTATCCTTTTGAGATTGAGTATGATTTGATTAAATAGTTTGCTTCTAAAAAAAATTAAAAAATAAACTTTATATAAATATTTTAAACGTTCTTTATACATATAAACGGTAGATAAAAATAATAATTTTAACTTCTCCATTTATAAGATTTTTAGTTTATTTTGACGTTACAAGCTCGGATAAAGGTGGAAGGTTTTTGTTATACACTTTTAAAAAAGCCCCTAATAAAATTGATCTCGCCTAGAGCCACCAAAAAGATTGAGCCGACTCTGCTACCAAAACCAAAAGTTTCAACGTTCAGACTTGCAGATGTTCAAATACCAAACCTTCTTTAGTCCCAAATTGGATGCCAAGTTTGTGTTTAAATAAGTTTGGTTTCATAAAAACTATATGGTAATTAACTAGCGTCTTGCTAGTTTGTGTAACATGTTGTATTTCTAGCTTTTATTTTTGTAATGTTTAACCAACTAGCATCTTGCTAGTTTGGTTGTTATTAATATAAGTATTTTTGTTGTTAAAAAAAATAAAATAGATAGGAGGATATGTTTGGATTATGTGAAATGAAACCGTTACATCACTAGGAATGGATTTTGAAGCCACTCAGTCCAAGAAATATAAAAATTCTTGTGTTTCGAAGAATACCAATTAAAAGAAAAACTAATTACATAATCAAAAACTAAAGCACTTCTTTGTTACTGGTTACCAAATATTGCTTCGATCATTTCTATGTCTCCACATAGACCATAACCTGGGAAAAATTATCATTTCAATGATCTTCTTTTTCTTTTGATTAACACACAAGCCGTCTATCCACACCATCAAGTCCGACGGATTCAAGTAACACAACAAGCCCACCTCTAGCCATTTAGATATCACACGCCAAATGTGAATATTAATCTTTTTAGGAGCGGAGCCAACGGATTCCATCTTGTTGCTGAAGGATGCGATGGCAGTTTAGACTTTAGACGCATCAATTGCTAGTTGGATGGCCTTGACCGAAAATGAATCTTCACCTTTAAAATTCCAACTCCAATTATCCTTTTACTAATGTTGTTTAATTTTTTGAATAAATTAATTTATGAGTTTAGGCTGACTCTACAAAGTCCATGTGAGGACTATTCCACCACAATGATATTCATTATCAACAACAATAATGTCGTACATTAATGACATGGAATTAAAACAATAAAATCCTTAAGCTGGGATCTGTTTGTGTACATAAAAACATAGAATAAATTACAAACACTTATATTTGCTTTGCGTGAAGACCATCTAGCTGATCAAAGGGTTGCTCAAGGGAGTAGTATCGATACTGACAGCGTTGGAGAGCCTGCTTGTAGCTTCAAACATACTTCCAGCTTCCAACCCAAAATTCCTTCCAAACAAATGCCGAAAAATAGTCGAACATAAATAAGTGTGTTGATTGTATATGGGTATATCTCTCTTCTTTCTTCTGTCAACTGTCCTTTACCGGTAACTAAACGAACTTAGATTTTATTAAAGAGACTTAACTTTTTGTTGAGCGAAACATAAACTATTCGTTGAATGTCTGGTTCCTATTTAAAATCCTGTTGTGTGGAAAGAAAAAAGTTTACTCAATGTCTTTCCGTTCAGTTTTCAGTATCAAGATATACTTATGATATCAACGACTTCGATTTCGATCTCCCAAATGGTCCAAATTAAACCAGACATTAAATAAGATTTGACCTTGACTGATGGGCTGAGAAGATGGGCCAAAAATGTGATTTTGAATCAATGAGAAGTTGAGAACATTATGACCCATCAAATTGGGCAAATATATGGGATTTCAAGATTTGATCATTTAAAATGCGTATTTTTCGAGTGAAATAAGCTGTTTCTAAAAGAATTACTGAAACCATTGTGTCATGTATTGTATGTTGCAAGTAATTCCCTGTGAAGGAAAGATGAAGCTAAAAACTTTCATCACTTAAAGAATTAATGTCATTGAAGGATATTATCCAAAATTTAAATTTGTCACCAATATTTTTTAAACATAGATGTAGCTAGTAGTACTTGACCCCTCTTATCAGCATAACTTTTTATATAATATATATATGTTAAATCATAAAAAACTTTTTCCAGTCAGTTCTTCTCAATATAAAAACCAACGCTTTTAACATCAAAGGTATATAATACACCTTTTCTCTTTTCTCACGTTTACCTTTGATTTTGACACATTTATTTATCTAATTCTAAAGGTTAATATTTAGGTCAATGGTTTAGACCTATTATATATGTTTGTTTTGACTTAATACCCTATAATTCTGATTTTCCTGAACAAAAATTTGCATCTATATTATTTCTCTTTTTTCTTTCTCCAGGAATATCCCTGCAGCCTTATTGCACAAAAGAAGAGGGGAAAGGGTTGGATCAAGTAGAACAAGCAGCTTAAAAATGTTACAAAAATATAGCCACATATTGATTACTACAAAAAAAAAATATAAAATATAAAAAAAAATCCCCTATCCATTCCTTCCATTTCATCAATGTCCATGCTGCCTACATAAACATCAAAATAAGATATTTACACCCCAATACAAAATAAATAATTCATATAAATCTAGTTATTATATTATTATAGGTAAATAACAGTACCAATAATAATGTTCCTCGTAAACGATACAGCCAAATATATTAAACAATAATGTTTGCATTATTTCAATCAAGCTCATTCATAGAGTTTTCTAATCATACATGTTGGACCGTTTCGAGCACTCTAAAACCATATGCTAATGTAAGATATGGGTTTAACCAACAATACTTCTCTCAAACCCAAACTTTGCATTGGGCTACACCCATAGATCCGATACCACGTTTTCAACCCCTACTCTTCAAGCCTAATATAAGCACAATGAGGTTCCACTCTAAAACCCTATGATAATTGAATGAAATAGCGCGTAAACTTATATACATGCTTAGAGTTTATTCTTTTTTCCAATGTGGGATATGGGTTTACCCAACAATATACAATACGTTGTGCGTAACCACATATATGGCCTTTGGCTTAGCGGAAATAGAGAATACTTACGAGTTACGACTAGCACATTGTAGGTTCACACTACAAGAAAATGGGGTTTTTACGACGCTTTCATAGGATACATTTGTTTTAGCATCCTAAAAAACCTATATAATAGGACGTTTTATGGGGCATTGTTATGTGTTTCATAAGATTGGTGTTTTATTGGACACTTCAAAGTGTCAGTAGAAAATTTATACAATGTTTTTAGATAGGACGCTTATACCATTCCAATTAGGTAATTGGTCCCATATAGTATCATTTTAGGACGCTTTGCGGCGTCCTATCAAGCCTGATTTGTTGTAGTGTCGTCTCATTGATGATAAGTGTGTATACTTGTGATAATATGCATGTGTGAAATATTTGACTTTAAAAAAAAATAATCAAGTTATACCTTGAGAACAGACATGTTAACTATGCGTGTATGCGTTATACTTTCAAAAACAAAATAGAGCATTATAGTGCAAAAAAAAAAAAAAAAATTGTGTATGAAAATGACCATTTGTAATTGGTAACATTGCATGAAAATGGTCATCTTAAACTAACAACCTTTTGATTGTTATCTTGCATTTTTTAAGTTTAATGGCAGCAAAACAAGAACATGCCGTGTTATAAATTTATAACGATATCTGGTCTTAATTCGTATAACTGGATTTTCAAAACTGTTGTTATATATATAGTGGGGTTTGTGGGGGTAAGGTAACTTATAGCATTTGGCAAAGCAAACAAGAAGATTGCCAGAAAATTTACAGAGCAAGTGCAAATTAAATGAGGTCATGGAAACTGTCACATAATACACTTGAAAATGAAATTTATAAACAAAGGGTTCAGAGAGGCAGGCATGGTGGTGGGGACCTTCATTTGTGGTCTACCTCACTGCCATAGTGTTAAAGTCTCACACTGCAAGTATTCAGAAGGAAGCACTGCAGCCCCTTATTTTAGTAGTTAAGATGGCCAAGAAACCAACATAATACCACATTTAACAAAATGGCTAAACAAGGTTAATTACAATAATATTTTACTAGTTAATTAATTAAGTACTTTTAGAAAGTTTGTACGGAGATACATCCTAGGAACATAAAACATTTCCAACTTCCTAAACAATGAATGGTAATATATGTAACCTTTTATTAAACATGTAATAAAGATAGAATCTTACCAAGGTGGGAATTCCATAATTTGATCAAAAGGACTAAACTCATCATAATCATATTTATGGGAATCATTCCCGGCCTCTGGCCCGATTTCAATGGTCTTCAAGAACTCGAGCCACCGAGCTGACAGCACCAAGTTTACGGTATCATTCCACTCCATTTGGTGTTGCTCTCCTAAAGATCTAATCTCCTCCATCTCTTCATCATCCATAGCATGATGTAAACTTCCTTCGTTCGTGTTAGCTCCACCTGAGGAGGTGGTGGTGGAGGGGGTTACCACCTCCTCTGACAAGCTGGCCGCCATTTCTGAAATGACGGCCGAAGAGGAAGTACACGAGGATGAGGAAGAACATGAAGATGTTAATGATAAAGTGGAGGATGTGGAATAATTTGACAACGGGTTGTGATAAATATTGGTTTCTAAGTTATGAAAATCTTGAATATTTAGATTCAACCCCAAGGGTGCATTTGGAAGTATTATATTGAGATCTTCATGATAAGGTGGTGGGAGAGGGGGAGGGCTAATTGTGGATATAGGCCAATAATAAGGAAGTGAAGGTGGACAAGATAAACTTGGATGATGGTCTAAATAATTGTTGGATAACTTGGTGGTGGTGGTGGTGGTGGTGGCGGTGGTGGAAGGATAAGCTTTAAGACTTATTTTTGAACCTGAATTCCCAAGAGATTGATCATGATTAGTGGCTGCTTCTTGTTGTTTCATTGAAGCTCTATGAAACTTAAGGGCAGTCACAATTTCCTTTCTAGCCTCAGCCATATTTAGAAGCCTTTCTTGATAAGGTTTACTTGTGTGTTGTCTCCTTCTAACTTGTTTCTTGATAGGAGGTGATGGTAGCAGCAGCGGTGGTGACGATTCTTGTTGCATATTGTTAGGATCACTAAAGCACTGCCCATTTGTATTTAGATTTTCTAACATTATTTTCTCATCTCCGTTTAAGGAATCTTTGGTTCTTGTAGAGGATAAATGTTTGACTAGGCTACGTATGTAGGCGCCCGAAAGATGAGGCTCCTCTTTAACCTTATCAGCTTTGCGTTTTTCCATTGATTTACAAACTTTGCTAATCTTTCCTTGCTTCGAAGATGATCTGCCTTTCATCATGATTACTCTATCACACTCACCCTTAATTAGTCCCTCGAATTCTTGATCTATATATATATAGTTCTTACAGAAATGGTGGAGAAATTTGGTTACCCTTTGTGTAAGCAAAAGTAATATAAAAAGACAGAGGTCAGCAGGTCTCGTGCATGTTATAAATAGCTGTTGGTCAGCTATATGGTTGTTTTTTTGTTTTTCCCCTTTTTTTTTTTTTTAATATAATTAGATGAAATATTGGAGCAACTAGCTAGTAAGTTTACTCATTGTGCTGAAATGTCACATGTGCCATATATAGGCAAAATGCAAAGCAAATGTAGGAATACTGGTGGAAATATGGGCACATTAAGTAACGGGCCAATTCATGTTTGGGTTGAACATGACCCATTTTCGTATCAGTAGATATGGGTTTGACCAACAAACATTTTTTCACATCTACTGGTGTGTTATTTATATTACAATAACAGTATTTACAACAAACTATGTAAAAAAAGAGGTGTTGTATGAATCTAAACTAGACTTTGTGCTAGCTCTCAACCTGTTTGAAGTGTTTCGTTTCTAAATAAATTTTCTTAATCTCATTTATTTAAAGAAGGGGGGAAAAAAAGCGCTCCAACCAAATCATCATTCATGAATAACGGGGTCGAAATTGTTACCTTTAGTTGGCTAATGAATCTAAAACGAAAATGAACAGACTAAAGGAGAAATGGTTTACAAAGGCTGCGCTTAATTTCCATTGTTTAAACTAGAGCTAATTTATTTTGGGTTTTACCTTATTTTGGCAACAGGCATCCCACTAGGCTCTAAAATGTTTGTCTTTCATGTCAAAAAATAATGCCCTTCATTTCAAATTGTATTTACAAGTAGTACCATTAATTATCCCACTAGATCGATAAATATGATGCAACAAAAGTTAAATCCTATATATGATCCCTTCACCCTTTTATTATTCTAATAACAAATACTTATACCCTATCCCTTCCAAACAACTATTGCCATATAAATATAACCAACAACAAAATAAAACAACATCAAATAATAGGTTAGGTTTTGTCAGAGAATTGTAACAATAAACACAATATTTCTATTTATATCATATGTTTAGGTGATGACTTCTTTACAGAAGATCGATCTTCTTCCTTATATCACCTGCCTTTTATAGATATCAGTTTTAACACAATAGACTCTAATGTCATCACCAATTTCATTGGTAATTAAAGATACACACGATCTCATGCTATACGATGCATCGCATTCTAAAAAAGCAAAGAATTAATAAACTAGTTGCCTAAAATAGTATATAAAATATAAAGTCGAAGCAACTGGCACAACAGTTTCTACGTGTAGCGGTATCGGTAATGATGTAATTATTGGCTTGCATAACCACTAATAAAGCAAAGGCTGAACTCATTTCCATTTCAAGGTTCAAAAAAGGACGATATTTTCCTTGTTCAGGTCACCCGGGGAAGGCGAGGATTTGACTCAGATTGTATGCAAACTAATAGGACGATATTTTCCTGTTTACCTAGGGAGGTTCAAACTAAAACCTCTTGTAAGGACATTAAGACTCGGATGCATGCAAAGTAATCGGACGATATTTTCACTGTTTACCTAGGGGGGTTCAAACTAAAACCTCTTGTAAGGACATTAAGACATCTGTCGCCTTAATCACATATAAATGTGTGTGTATGGAGGCGTATATGATTGTGTCTTATATTACATTCTGGTATAAGTATGATATATATGAATGTATGTGTATATGTCGTGTTTAAAATAGACCACTATGAATATTGTCGGGTATGAAAATTCAAAACATAGAATCTGACCTATTCTAAAGACACATTAAACGGGCTAACCGATCAAGACGAAATTTATCCATACTATCCTCTCTATCACTTCATTTTCTTCTTGTGTTTTCTATTGAAAAATTATTTTTTAATGTTTAAATTTCCATAATAAATTGAGGGTGACAGAAGCATGGCTTGTGTGGCTTTCAACAGAATTCTGTCAATAGTAACTGTAAAATGGGTCAACATGTACAGATAACCCCTATCCTTTAACTTTACCTTGACACTTGAACAGAAGACTAATATTGAGTAGATATTTCAAGTAAGCATAGCTTATTGCATTTTTTGCAAGCCAAAACGCAATTTGAAGTGTTTGCCTATTAGAACACTCGCAATGGAAGCCACGAGATTCGTGCCTCACTCGTTTTCGCCTTGACCATGGCGTGGAACTCATGGTTGAGGGTTCGTGGTGCCAACAACCAGCCTCTCTTTTTTTTTTTAGTATTATTATTTAAAGTTTAAATTTAAATAAATGGTGGGTCCGAGACTAATGGATGATTAGTAGTGGGTTGAAGGTGTTGTGTAGGATTAGTGGTTGGGGGAGATTTTTCTGATGTGGTTGAGTAGTAGTAGTGGTTACACACACCACTTCTAAATTTAAGCCATATGACCGATGCTTATTTTGAACACAACTTTTAATACATAAGCACTTAAAAGTCCACTAATACTACCTACTAGACCAGCAAACTTTATATAAATTCGAGATTAGTATTCGGTAACATACTGAAACCAATCAAAAACAAGTGAATATGAAAACAAAACACGCCAATATTATATCAATGAAGCGATATATATATGAGATCATAAAAGGCAATCATCATCTCAACAAATAATGAAATTAAGCATTGGAAATTGAACATGGCAGTGAGAATACATAAAATAAGGAATGCAAACTCGATCGTGTCCTGATTTCTGTACATACAATTCTATACCCCATGTGTTGTAGCAAAACACACATGTTTATAAGTTGTCTAAACATGTTTTTCTATGTATGTATGTATGTAAGCCTGTAACTAAAGATTGATTGCCGTTTTTTAAATTGCTATGGCAGGATTGCTAAAAGTATCATTCTTACACATGTATATGATAAATCTTTTTTATTATCAAAATCAGGTACTAGAATTATCAGAACGTACAAGAATCTAAATATACCTTTTATGAATTAGCCAAAGTCAGCTATTAATCTGAGAATGCAAATGAAAACAATTATATATGTTAGAAGACTCTGTCTCAATGTTTTATATACAAATAGATGCTACTTTTTAAGGTTTGGTATTAAGATTAAGTCTGAGACATACTAAACATGAGTCCAACACAAGTTCCCAAACACTCATAATTATATTAAGATATATATAACTTGATGGTTTCTTGATTGGCCTGTAGAAATCTCTTTTTTACTGAGATCACCAATAAAAATATTTCTTTCATATATCGCAACACCTTAAAATACTTGTAACCACAATCCTGAGATCTTTACAAGAGGTCTTAGTGTCAAATTTTGCTAGGTTTAATCTTGGGGTGGTCAGAGAAGGGTTCGGAAAGGGTCACAGGATACCCTGGCTATGTCACCTACAGTTGAGTTAAGAAAGACTTGCCCTCCTCGGATGATCTGAATAAGGAAAACCTCATCCGTTTATCATTTTTTTATTAAAAAAAAAATACTTGTGTAACTTAAGATAAACGAAAGGAATAAATAGATAAAGAAAATATATGAAGAAGAGCTTCACATGAAATAATACCTAAAAAGTTTTAAATGTTTATATACTATCTTATAAAGCATTATTTATTTAGATCTTTAATCCTATTAAAACCCAAAGTCTAGTCTAGGTCGTCCATTAACATTTTTGATCATGTCAATATAATAGCCATCCAATGCTATTGTGACCAATATTAAGTTTATATGTATACATGAATCATGAATGAATGGATCTAATGAATTAAAAATATTAGGAATCTAAAATAATTATACTATATACGAAGTCGTGTAATATAAATAATGAATATGAATATAAAATCATGAGGTGAGACAATCTTGTTCACATGTAAGCAAACGACATAAATGAATACCATACAATAATATCAATAAAATAATTAAATATATAATGCATATATCAGTAGCATCTATTGTATATATGTATAGTGAAGTGATAAAAAGATTTTTTAAAAAAAACCCCAATAATGTGATATACTCTAGTACAAATACAAATATACATGTTAAGACACGATTTGTCACGTTCAAACCACCAAAGCCAAGTGTTAAATGAGTTGTTTTCATGTTTGAAACTTATGTTATTCGCACGCTCCGAACCTGTTAAGACACAATTTGTCAGCTCTAAATACAATACAACAAATAGTAATTATGTATGTGAGAAATACAGGGTTGAGAGAGAGACCTCTTCTGTTTGAATAAATATTAAAAAATGACAGATACAGAAAACCTTATTACACCAATTAGGATATTTTTCATCTTTTTTCTATATCTTTTATGAAAAAATAGTTGATCTGAAATATTTTTCTAAAGCAAGAAAGTGATCAACCTTCACTAACGAAAGTTTTTCACCAGGTTGAAGTTGTTCAATGTGTAGTTCTCCTAAGTTGCGACCATCGTACATAACTATATACTTTCTCAACTTTTATTTGAAATTAAGGTTTTGTTAATAAACCAAAAATGGAATATGGGACATTCATTCGAAAATGAAAAATAAAATATCCAAGGCACCGAACAAATTCCTTAGGACTGCTCTACTACTCAAAATAAGATCATGAAGTGAAGCGTTTTTTCGGTCTAAGGAAGAGATCGGCGACCCAATTTCTTTTGATGAGCTTTTATCGTCATTTTAACGGTGGGTTAATTTGCTTAGACCTGAAACACAACCAAAATGCATCACGATTTACTGTATGTTTTTACCTTAAATGACTTCGAAAGGTTACTTTATGTAAATGCCATGAACGATAGGTTCGTTGACTTACTAGTATTTAAAATGACACACCAATAAAGAAATTGTGAGTTCTGATATATATTCCCTCATTTAAACAAAAAAGAAAAAATTAACATTAAAAACGTGCAAGGTGCAATCATAATGACTTGATTATTGGTCAAATGACAACTTTACCCTTCAACATTTGTTAAATGTTTGTAACAAGGAGGTATGCCCGCGCGTTGCCGCGGGTATTTTTATTTGTAAATTAAAAGGTAGTTAATCGTAATATAATGTTTATATTAAAGTAAACAATGAAAATATGATAACAATAACATAATGTTATGTGCGAACATACCATGTAATAATACATTTATTAATGCAAAAAACAACACTTCAATAACGATAATATAATGCCTAACAACAATTGCATTAACAAAAAAATGACATTTAATTACAGTTATATTATTTAAGATAACAACATAATATATAATAATTGGCAAAAAGCAAAAACAAATAAAATGTAAACATTAGTTCAAAACATGTCCTAAAAATAAAAAGCTAAAACCCCTTAAAAAAAATAATCAAACATGCAGCCTGGCAAAAGTTATTTATAATTAATTAGACAAAACAAATAACAAATGAGAAGTAAAATATTAGGTAAAAGCAAGATCCAAAACAAAAAAGCTAAAACCATCATGATAGGCTAAAATTAGATTTAGCTAATTGTAGAAAACGAAAAACAAATAAGAAATAAATATTAAGTAAAATCATTAAAAAAAAAAAGAGGCTATAAAAGCAAAAAAACCAAAAGCATGAAAAAAAAAAACCTATAAGAACAGTAAAAACCAAACGTAGCCACCAAAAACCAAAAACACTTGATAAATAAAGATGGGCCTCTTATTATTCCTTGGATGACACCCAGAAAGACAAAAAAAAAATAATAGTAACAAAACAAAAACAAAAGGAAGAAAAGAGAATAGAACCCGCGTCGGCATAATTAGAAAGCACACATGCTAACACGCCAGCCACTTGAACCAACATTAATATTAGTTAAAACTTTCTATTTAACCAATATATATTGATGCAGTTTTCTTTAAAAAATTCAACCAATCAAATCCTGTTACTGTTCATTGAACAGTAAACGTATTTGAAATTGTATATGGGTAATGCTAGCCTAAACTAAGGATAAAATAGGAAAGTAGACTATTTATTTCTATTTATTTTTTGGAGTGGACAATTATTTTATGATAAACTAGAAAATATAAGGTGAATAGTAATTTTGGGACTGAAAGAGTTATTGTTATCATTTGACGAATTATGAATATCTGTTAGTGCCATATGTCTATGATATCTTATAAACATTATAGTCTTAAATTTAGAATATCTAAAATGACTAATTTATCCTTAAAAACTTAAAAGTTAGTATATCTACTTTCTTTTTTATAAGACATTAATTTATTTCTTTTCTTATAAGATATTTAATTACACTTTTAATCAATTTATAAATTCAAGATACACATAAAATACTATTAGCTAATTATATAACTTGACTTTTATAAAAATTCCGATTTACTGATAACTACAGTATTTCATAGAAAACATTGAAACTTAGTCATTCGAATATATTACTAAAAAAAAACCTGTTATACATTTTGACATCTTCGTTTCTTTTATACCAATCCTGACAATCACCATCAAAAATCATCCGATATCGTATAAATTTATGAAATTGTATAAATTACTAGGCTAGTTTGCCGGAATTAAATATTACGAAACTTTAAGGGCGCGTTTAGTTGGAGAAAATGTTTTCTAGTTTTCTATTTCTAATTTTCTAGAAAATGGAGGAAGTTTTCATTTTCTAGAAAACAAATGAAAATTTTGAAAACGCGTTCATATTAGAAAATGCTATTTTCATTTTCCATT